>JANDJT010000103.1:10103737-10123440 GCA_024331685.1 Stegophilus panzeri
TCCCCAGATCTGTGCCTCGATACAATCCTGTCTCTGAGGTCTACAGACAATTCCTTGGACTTCATGGCTTGGTTTGTTCTCTGACATACATTGTTAACTGCGGGACCTTATATAGACAGGTGTGTGCCTTTCCAAATCTGTGTTACCAAATCTTACCAATGCTGTGATAAGGCCCAACAATCTTTCGTAGAGACTGGAGGGGATGCCCGGACCCTTTTTCTTGCTCAATGTTGATAGGATTGACCCTACATGTTTTGGGGATAGAAACGCCCTCATCATAGTAGAATCCAATATAACCCATAGAAAAGTTGTCCACTGCACTGGAGAAAGCATACCTTTCTTGACGTTCAACCTGAGCCCCAAGCTCCTCATGTAGACGAGAACAACCATCTTGATGTTGAAGCACCAGTTCCCTGGATCGTGCTAGAATTAACCAGTCATCCAGGTACTTTAGTAGATGGATGCACTGGAGTCGCAAGGGAGCCAGAGCAGCACCCATGCACTTTGTGAAGGTGTGAGGGGATAAAGCTAGCCCAAAGGGAAGAACCCAATATCGGTATGCATTGCCTCCAAATGTGAACATCAGGAACTTCCTGTGACTGGGCAATATTCCTATCTGGAACTATGCGTCTTTTAGCTGTATTGTCACAAACCAGTCCTTGAGCTGAATCCTCTCTCGCTCATTCTTTTTTTCCCCTCTTTTTTAAAGACAGTTTAGATTTTTCTTTCTGTATTTGAAAAGATAGTGAGGAAATGAAGAGTCTTTTGCGAGCATTACACAAATGACCGACATGCAGTCTCGCTGAAAATAATAAGGCTGATGGCACGGTTCACAGGTGCCATTTTTATATCACGTGACGCGCTTAATTGCCATCTCACCTGATCACGGCAGGCCTATAAATGGGCATGATGTTGCACATGCTTCAGATGCCGGTCACGTGCGAGGGCGCTTCCCACAGCATTGAGCTCACGCAATGTGGAGTTCCCACTGAAAAGGAACCCCAAATGAATGAAAACTTGTGAAGCAAATTCTTGTGTTTTTTTTAAATTTTTTATTAAAGATGTATGTTGTACAATCATTCTGCCCCAGAAAAAGAAAAGTTCAAAGAAATGATTGAAAGCCCAATATTGCCATGACATTTATGTCCATGATGAGTGTATGTAAACTCCCGACCGCAACTGTATATCTGTTTTAAGCATCTTGAGGTACTGAAAAAGATTGCTTTGCTGGTTCATTTGACTCCTCACGTTCACGTATCTACTCTAACAGAGAACTTTGTGGTTTTCTTGTTACTATAATTTCCAAGCATATTTAATGAGGTGTAAAATTGCAATATTACAACTAATCCCTGGAAAAGAAAACCAGTAAGTTAAAGCATGTAGGGTACACCCACCATGCATATGCCCATTTGAAAAATCTCTCAACCAAACAGTTGAGATACATCACAATTTCCATGAAGACCAACATATTTGAACACCCCAAGAAATAGACACTGAAAAAGGTAAAACAATAGCTGTGATAGCAAAAAACCCTTCAAAAACAAATTAAACAACAAAGGGTAAAAACAAAACAGAACCAAAACCTATTCTTGTCCTTCAAAAGAAGTATGCCACAGGTCACAATTTACAATATGCTTCCAATTTATTTAAACTAAACAACTAACTAAACAGGTATTAGTACAAATTAGGGTGTGTATTCCTATGCACATTTTATGATAGAGGTTTTTCATTTGCAATACTTTATTACTAATACAAATTTTTAATTGATTTGCCAGATACTTGACTCAAGTGACATGTACAACATAAGTGGGGTAAAGTAAAAACCAAATATTTATTTCATATGTATTACTTGATGATTAATACAAATTATTAATTGATATGGTCGACACTCAAGTGACATGTACAGTATAAGTAAAAACCAAAAATTTAGCAGAGCAGTTAAACCAGGCAGGCAGACCTTCTGGTAACTACTACTAGTAACATTAATCATTGAGCTATTATCGCTACTTTGTATAGCTGCATTAATATTTTTTAAGGAAAGTATTCCTTGTAATTCCTGAAAGTACAACAGTTGTAGCATAATCTGAAAAATTAGACTATATATCAGATTAAACTAACCTTTTTCTCTTGAACAAATTAAAAGCAGTTGGTAGGAAGAGGCTGCATGTGCTACATATCAGCGGAGACATAACCAAATATTAATTGTGGGGGTGCAGATAATTTTGAAAACAGTTATTGCAGGAAAAAAAGCACTTCATAAAATTGTTTTTGGGGAAAAGAAACATTGTTGATAAAATAAAAGCTACAGCACTCCCATATGCTCAGATTATTACTCATTGCATGCCATTCTTTTTATATCATTGTTCATTTCACAAAAGGGTGCTAATAATTATACACTGTAAAATTAACAAAGAGAAACGAGGCATTCTGTAATATCTGTGTATTAGTATTTAATGCAGTTTGGGACCTGTGTCCGTAGGCTGTATGAATTGAGCTCAGTATACATTTCCCTCAGTGCCAGAGGGAGGCAGGACACACCATCGTTAGAAACTGAACAATAAAGTACCTTTTGGACAAAGAAAAAGTACATGGGGAACTAAAGACACTACCCTCACAACTAACAGGATAAACAGCAGTAAGCGTCAGCGTGGCCCAGGAGAGCGCTGAAAACCTGAGATATGGGATCGCAAGATTTATTAACAATAATCTTAATGATCATGTGCACATCGAAGGTAAGAGTGGACTTCATATAATTTACCAGAAAATGCGCATTTAGGGAGCATCGCGGCAATGTTAAAGGCGATGTGCGATGTGTTAATTTTGTAGTAGATATTAATAAACAAGTTCGAGACACATTTTTTACAGTGTTCTTTCACCCGTTCCGGTTGAATAGGTTCTGCGCTGGAACGCACCTGCGCTGAGTGATGCTCAGATTTCCTTAAGTGGTTGATGGTACATAATAACCTACCATGTGAAAGAGGAAATGTATGCCTAATACTATGTAATATTAACTATTAACTTAACAACATACTTTACAGCATTAAATAAACATTTAGCCAGATGAAAAATAAGTACATAAATAAAACAAGCTCAATCAATCAATCAACAATGACCTAGTCCAGCTAAAAACAAGAGTTTTAGCACCTAGTAGTTATAGATTGATCAAAAAGTGCATATTTTGTTGTGTTATTAGTAGGGGAGAGCAGGGCATGGTGTCATACTCTTCACTGTTTTCTTGGGCAAGATACATTGCGATAGAAATAAAAGCCATACCAAATGAAAGACTGATGTCTCAGGCACATACCCTAAAAGTTTGGGGAAGGCCCACATGATGATGATTAGCTGTCCACAAACTTTTGTCCTTATAGTGTCTATTATAATTATATTATATTGTATTTCAGTACGGACTTACAGACAGTTAAGTAGCGGGTGTGTACTTGTGACAATTTCCCCTATCAGTGGGTACGATGTCACACTGTATTTGTCAACACATAAGAATGCATGTCATTATAAATATTTATATATTTTACAATCAAATAACCAGTGGGGCCCGATCAGAGGCCTCATTTATAAAACTTTGCATAGATTCCAGTGTAAAAGTGTTTATGCACACAAAAACCAGTAAATGGAGCGTGCACAAACATATTCAGATTTATAAAATCTTGCATATGCACACCTGAGGTGAGATGAGGAGGGGGAACCATGTTGTGCAGCACAATACATGCCCTCACAATCCATCAGACTTTTTTCTGGTTGGTATAGCAGTCTCCCTCATGTTGCATCCAGACAGTCCATCACTCTTTAAGCAGACAGATGGTACACTCTACAATTGAACATGTGAGAGAGTGTGTATCATTTTAGCATCTCTCCTTTGTGCTATTTTTGTTAGGGAATGAAATTTACTTGTTCTTTTATAGAAGGAAATTGCTTTCTATTGACGATAGCAGATTCATTCTGACTAGGTTCCCTTAAAGCAACATGTGTGCAGTCATTTGATCTGATGTACCGACTTAGTTTGTTAGTTTGGAAGCAACTGTTTGCCAGGAATCCAAGGGTTTTTAAGACTTAAGACAAGCTACATGTTGGTCTCTCCAAACCTTTAATTACACAACTCTGTCAAGCATTTAGCATAAAGTGCCTAAAACCCACATACTGAGAGGAACTAAAAGGCAGTATTAGTGGTGATTGTCTCTGGGAGGGGCTGGATAGAGATGGAGAGAGAATCAGCCTTTGTGTAGTTGGAGCCAATCTGTAGGAGATGATGAACTGCAATCTTGCAAAGAACAGGGTCCACATGCTTGGCAAGAGTTCAGTCTTTTAGCTAACTTAATGTACTCTACGTTCTAAATTTATTTGTCTATGCCCTGGGTTTCCTTGGCAGACAAGGGTTAAATGCACTTACATGTAGGCACGGCACCCACCAAGCCCACTGGCATTGGCTTTGCTGAAGACTTCCTTTAAGTCATGATATTCAGGGGGAATTTCTGTCCAGGGCCTGGATGTTCAGTTTTTTGGAGAAAGAAACTTGGAGGGTTAGGGTTAGTCACCGTGGGAGAGCAAGACATGGAGTAAGGGAGTTTATGGTTCTGCTGTGGAGCCTTGACTGACAGTTTGGAGGAGCAGAGTGCCACTTGGGGCTGCCACAATAGTAGCACAGTCTTTCCTTCTGATGCCTTTGGCGTTCCATGGACGTTTGTCTGACTTGACCTAGTTGAAACTTTAGCCTCCTTTCGGTCCCTTAGCAGGAGGTCTAGCTAAATGGAAAGGTCAGTGAGAGTGTTGAATGCCTGATCATCTCAACATGCCACTTTGGTGAGGATGTCCGTGTTTAACCCTTGAAAATAAGCCGCTTTGAGGGCAAGCTCAAAAAACCAAAAGATGCAAAAGAGGATCAAAAGAAGAATACCAGAATGACAAAATACAGAGGCTTGGTATCAACTGGTAACGAAGATGCAGAGCATATACTTTGCAGTCGTGCTGTGGCTGTGATTGTGTACAGTTGTAGGTGATCAATATGATGGTGATTGTGAACCTGACAGAGTTTAAGGGTGTTGGGTGTTGTAGTTCATGCTGACCATGTTGTAGGCTGCGATGCGTTCTGGGAGATGTAGTGTAACATTGATTCTGGTGTTGACATGACAATGAAAAATTTTATAAGTGAGTCTGTGGCCTGTGACTGCATTTTCTTTCCTCCATCTGGCCCCAAATAAAAGTTTGGAAACCCCTGTCTTAAAGAATAAGGAAAAAGATTGTGGTAAAATTGTGATAAATGTATTTACCAATAGTGTTTTCAATTTACCACATTTACTTTCAGCCTGGGAATTTACTATTTGCCAACGTTGCTGTATGGTGCTGAAGCGGGTTGTGCTGCTACCTCACAGCTCCAGGGTCCTCAGTTTAATCCTGAGCTTGGGCTACTATCTGTGCAAAATTTTGCACGTTCTTTCTGTTTCTTTGTGGGTTCCACTTGTAAATTTTTCCCATGATGTGGTGATGATAGTGATGAAAACCCCACCCCACATATATCTGATTTCTTCTGTTTTTGTGTATACCTCGTACTAAATTGTTTCAGAAATTAAAATAAAATCTAAGATAAAACAAAGGCAATCTGAGTAAACACAAAATTCATTTTTTAAATGAAAATGTTATTTATTGAGGCAAAAAAAAGTTATCCAATACCAACTGGGCCTGTGTGAAAATGTATTTGCCCCTATAGTTACTAATTCCCCAAATTTATGAAACTGCATTCAAAATGGGGGTTAGCTGTACTAGACACAACCAGGCCTGATTACTGTCAGCCCTGTTCAATCAAATCTTAATTTGATCTTTTTCAACGGCAGGAAGTTGTTTAAAAGGTCTTACCCAGTAACAAACTATACCAAAGTTGAAAGAAATTTCAGAAAGGAAGAAGGTGACTGAAATACATCAGTCTGGGAAGGGTCACAAAGCTATTTCAGAGGCTCTGGGATGCCAAAGAACCACAATGAGAGCCATTATTTGCACATGAAAAAACTCGGCACAGTAGTGACTGACCTTCCCAAATTCCTCCAAGTGCATGGCAACTACTCATCCAGGAAGTCACAAAAGAGCCAAGGACAACATCAAAGGACCTACAGGGCTCTCTTGCATCAATAAAGGTCCATGGAAGAGTGGCATCCATGGAAAAGTGGCAAGGTGAAAACCATTGCTAAGCCATTGCTAACCCATTAAGGCTCGTCTGAATTTTGCCAAAACACACCTTGCTGATCCTCAAACCTTTTGGGAGAATGTTCTGTGGATTGATGAATCGAAAGTGGAACTGCTTAGAAGACAAGTGTCCCATTACATCTGGCATAAACCAAACACAGAATTCCACAAAAAGATCATCATTCCTACAGTCAAGCATAGTGGTGCCAGTGTGATGGTGTGGGGATGCTTTGTTGCTTCAGGGCCTGAGCAACTTGCAATAATTGAGGGAAACATGAATTCAGCTCTCTAGCAGAAAGGAGAATGTCCAACCTTCAGTCAGTAAGTTCGGCTGAACAAGTTTGCACCTGCTGGAAAATCCTAAAAAGTAGGTACTATCGGGCGAAAAAACAGAATAACACCTGCGGTTCTAATCCTTCATCTTTCCCATATTTTGAAAGTATGCATGACATACTTGGCCATCGACCTTTGTCCAACATATCCGAGAATGGAGCGGACGTTGGGTTTGATGGGGACGAGGATGAAATGGACGGTAAGTATGTTTGAGCTGGTTGTATTTGTTTTTCTGCTATTAGCTAACTAGTAGGTTACAGTAAATAGTCTATACATTACTAATTTTATGGATTTACTTTGCCATATAGAGAGTATCATTGGGGATGAAGTGAGTTCTCTAGGATGAATGAGGATGGAGATGAAAATAATGCATCATCAGCTGATACGTCTGGTACTCAAGAGGAAAGCTTTTCAGGCACGGCACCAGATGTCGACCCACTTAGGACAAAAGGTGACATGTTTGTGATGTAAATGTTATTTCGGTTATGAGTCAAAACTTGCAAAAGCAAGGAAAGTTGTAAACTGGCTTTAAATAGTCTAATATATAATATAATATATATGAATGGGTTCAAGACCAAATCCAGCAATCAGAGCAAAGAGAGGAGAGACTCCTTAGTGCTTTAATTGAGAGCAATGTCCGTTCCACCAAGCGCATATCAACACTTGTTGAGGGATTCCGAAGCACCCAGCCACAGCCAGTGTTTGCACCCACCTCCCCACTTTCAAGGGTATCACACACAGCCATCTAACTATCCCATGCATGGTTCTACTGTGTCAAACACATCCACTTGCTGAACATGGCTCGAAGAAGCAAATAACTATACTTGATCATATACTCACCAGTGAGCAGCCTGCTCTTAGGTTAGCAGAAAACCTGCTTATGTAAAATAGTTTGTGAATGCCTGTATTGGCTTGAGTTTAGATGCATTTGAAATTTTGCCTATCTCATATTTGCCTGTGTTACAGGAAAGAATGTGTCTTGTCTTTTGTTATATAAAATTTCTTAGTATGTGAAACTTTTCATTTTTTGTTAAAAAAAAAAAAAAAATCCATTCATTTTCTATACTGCTTATCCTACAGGGTCATGTGATACCTGGAGCCGACCCCAGGGAGCATGGGGCACAAGGCAGGGTACACCCTGGACAGGGTTGGAAAAGATTTTTTATTTAAACCTCTATTTTTTGTAAAGTAATATTTAACATAACATGAACATGAGCAGAACATGAAGAGGTCCCTTTTTAATTGTCCTTTTTGTTGTGTCTTTTTTTGTACTTCAAACCTGTGTGCAGTGTTTCTGGAATTAAAGCATACAAAACCCAGCAGAAATGGTGTTTCTTTCTGTGATTAATGACTAACACACAAAGTACTTAAAGAAATTTCCTAGTTCACATTAAAATAAAAAGTGCAGCACTTCTTCATAAAATAACTTCTTGAATGCAGTTAACATCAGAGACTGGAGATAACGTTGAACAAATACTAAGAAGTGTAAATTGCCAAGCTCCTCAACGCAAGCAAATACGCTGAAAGTTAACCACTTGTGCTTAATGTATACTCCTCCGAAGGGGAAAGGTTGCTGACATTTATGCTGATAATGCATCTCTCATGACATCAGCATCTGCACTGGGAGTGTGGTTCTGTGGTGCACTGTGGTGCAGTGGTAAGGCGCTCTCCATAACTGTTGCCTCCTCCAACCAGCATTGGGGGACCTGCTCCTTTTCTCGTTCACAAAAATTGTGCAGTGCACAACAAAATCACTGTGTTTCAGGAGCACCCTCCACCTTGACTTCAGCCTCCCAAAAGCAATCTCCACTGTTGTTCTTGCTGATCTGAGGTGAACATTGAATGACTCTTGTTCAGGTTTTAGGCCTGGAGACTGTGGGTAACACTTCATCAACCAGTGGATACGCTAGATCTCCAAGGAGAAAGAAACACACAGGTTTCCCCGTGAAAGTTGTATGAAATCCCTAAAGGTCATACAACAACATTAGTTGTTGATGTATGACAGTTATTGATGTCACTGTGAGCATTTAATGTTAACAGGCAAGACCATGGCAAAATATTTTTACCTTGGAGAGTAGATGGGCCTTTTTGAACAGCTGTGATTGCTGCAGTTCATTGGCATCATGCGCGGTCCCAGGAACTTAGCAATTGACAATCCAAAAGTTAGATAAAAAAGAAAAAAAGTAATGTCAGCATTACAGAAGTATAGCTGATACTGAGTTTATTGGTCATATTAGCAGATAAACTCAGTGACAATGTACACTACAACTTAGGCTCTAGTGTTTTACATATGATATATAGGTTTGAGAGAAAGGTAGTTATCCAACTGAAAAGCACTTATATTTATAGTAAATAAAATGTGTTATTGTGCTTGTACAGACAAGTCATAAAACACGTCACAGGGCAGATAAATACTTAAATAGGAACTTATGATAGGACAGATACCAGTAAAAACAATTGATCAAGCAACAAATACATAAATACATGCTATATACAATAAAGGCAAGATTCATGTGGGCTAATACAGGTAAATAAACGTATTCTTGGCTACTTACCAATATCAGTCATCCACGACTGCCTGCAGCACGTATGAGGGCCACCCTTTATGATTATCAAAGTCCCTATATCCATCTTTTGGCGGAAGTATGGGAATGTGCGTCCCGTCAACGCATCTGATTATTTGTGGAATGTGATGTTCCATTTCGAATCAGTGAGCAACTGCATTTGCCTCCTCCAGACGAGGAACCTGGATGAGATTTTTTGGATAGGATACCATTCCTTTGCAAAACATGTACACAAACCTTTTGACCGTGCATTTGTGCACACCAAATTTATTAGCTATTACTCAGTATTACCCGAATCTAAAAAGTCGGTACAGGACCACTGCCACCCGCATCCCCAAGGGCACAGGTGCACGCACAATGACCTCCTGGGGACTCATGGCACCCTCCATCACGGAACATAATTTTACAAATTATCTCTGAGACACGTGAAAATTTTCTTTCCATTCGGTGTCATCAAATTCCATTAAAACAACTCTCTCCCACCAGTCCTTACTTCGTACTCTCATCCAGTACCTCCGAGTTTGTTGCGCCAAATGAAAGTACAGAGGAGGCCTGTTGCTGGAGAATTTGTATCCGCCGTCGTCTATTTGCACATATAGCATGACAAATAATTAACTGCACTTGAAGCTTTCGTAAAATTAAAAATGATAAGCTGTATGTGGTACCATAATGAAGACGAACTCTATGTTGATACGTGAAATTCTGGAGGGAATGTTCGATGGCATGGCACGGGCACGTAATGATATGTGCCATTAATCGAGCTATGTTCTATAACATGTAAAATGGGAATATGAAAGGAGTATTCTAAAAGAAACTCATGTAAACACCTTAATCACAGTATTGTCTTATTCAGAATATGGTCAATAATTATATTATTGCTGTCCATGTAAACGTAGTGATCCAAATCAAAGATCCAAAGCATAGGAGTAAATCCACCTCTGAATGGATCAAAAAAAGCAAAATTTAAGTTCTGGAGTGGCCTAGAAAAAGTCCTGACTTGAACCAATTGAGATGCTGTGACAGAAACTTAAACTTTTACACAGTAATAGTACTGTGCAGATGTTTTAGGAACCCTATTTTTTTAGTACAAACTTCATAGATTTTTATTTTATGACTTCCACATTATCACTTTTCAGACAAAAAAACACAATGAAGGCTGATGGATTTTGCTGGAAAAATAAGAAGCAAGTGCTACAGTCAAAGTCTCCAGAAGAACTTTGGCTAGTTTTGCAAGATGCTCAGTAAAGCTTACCAGCTAATTTCCTTATAAAACTGCACAAATTGTTCTATTTTTTTGTCACACCAAATATTGACTTTGTTTCATTTACTACTGTTTACTGCTCTTTACAGTATTATTTTAATGTAGAACATTTAATTTCATTATTTTGAAGGCATCTTTGCTCCCAGCATTTCTTTGCATGTGCCTAAAATTTTTGCACAGTACTGTATATATATTTACACCAATCAGCCATAACAATAAAACCACTGACAGGTTAAGTGAATCACATTGATCATATCAAGGGGTTGGATATATTACGCAGCAAGTCAAGTGAAGTGAACAGTCAGTTCTCAAAGTTGATGTCTGGTCCACAGGAAAAATGGGCAGGCGTAAGGATCTGAGCAAGTTTGACCAAATTGTGATGGCTAGATGACTGGGTCAGAGCATCTCCAAAACAGCTGGTCTTTTGGGGTCTTTCTGGTATGCAGTGGTTAGTATCTACCAAAAGTGGTCCAAGGAAGGACAACTGGTGAACTGGTGACAGAGTGTCCTAAGTACCTAAGGCTCTGGTCCGATCCCACAGAAGAACTACTGAAGCACAAATTGCAATAAAAGTTAATGCTGGCTATGATAGAAAGGTGACAGAACACAGTGCATCACAACTTGCTGCGTAAGGGGCTGCTTAGCTGCAGAATGGTCAGAGTGCCCACGCTGATCCCTGTCCACTGCCAAAAGCACCTACAATGGGCAAGTGAGCATCAGATCTGAACCATGGAGCAATGGAAGAAGGTGGCCTGGTCTGATGAATCACATTTACTTTTACATTATGTGGACGGCCAGGTCTGTGTGTGTTGCATACCTTGGGAAGAGATGCACCAGGATGCACTATGAGAAGAGGGCAAGCTGATGGATAGAGTTTGATGCTCTGGACAACCTTCTGCTAGGAAACCTTGGGTCCTGGCATTCATGTGGATGTTACTTTGACACATACCACCTACCTAAACATTGTTGCAGACCAAGTACATTCCCTAAAGTCATTGGCCTCTTTCAGCAGGATAATGCAACCTGCCACACTGCAAAAATTGTTCAGGAATGGTTTAAGGAACATGACGAAGAGTTCATGGTGTAGACTTGGCCTCCCAGAAATTCCCCAGATCTCAATCTGATTGAGTATTTGTGCGATGTGCTGGAGAAACAAGTCCGATCCATGGAGGCCCCACCTCGCAACTTACAAGACTTAAAAGATCTGCTGCTAACGTCTTGGTACCAGATACCACAGCATACTTTCTTTCTGTCTTGTGAAGTCCATGCCTTGATGTGTCAGAGGCATATTAGGCATGTAGTTTTAATGTTATGGCTGATTGATGTGTGTGTGAATATATATAATATTGAATATTGAGGAAAAGTTCATTTTTTCCCCCATAATTTAATTACAGGGAACTGTCATATATTCTAGATTCATCATACATAAAGTGAAATATTTCAAGCCTTTTTTGTTTTAATCTTTAATATTGATTATTATAGCTTACAGCTCATGGAAATCAAAAATCCAGTATCTCAAAATATTACAATAAAGAATTTATAATACAGAAATGTCAACCTTCTGAAAAGTATGTTTATTTATGCACTCAATACTTGGTCAGGGATCCTTTTGCACGAATTACTGCATCAATGTGGCTTGGCATGGGGGCAATCAGCCTGTGGCACTGCGAGGTGTTATGGCTCACAAAAACCCAGGTTGTTTTGATAGCGGCCTTCAGCTCGTCTGTATTTTTGGGTCTGGTGTCTCTCATTTTTTGTGTCTGTATTTTTGGGTCTGGCGCACTCCACCAACCATGTAGTGATTCCTGCGCCCCAACATGCATTAGTTCTGTAGCAGTAGATATGACCAAGTCATAAGCTCGATAATGTTCCAGGTACCAGGCATCCAATTTTTTGACAATGAAAATTAATATCTCTTGTAGAACAAGCATATGAACTATTTCACAAAACTCTGGAAGTCCAGCCAGTGATCCATGGGATACCACCATTCCAATCCTGTAGTTGAAGCCATTGTAGGATACAGTCCTCAGTGTGAAAAGGTGCAACAACAAGTTCTACAATGTCCTTTAATTCACAGAGGACTTGCCACGCTGGTTCGTTTGAAGGAACTCTGGCTCCGATCAAGAGAGGAAGAAATCACAACAGGCTCCAATTCTCGTGTTTATTTCTTCCAATTGTTCTCTTTGTTGTGTATGTGAGGGGCACAAGATGGGGATGGTTTGTCTTATCAGTCCACTTAAATGGAAATGTTGTTATTGCTACATTCATATTGGCTAATATGAAATATTTTTTGGAAATCAATCAATCACAGTAAGACAGTAATTGCTAGCAATCCCAACAGGAATAACTCCTTCAGAGAGGTCTTGAACTATATCTGGTGGAAACCTCTGTGTCACACTAAAATATGACAAATTTTCTGATAGCATACACTTTCTTTTTACACCAAAATAATTATCCAATTAATTTTCTTAAATAGCTTTAAGATGAGAAATATGAATGTCCTTGCTTCTTAGACAGAATGCTCCTGACTTGACTTCTTGTGTTTGAATGTCTTCATTTTCTGCTGTACAAAATCTGCAAACATATTTACCTTAAAATTTTTCCACAAAACCTGCAATACTGTGGGCCCCAAGATTATCTGCTACTACACAATGAACAAAGCCTTTCACATTTTTTCCCAACTTCGCAAATAACAGTATTTGTTGTTCTAATATCAGAAGATCATCTACTAAGGGCTCCAGTACACAGGCATAAGCATAGCACTTAACATCCTCACTAGAATAAGCCCAGCTAAATATATATTGGACAGCGATGAGTGAAAACTAGCAGATAAGTTCCCCAATGCCCAATATATCCCACAGATTTTATGTTTTTTCTGGAAGTGCCAAGGGGATTAGAGATTTCAAAGTCATCTATGTACAAAATAATAACAACTGCAAATTTTCTTTTCATTAATATAATCATAGAATGACTTATACTGAATTTTGTCAGGCTGAATTTGATGGGGACCTTTCAAATTGATTGCTTTATCCAAAAATGTTTTACAACTTAGGAGCTGCTGTAAAGATTTTAGTATAGAGATGTATTAAAATGATTTGCTGTTTTGGGCATCAATCACAAACTCTGTAGATTCAACAATATCAAAATGTTTTTGTAATAGGTCTTTCGCTTCCAGGAAGAGGAAAGTGGGCCCCGAGCACCAAAAGAAGCAGTAACTGGATTTGACTCACAAAGAGTAGATGTTAGCGCTTGGAGAACTGTTTCATACTTGACAATAACCATTCTGTAAGTGCTGAGCTAAAATTTGATGGATAAGAGGGACAGAAGCAGTGTTTATTAAATAGTCAAACTCTTGCAAAAGTTCATCAACAGCCACATTAGGAACAACATAAATATGTTCTAACTTCAGTAAGATAGACGCAACTTTGAGCTCAACATTATGTAGCAATTCATTTAAATCCTGAACATCAAAATGAGAATCACCCAAGTCCTCTGTACTTAAATCATCTGAGGGCTCAGTACCAACATTATCAATCTGGATACTGTCAGAATAATGATTTTCAATAGACAGATCTAAGCTTGACCCCCGTTTCTCAAGTACTCCAGGCTTTAAGTCATTTATTGAACAATCATTATGATTTCTGCTTCTGTGAGTTTGAAACAAACCGTAAATATTTGTTTTGTATGAACGCCCCTCAAACACACAAACAACTGTTTTGCTGTTTCGCAGATGCTGTGCTGATGTTGAAAATAGTCTTTTAAAGTCGAACACTGATTGCAATTGCATAAGAGACATTTAAAGTCTTCAGCAGGAAAGCTAACACCTATTAAAACGTGTAGATATTAATTTCATTTTACTAGTTCATAGTTATATTATAATAAACAACAGAATTTACACTGCAAGCGCGCAAATACAAGTAAACTAATTATATTAAACTTGAATTAAACTAAACCTTTTTAGCAATTCCCAGTTTCCCCAAGCCCTTGCACTCAGTGGAGCATTTTGGATATAAACACAAGTTTGTGCTCATGCATCACTGTCGTGCTTGCGTGCTACACAAGCTCCACTTTCACAAGTTCGCAGGTTACAATTTTCTTCGTGGCATTTAATATAAAATGCTTCCCTGCCTTAGAGGACTTGAGTCCCACACTTTTTTTCTGCTGTCACTTGACGATTATGTCTCCATCTGATGGTGACTGAGGTCATGCTAGGCATAAAAGGTAATGCTGACAAACAATAAACTGAAGAAATATATAGTTGACTCTGGTTATTCTGCTAAAGCTAGCGGGGACACATTACATGTGTTTGATGTCATATGCCATAGACTGGAAAACTGCTTATACTTCTGTTTATTAAAAAATGCTAGTTTTCCATTTGAAAAGATACTACCCTTCTAAACTACATACACTAGACGGTATAGTACATAATACATAGTGTAAGTGTATAGTATTCTGCCATTTTTATGATGCATGTTTTCAGAACAAAAGTAACGCATTGAGTAAACGTGCCCCGTGCCATGCACAGACCAACTAATTGATAATGAGATTTGTTGACACCGATTATCTAAAGTACTGTATTTCTATTTTGTATTTAAACATACATGCAAATAATGTTCACAGTTGTTCATTTTAGGACTTACCAGCTTCAGTAATATATCTAAACTGGCAAAACCTTTCAGGAAACAACAGGAAACCTAACACAAAAGGAAAGGTGACATTTCAGATTTAGATTTTTGTTGAGACATTTTGCATAATTGTCACTGCAGATTCTAATTTATTAACTAGACATACTGGTGGTATTGTACTATACTGAAATATACTGACAGGTGTAAGAATGGAATATGAATTCTTCCTCTATAGTCAAAACTCACTGTCTAGTATGTAATGCATTCTCAATTTAGTATGCATAAAAAAATGAAAGTAGTATTCATATGAGTTCACAATATTTATATTACAAAATTGGCAAAAAGAGCAAAGTCACCATATAAACTAAAATATCTCTCATAGCAAAACAGAAACTCTGGATTTAAAAAGTCTGGAGGGCATAGAAAACTGTCAATCATGTACTATCAGTCCTAGCCCTACTCAGTGATGCCAAGCTGAATGGATTCACTGCTTGGAGGGTACCGCTGGTAGGGGTAGGTGGGGCGGTCTGGGGGGAAAGCTGCATTGCTTATTAGCCTTATTATGACAAGGGACAGTAAATTTTTGGGACAGGTGACATGGGTGCATTTCATCAGACATGAAGTCGACACGTTTAATTGCTGTTGGATTAACAAAAAGAGGTGCATGTCTGAAATGGCTTTAGAATCAGCGGTTACATACAGTAAACAGACAACGAGCAGTGGTGATTCTGTAAACATATCGGCTGTGGATAAGAGACACGGCAGGCGAATGCACATCACCTGTCAAACTGCATTTTGTTTGTTAACTAGAAGTTTTAATAAATTGTTCTTTTGTTTTTACTCCAAAGGTTTATGCCACTTACGTGCATTTCAGTCTTCAGTTCAATAAAATGTGTTCCTGGAGATTCACCTACTTCACCTCACTTCTCTGCTCTCTGCTTTGTGTCTGTGTGTGGTGGGGGCCCAGTTTCGCCCTATGCAAAAACATATCCAGACATAGAGCAGGACATGCCATAGTTTATTCATGTACTACAGTAAAATGAGCCTTATCATACTACCATTATTTTTTACTTATGTGACAGCAAAATAATATTAGCAACAAAATTAACATTGCACTTGTCAAAGAGAGGCAACGAAAGTATCGTCCTTTGAATTAGGTTAGCTTAGCGGTTTGCCTTAAGGCAATGGAGCGCAACATGTGTTAGCTAACACACATGAAACAACTACTTTACAAAGACAGTCTGTAAACTAGTTGCCATCCTGCCACTAACCCTAAATGTGCATGGAAAACTCAAGTTTCCACTTAAAATAACATAATTTCAATTTCTTAATTGTACTTCTTGTACAACAGAAGGTCTTCACTTTTGAAGCGAGGTAATGGAGGACAGCAAAACTCGACATTGAGCGACCTAATGCTATGTCATGTGGTTACATGACACGAAAACCACTGGTGTAAAACAAAAATACTATTTAACCAAAATTGTTTCTTTTTATTTTTTCTATGGGGAGTGTTATTTGCTTTTAGCCAAACTGAACAAAACAGCTTTAAACCGGAAACCATGATGTTCAATTAAACCAATATAAAAATGCACTTTGTATAAATGACATGGTCGTTTCACTATATATGTGTGTGTGTGTGTGTGTTTGTGTAGGTCATATGCAGAAATGTGTTATTTCTGTAAAAATGCAATTATTTTCACTTTAATTATAGGTTGTAATTTCACAATAAAGGTAGAAAAGGTTCTGACATGACTTTATCTTTGTTTAATTTTTTTTTTTTACTTCACAAAAACCTGCTAGTATGTGTAGACTTTTTATACAAATATTATGTGTAACTGATCAAATATAATTGAAAGGACAAATCTAACAAAACAGATTTCAAGACACTGAGCGTATAAAACTGAAGTCATACTAAACACTAACACAACTCTGGCATTGTTGAGCATTGACACTCAGTCTGAGGTAAATTTCAGTTGGTCAGCTGATTCTCTCACACGTTTTTTAAATTGACTGTGAACATTGGTGAGCGCATGATGCAGGCAAAGCTCTGAGACCTTCCTATGCCCCAAATAAGACGCTTCAAATAGAACACAATCTATTCCAGACCTCCAGATAATTTCCAGACTTCAAGTCATAGTATGTTTACTGGGTAGTCAATTAGTGCCTCAGGTGATGGAGGTATGAACAGTGTGACAACTTACCCCACTCTCCCCTATTTTGTTTCGTTGTGTTGTTCACCTTAGTCTGAGATACAGATTTTTTCATTGTTGTGATTTCCTGTGCTTTTCAGATGTGTGCTGGGCAAAACGGTAAGTAAATGTTGAGTTTTGCATTGCACATTAAACATTCGGCCCGCGATCTCTTCTTGAAATTTGACTATAATGAAACGGTATGATCCTGTCATGCGCGCTTGACCTGTTTCCTTTCTCCTCAGACATAACCGTGTCCGTTTTCACCGTCACGTCTAAAAGTATGACGGTTCGCTGGACCGGACAGTCTGACGCGAGCTCCTACAAACTGACCGCTACACCGAAAAACTCGCGTGAGCAGTCCGTGTTCACGCAGTTCGGCAGCAGCACGGTTATGGGCTCCGTGAACTCACTCTCCCCGAATACAGTGTACATGGTGCGTGTGGAGGCTATGGACAGCTCAGTGAACGTACTCAGTAGCGCCGAGACCGAGGAGACAACAGGTGACTTTTCAAATAATGTTCGGGTCCAAATGACCGATTTACTTTTTCCACTAAATATAGCCTAGGCCTATTCAAGTATTAAATTCCTTGGACCAATCTCACTAATGACAATGAAAAAAAGGTTAAATAAATAAATAAAATTACGTTATAAAAGAAAGAGCAGAACTCCTTCAGTGATCATATGAGGTGAGGTGGGCCCACTGGGATTGCTGATCGGTTAATACACTGGGCTTTAACAGTTTTCATTTTCCAGGACAATTTTTGTTACCATGTGTTTTCTTGGGCCTGATGCCTACATTTGTTTATATATGTACCTTGTAATGTGCTCTAGAGATCAGTATTTTGTTGAAAGGAGCTAGGCCTATCCTGAGCTGAGATATAGGCTTCCGTAAACAGCTGTATAACCAAAATTTGTTGTGTGCCATGACACAAAGATGGTCATCGTAGTTTAACATAGTAAAATAAAACAAACTGGTGATTTTGCAATGCCAATACATAGAGGTAATCACTCAAAAAAATTGGTAAATTAAAACTAGTCAAGCAACCTGCATTGGACCACTTGAAATGGAATAACCCTAAATTGTTTATTCTTGCCTCATTATCCCAAAGCTGACCATTGCTTAATCTTTTCACAAATGTCACAGATGTGTCTTTGTATCTTTGAATTCTGTCAGCACCCGAAGTTCCTTCCATTGTGCAGGCCTATTCCAAACACAGCGACAGCATCACAGTGGAATTTGACGAGGTGTCAGGCGCCACTGCATATATCCTGCGGGCAGAGAACAATGACGGCTTCTTCTCAGAGAGTGTGGTGTATGGCTCGCCAGCTACTATTCTCAACCTGAGGGCCTACACCGATTATACACTTAGTGTCATGTCAAGCAACAGTGGTGGACATAGCCAGCCCGCATGCCAAGTCCATGCCAGGACAGGTAGGCTAATCACATGCTTTCACAGTGTTAGTTTCCTTTCCCGCAGGGGTCATTGAATGATATATTTCTGAATGTTGCACTTTTTCTGTCCAGCCAAAATTAGATATTGGTTTGACAGATTTGTTTAATGTATGTATATAATAATTAAAAAGTGTACTTTAAAGGAAACCAGCTGGGTACATGGAAAAGAACAATTTACAAAAATTAAGAAAACCTAACAGGCCTACTGCTTTGATACAACCTGAAAGAGAAACAGATAATGATCATTGAAACTAACAATTCCTACATCACACAGACTATTAAAATACCTCTACATAAAGACCTTTTCCAAGAGGTCACTGATAAAACATTTCCCCATGTTTTCCTGTACTAAATGGAAAGAGTACAACAATCAGGCCTTTAGAATGGCAATGAAATGACATTTTAGACTTGTGGCTATAGAAATGTAACATTCTTGCCTTGCTTTATGGCTTTGTATAAAAGGCAAAACACTGAGAACTGGGTTACTTCCTATCCCTAAACAATATGTCTGAGTAAGATGAGCATGTGCAATTTTGCCAAGTACAAAAGAGAACATAGTATCCCTACTTATCTATGATGAACTTAATATATACAGTGTTGCCTAAAAGTTTGTGAATCCATTGTGCAATTATTAAGATTGTTTCTTGTTTTACTATGAACTCATAATTTCAAAGAACCAGATTTTTTTTATCTGACATAATAGGTTTGTATTTACCAAATCTGTATGATGGTTTAAAGTAATGTGTAAGGCATGCATAAAAATATATGTATTAATTAGCAAGTGTGTAAGCACTTACACTGGAGATGAAACAAGACAATATAATAGAAATATAGTGTTTGAATTAACATTTATAACTGTTATAGTGCTACCTATAAATAGACTTAAATAATCACAAATACTTAATGCTTTGATAACACCAGTGGTTCTTGAGGCAAAGTTGTTAAGTATTAGGAGGCCTAAATATAATATATGAATAACTTGTGTGTGTAAAACATTGAATACTATACAATCATTTACAGTATCTCACAAAAGTGAGTACACCCCTCACATTTTTGTAAATATTTGATTATATCTTTTAATGTGACAAC
>JANDJT010000103.1:10125055-10137032 GCA_024331685.1 Stegophilus panzeri
TATATAAAATATGTGTGTGCTAATACTAAATGGTCAAATAGTGCAATTGTGTGATCAGGAAAATTCATTACAGTTTTTACACAAAGTCTGTTTTGTTGAACTTATCCACTGTTCACTGATAGAGACATGAGAACAAAACTGTTTGTGGTAATTGCAGTCCTAAAGTTATAATAGCAATTGTAGTCCTAGCATAACTGTTCATATGAATTGAGGTCCAAAGCCATCTTAATGGTTTTTACGTGGTACCATCCTCAGTAATCTCAATGATCTTTAAGATGCACCATGTGGGGCCTCAGCAGCATGTGACTTCCAATTGATGATAACACAAAGCAGAAGTAGGGCATCAGGATAGATCAGGCAGGTCCCGAGAGCAGAAGGGTCAGGATCACTGGTATCTTAGGAGTATCATGTGTAGCTTGACAGAAAGAGAGAGGGAAAGAGAGGGCGAGATTATTACTGTAGGTATGCTTATTGCCCCGTAATGGTTAAGGACAATGTGCTTTGCGTGATCGCAAGCAGGGACTCCGACAAGACTAGCTATGACAGCATAACTAAAAGGGAGAGCCAGCAGGGAACACAGACATGAGGGCGCCCTGGGACATAAGGCAGCCAGCCACCCCACCATCAACAAACCTGGGTAAACGCATGAAAGTGGGGGCGTGACACCATCCAAACATCCCAGTTCACTATAACACTCTGTGCCCGTGAGCCCGCTAGATCTGCTCCTTTACCTAAGAAAACAACTATTCACAAAAAGCTTGACTAAACAAATATGTTTTTAGCCTGTGACTGAGTCTGAATCCCGAACACTAATTGGAAGGCTGTTCCATAACTGTGGGGCTTTGTAGGAGAATCTCTTACCCCTGCTGTATCCTTCACTATCCAAGGCACCAATAAATAGCCTACACCTTTTGATCGAAGTAGGCGTGGCAGATCATAAGACCAAAAATTCGCTCAGGTACTGTGGCGCGAGACTATTCAGGGCTTTATAGGTCAATAGTATTTTATAATCAACGCAAAATTTTACTGGGAGCCAATACAGCGTGGAAAATATAGGGGTGATGTGGTCATATTTTCTGGTTCTAGTAAGGACTATTGCAGCTGCATTGTGGACTAACTGGAGCTTGTTTATGCTCCTACTGGAACAGCCAGACAGTAAGGCATTACAATAATCCAACCTAGAGGTGACAAAAGCATGAACAAATTTTTCTGCATTGTGTAGTAGCATTATATTTCTTATCTTAGCAATATTTCTGAGATGAAAGAAGGCTATCCTAGTAATATTATCTACATGAATCAGTAATTACACCAAGGTCTTTTACTGCTGAACATGATGAAACAGAAAGGCCATCCATAGTTACTATGTAATCAGAATGTGGTCCTAATACAAAATATGAGACGGCTGTGACATTGTCTTTATTGTTTAACCGTATGATATTTTGATTAAACAAATCACAAAAATAGTCTGCTATCATGGATATAAAAATAGTATTGTTAAATATATGTGTGCCACAATTATTGGCACCCTGTTAGTCAATACTTTATGCTACCTACCTCGCCAAGATAACAGCTCTGAGTCTTCTCCTATAATGCCTGATTAGGTTGGAGAATATATGGCAAGGAATCTGAGACCATTCCTTCATACAGAATGTCTCCAGCTCCTTCAAATTTCAAGGTCCACGCTGGTGGACTCTCCCCTTCAGTTCACCCCACAGGTTATCTATGGGTTTCAAGTCAGTGGACTGGGATGGCCATGGCAGGACCTTGATTTTGTATAAACCATTTCGTGTTGATTTTGATGTATGTTTTGGATCATTGTCCTGCTGGAAGATCCAACCACGGCCCATTTTAAGCTTCATGGAGTCCATGATACCATGTATCCTAACAAAATGTCCGGGTCTTCTGACAGAAAAACAGTCCCAAAACTGTACAAAAATGCCACCACCATGCACCCACCAAAATGCCACCACCACCATGCCAAAAATGCCACCACCATAATTAACTGTGAGGTACTTTTCCATATGGCTACCATCTCTGGTGTTTATTGCCAAAAAGCTCTATTTTGGTTTCATCCGACCATAGAAACCGATCCCATTTGAGGTTCCAGTAGTGTCTGGCAAACTGAATGCTTGAGTTTGTTTTTGGATGACAGTATAGGCTTTTTTCTTGAAACCCTTCCAAACAAATTGTGGTGACATAGGTGACTTCAGATTGTAGTTTTGGAGACTTT
This sequence comes from Stegophilus panzeri, assembly GCA_024331685.1. NCBI lineage: Eukaryota > Metazoa > Chordata > Actinopteri > Siluriformes > Trichomycteridae > Stegophilus > Stegophilus panzeri. Next base: position 10,127,286 of record JANDJT010000103.1, read on the forward strand.
CTGACCCCAAGATGCAACTAACTTCTGCAATTCTCCATCTGTGACCCTTGGAGATCTTTTGGCCACTCAAACCATCCTCTTCACAGTTCGTTGAGACAATATAGACACACATCCAATTCCAGGTTGATTCATAACATTTCCAGTTGACTGGAACTTCTTAATTATTGCCCTGATGATGGAAATGGGCATTTCAATGCTTGTGCTTTTTTTCGTATAGCCACTTCCTATTCTGGGAAGCTCAACAACCTTTTGCCACACATCAAAGCTATATTCCTTGCTCTTACCCATTGTTATGAATAACTATGGGAATTTGGCCTATATGTTACCTCTATACCCCTGTCATGGTTGAACAACTTCCTGTTCCTAGTCACACAGGATTAAAATATTATTGGGAATATACTTCAAATATATTTTTCTCATATTAATTCATACGGGTGCGAATAATTGTGGCACACATATTTAACAAATACATTTGTTTTCGATAAATGTGTTATGTTTGCAAATTTTTTTATCAAAAGGTTAAATAATAAAGACAATTTTTTACAACCTTCTTTGCTCATATTTACCAAGGGTGCCAATATTAGTGGAGGGCATTGTGTTTACACATGTACAGTAAGTGTAAATAAAAGATTGAATTTATGTGACAGAATAAATAAAAATTTCCTTCCAGTTTTGCTCTCAAATCAAAAACACCTGTAATATAAATGTATAAAAAATATATCAACATGTTTATTAATGAGCTATTTATTTGTTCAACTTATAGGGGAAAAACATATAGTTCATTCTGAATGCAAACAAAACAAAAGGACTAATTCTCAAGCGCTATATTAGTTAATTCAGTTAACTAATTCATACTCCATTTGTCCAGGTCCCCCTGTTCCTGCAGGTGTGCAGGTTTTATTGACCCTGGAGAGAATCATGGGACTAGCTGTATATTGGGAGGCTGTACGTGGTGCAAGGCTCTACTTTGCCCTGAGCTCCACAGGGCAGAACTGTACATCCATGGGAGACCCTTTCTGCATCATCAGCCCAATAGGATGCAGTGAGAACCACACACTTACAGTCATGGCTGAGAACCAAGCTGGCCCCAGCAGCCCATCCCATCCACAGGACCTGCTCACCTGTATGCACTACACACAAATATATTGACTGTGTAAACACACCAACCTACACCTGTACAGATTCAATACAAACAGATTAAAATTCCTGTATACACTAAACATAATCTCACAGATTCACATACCTGTATGTGTTAACATACCTGTATATTGGGCTGTTAGACTCAAATATGGTCTTGAGACATTTTGCTTATTGACTTGCCTCTCTATTATTGATATTTGTTTTTGAATTTGTCTTGGACTCACTAAATATGGTCTTTGTCTCAATTAAGACTTTGTAAAAAATAATGTTCATTTTGTTTTTGTTCTTTTTCATAAACACAAGATTGACAAGAAATAATACCGTTACTGCAATAAATTACATCTTAGTATTGGAACAGCAAAACCAATTATTTTATTTTAGAGGAATATGAGATAATAGAATTTCATATATTTCATAATTTCATAGTTTTCATTTCCTGATATTTACATGTAGTTGTGTTAAACAACTTAGAACATGACATGGTTTATTTGAGCCCACCCATTTTCAAGTGAACATATAATTTTTGTTGACAGGTGTTTCTTGTTGTCCAGGTGTGCCTTGTTCGATTAATTTTTTAAACAATTAATATCTCTGAATGTCTACTTTTGGTTTGAGCCCTGAACTTCGCCTGTGAAGACTGCATTTTTTTTCTAAAAAAGGATAAACCAACATGAAGACCATAGAGCTGTCTATGGGAGAAAAGCGAGACGTTTTGAAGCTGGGAAAATTCAATCAGAGCCTTTGCACAAACATTGGGCATAGCCAATACAACAATTTGGAATGTGCCGAAAAAGAAAGAAACCACTGCTGTACTAACAACCAGATTCTGAAAAAGTTGAACAAAGAAAACAGAAGCAGGTGATGACAAAAACAATGTAAGAAATTGTAAAGAATACCCAAAAATAACAGTCAGTATCATCACCAACAGCCTCCACAGGGCAGGGGTGAAGGTATCATACCGTTCAAATCACTCATCAATGGTAAGAATGGGACGGCCAGGTTAGAATTCACAAAGAAATACAGAAAAGTGCCACAGAAGTTCTGGAGCCTCTACCAAAGTGATGGAAAGGCCAGTGTGGAGAAAGAAAGGATCTGCTCATGATCCAAAACATAGAAGCTCATCTGTCAAGCATGGTGGAGGTAATGTCATGCATTGGGCTTGCATGGCTGCATCTGAAATGGGCTCATTAATCTTTATTGATGACGTAACTCATGATGCTAGCAGAATGAATTCAGAAGTCCACAGAAACATTCTGTCTTCCAATTTACAGAGAAATGCATCTAATCTAACTGGGAGGAACTTTCTTGTGTTGGCAGTGTGTTTTAGGTCATTTTCTTGTTGTATGATGAAGTTCCACCCAGTTAGATTGGATGCATTTCTCTGCAAAGGGGGAAAAAGTGGAATGGTTTAGACTGGCCAAGTCAGTCAGCAGACCTTACTCCAACTGAGCATGCATTTCACCTCCTGAAGAGAAAACTGAAGGGAGCCCCCCCCCCCCAAAAAAAAAAAAAAAAAAAAAAACAACTGAAGGAAGCATGTACAAGTCTGTAAAAGTATCACAAAAGAAGAATTCAAGTTTTTTTTGATAATGTAATTAGGTTTTCAGCTTGATGCAATTTTTGCAAGCAAGGAATATGCAACCAAATATTAAGTGTTATTTAATTTACTTTAAGACTATTTGTTCCAGTACTTTTGCTTCCCTAAACATTGAGTGGTCTATCACCACCTTGTTGTTCCAATACTTTTGGAGGAGACTGTATCTTGAGTACAGTCACATTTATCTAGTCTTTCCTATTACAAGATTACAATAAACTAATATAGATTACACTACAAAAAGCTTACATTTTACTACATTTAAATTTCTAAATCTATTTCTAGACATTTAAAAAAAAAATCTTTTCAAGATTTTTATTTTCTTATTCTACTTGCAGATAATTTTGCTTCTTTGTATAAATAAATGCTTAAAAGACTTTTCAAGCTTAAAATTAGTAAAATGTCTAGAAATAGATTAAATAGTCTAAAAGTTAGTTGATTCTTGCATTAATCTTGATTTAATTTGGACTAGATTTTGACCTGGCCTTGACCCTTTTAATACTTGGACTTTTACTTGATCTTGGCTAGTCCTGGTCTTGAACTTGACAGCAGTAGTCTTAACTACAGCCCAAGTAATTGGACAACTGGCTGATCATCTGTTCTATTGTGTGTCATTCCCTCATTATTTAACTCACAAGTAAGCAGATAAAATGTCAAGTATTGCTTTCAAGTGTGGAATTTATATTTGGACTCTGTATGTTAAGATTCTTGTGGTGCAAGAATATTTACTCCATATTTACTCTGGTGAAGCCTTGACTATTGACTTTTACACAGAAGTGCCTAGCCTACGTCTTGGAGGATGTTCTTGATCTGGCCAACTATATATCTAGATAGATAGATAGATAGCTATGCAGTACTGTGCAAAAGTTTTAGGCACATGCAAAGAAATGCTGTTGAGCAATGACGCATTCAAAATAATGAAATTAAAAGTTTCTACATTAAAAAAATAGCGTAACGAGCAGTAAACTTCTACCCAGTGCTTGTGCAATGGCTCTGATCAAGCTTCCCCTCTTTTCTCAGTTTGCTTTTCTTCCATAGGCAGCGCTGTGGATTTCATGTTGTTTTATAGTTGTTAACAATAAAAGCAGTATTCAAAGGTGAAATTCAGGGCTCAGATATTCTGAGCTATTGATTATTTAAACAATCAATCTAACAGCGCATACCTGGGCAACAAGAAACATTGGTCAGTCACTTGTTCCAATATTTTTGATCACTTGAAAAATGGGTGGGTTTAACCACAGGCTGCCATGTTCTAACTTGTATAACATATCTAAAACATGTCAGGACTTTAGTGTGTCGACGTTTTTTGGTAGTGCACATATTATGTACCACAGCACATGCATTGACACCCCTTTGCACAATCACACAACACCCCCCCACCCCCACACACACACCCAACACACAAATAAACAAACATATACAAACACAGAAAGACAGTAACTTTTCTCCTCCTCTATGCAGACCCATGCCCTCCAGACTCAGTGGAGGTAGACCAGACCTCTGTAGGGAACTGCTCAGTGGCATGGAACATGGTGCCATGGGTGGAGTACTACATTGTGTACATAAACAGAGATGATGGAGCAGTGGAGCAATGCAACACCACCAGCACCATCTGCTATTTCCAATGTGACTGTGGCTACACCTACATGACTACTGTATTTGTCTACAATGTGGCTGGTGCCAGCCCTCCAGGACCAATTCTCAACTACACCACTGGTGTGTCGCTGATGAATACACACATGGACACAACTCTGGACACAGCTCCATGCATTTCTTTTGGCAAGTCGACTGGGGCTTTTACTTTGTTCACATCAGAGGTTTTTAATTTTTTTTAAACCATGGCACAGAGACTGGTTTATTTCAGTTTTTATTATTATTATTTATTTTTTTTTACTATATTAGACTTTCGTTGGGTCACAAAAATCTACAAATGCTTTTATAGTATTTGGAGGCATTGCCTTTTAATTGCTTGAGCTTGACTCAAATGATTGAGGTAGACTTTCACAAGCATCTTACAATATCTTGCTGGAATTTTTGACCATTCAGTCATGTTTGTGGGCCTCCATGCTCAGATATGCTTTTTAAGTCCAAATTAGGTAAAAATTTTCTATGGGATTCAGGTCAGGGCTTTGTGATGGCCACTCCAATACATTCACTGTTTAAATCATTTTGTTATAAGTTTAGAGGTACACTTTGGGTGATTGTCCTGTTGGAAGACCCAGTTGTGACCAAGTTTTAACATTCTAGCTTATTTCTTGAGGTGTTGCTTCAGTATTTCTAGATAATCCTCTTTCCTCATTATGCCATCTATTTTCTGGTTAACTAGTCCCTTTTCCAGCAAAACACCTCCACAACATTATGCTGCCTCCCCCATGCTTCACAGTTGGGATGCTGTTTTTTGGCTTAAAAGCCTCACAATTTTTCATCCATACATAGTACTGATCATTATGGCCACACAATTTTATTTTATTTTATCTGGCCAGAGAATACATCTCCAAAAGGCACTGCAAACGCTACTGAATATCAATTAATCTTTGACTAAGGTACATTAAACACTCACCATGGCAAACATTCAGCTTGAGTGCAGGATGTTTATACATTCTTCCTCTGTCGTTAGTAAGGGCTCTAATTGTATATTATTTATATGTATATATTATGTATATATTTGTATATTGGTTAGCTCTTTGACAGTGAAGATTGCAGAATTAGAAGTGCACATCCTGACTCTAGAGGGTTAGTGAGAGTGAGAGCAGCGTAGTTTCTGTAGGGGAAAATTTGGATGCCTTAGTTAGCAATCCCCCAATTCTGTCATTAAAATTACCTCTAAGTAAGCCCCTAAGCCCCAAAGTAAGCCCCTTTTGACTTGCCAAAAAGAAATGCATGGTTATATGAACTATATGGAGTTGTGAAAAACTGTGATTTAGTATGTCTTTAACATAGGTGTATGTAAACATTTGGCTTCAACTGCACACATACAGAGTTATCTATACTCAGCTATATTACCAGTGGGAGTTGCACCTGATGTATACATATATAAAGCTATATATAATTACTGACACATATAATTTCTAATTTCATCTATAACGCAATAGACCTTGACAGTAGTGTTCACTGTTCACTCATCAAATTCAGTATCTAAACAGATAGAACTCAGTGTTTGTTTGACCTCTGTTTTGGTTCATTTTACCATAGGAGTACTGGTTTAATTTTAGGTACTTTCATAAAAAATTTGAAAAAAATTACAAACTACATTCATTTCACAGGTAAAATTTCTGCATTTCTCTGTCCTCTCTGTTCATCCAACCACTCTCTGTCTAGTCCCCTGCTGTCCACAGAATGTTTACATCTCTCTTGTTTCGACTGAGACACTGGGGGTCACATGGCCAGCAGTGCGTGGAGCAGAGTATTATGAGACAGTAGCAGCAGATGGATCAGACACACTACACTGCAGTGACACCATGCCCAAATGTGCCCTGTCTGACCTTACCTGCAACAGCTTATACAGTATTGTAATCAGACCCTGCAGTGAGATACGTGGTTGCAACAACACCTGCACACCAAACACACAGGAAACAGGTACTCTATGCAGACTTTAATTTATATTATATTTAAATGCAGCCCACACATGTTCAATATATGTTGTTTTTTCTTAATCTCTAGATGTCAACAAACATTGCCTTATAGGCTATATTAGAAATACATGAATTCAAAGCTTGTAGGATTTTATTTTCCCAAAATATTCATTTATTGAACAGAAGGCAGAAACACTAGTTCAGTTGTATATACAGAACTCGTCAGTTGGCTATTTTTTTTTTTTACTTATTCAACTTTCTTTTGATAAGGTTTGAAAAAGTATGCAACTTTTGCCTCTAACTCCACAACCCCTATACCAGTAAATGAAGATATCCTTGAAAAGGAAAAGTTATCTAACATTTTTCATTATGAGATTATTATGATAGTCTAGTATCACTCCACACTTACACAACAACCAGTATACTATTACTCTATAGGTGACTGTTACTTAGCACTGTAATGTATATGTTGCTGTATATGTTGCTGTCTATGTAATGGTTGTTTGAATAATACAGTCATACACCTGACACAGTGTGTGTCTGTCAGCCCCATGTGCTCCTGAGATCCTGAACCTTACCCAGGTGAGCAGCTCTGCTGTGCAGGTATTATGGAGGACTACCAACAAACAAGCCAACTATACGGTGAATGCTATTGGCAGTTCCAGCACCCTTACTTGCTCATCCACCCGTACTTCTTGTGGCATTACCAACCTGCCTTGTGGAGCAACTTATGAGGTCAGCGTATATGCCACGACCTCTGTGGGGCATAGTTTGCCCAGCTATAGCATCTCTATGGAAACAGGTAGAGTACTGAATCGGGAATCAAGAGTCATTCATTCAAGAATCAATCTTCTAACCACTTTAGGAGAGATACAATAAAGTTATTGGTAAATTACTGTTAGACCAAAGGTTGGTTACAAGTAGTTTCAGAGGAGATTATTGCGTAATTAAATTTATACTACCAGTTGGTTTTTAGTAGATAATCATTCAATTTATTTAAGATACTGAGTAGATTAGTCGTAGAGTATTAGTGGACTGCACAGTTTTCTGTTAGATTATGGCTACAGCAAACTATAGGTAGGGTCTAGTAGTTTACAGAGAGAATGCAAATAAATTAGGTAATAGGTGGATATAAAAATTGGTAGATTATTGCTTTCAGATTAATGGTAGGCTGCAGGTTGATTATTCAGATTACTGGTAGAGTAGTATTAAATTACTGGCATGTTAGAGGTAGATTATATGTAGACTACAGCAGATTACTAGTAGACTACAAGTAGATTACAATATTACAAGCAGATTATAGCTTAATTACTGGTAGATTTGTATTAGATTTATATTATAGCCCTTGACCAATCCTTTCCTGGCAGTTCACTTTCCTATGGATATTATGAAACTAATATACATACAGTGAAAGTAAAGTCAGAACAAGTTATTAAAATAATTAATTCACCTTATTCAATGTCAAAGGTTTCATTTGTAAATCTGAAATTAAATTTTAACTTTCAATCACTCGGGTACAACTCTAACCACTAAGACAACACTACTGCTGGAACTGTGTGTGTGTGATGAAACAGATATAAGATGTGGTGAAGTGAATGGTATGTTGTAGTACTGCAGTTAACCTATACTTTTTAGGACCCTGCTGTCCTGAGACTCTCAGTGTGGAGCAGGTGACACAGTCCATGACCAGTGTGAAGTGGTCATCCTCCAAGGGAGGCTGGTCTTATATCACATCGCTGTCCTCACCACGAGGTCATGCAAAGTGCCATACCATGGACACACACTGCTTGATGGGATGCATCACATGTAGCACCAGCTACAACGTCTCAGTGGAGACCATAAGCATTACGGGACACAAGACCTTATGCAACTACCACGGCTTTTCTTCCAGTAAGTTACATGCCACTACCTGCCTTGCATCTTGCTTACTGCCAGATTTAATATGCTCACAAGCCTGATACAACACATCAGATAATCAATCTATTCAGATTTGCAGACCAGGTAGAGTGGATATAAAAAGTCTACACACCACTGTTAAAATGGCAGGTTTTTGTGATATAAAAAAAGTAAACTAAGATAAATCATGTCAGATCATTTTCCACACTCAATGTGAAATTATAACATGTAAAAATTAAGTGATAAATAATCAGAAACATGTTAGGGAAAAATAGGAAAAATAAAAAGCTTACAATAACCTGGTTGCAAAAGTGTGCAGACCCCTAAACTAAAATACTTTTGATTTTCTTACACCACTCAATCTTTTTGAGTGAGTGTCTATTAGTGTGGCACATCTTGACTTGGCAATATTTTCCCATTTTTTCTTGCAAAAACATTCTAGCTCCATCAAATTATGAGGGCATCTCCTTTGCACAGCCCGCTTCAGGTCACCCCACATATTTTTGTTTGATTCAGGCCTGGGCTCTGGCTAGATCATTTAGCAGCACTGATCTTCTTTTGGTTACACTATACCTTTGTTGATTTGGATGTGTGCTTTGGGTCATTGTTGTGCTGAAAGGTGAATTCCTTTTCACCCTCGGTTTACGAGCAGACACCTGAAGGTTGTGCACTAAAATCGACTGGAATTTTGTAGATATTTATCATTCCCTCCACCTTGATAAAAGCCCCAGTTCTGGCTGATGAAAAGCTGCTGCCACCAGAATGCTTCATTGTCTGCATGGTATTCTTTTGGTGATGTGCTTTTTTTGGCAGCAAGCATACCTTTTAGAATTATGGAATTATTATAACTTTTGGAATTCATCTCATCAGACCATAACACATTGTGCCACATGGTTTGGGGTAATTTTGTTTTTGTTGGCTTGGATGTTTTTTATGAGAAAGGGCTTCCCTCTAGCCACCCTACCTCATAGCCTAGACATATGAAGAGAACAAGAGATTGTTGTCACATGCAGAGAGTACAGTATCTCACAAAAGTGAGTAAACCCCTCACATTTTTGTAAATATTTGATTATATATTATGTATATATGTATTATATCTATGTGTGTTTATATATATATTAGTGTGTGTGTATGTGTGTATATATGTATATGTATATATATATATATATATATATATATATATATGTGTGTGTGTGTGTGTGTATGTGTCTGTATATATGTGTGTATGTATACGTGTGTGTATGTATACGTGAGTGTGTGTATGTATATATATATATATGTGTGTGTGTGATATGTGTGTGTGTGTGTATATGTGTCTGTGTATGTGTATATGTGTGTTTATATATTAGTGTGTGTGTATATATACGTATGTGTGTGTGTGTGTGTGTGTGTGTGTGTGTGTATATATGTGTATGTATGTATGTATGTGTGTGTGTATATACAGTATCTCACAAAAGTGAGTACACAACTCACATTCTTGTAAATATTTGATTATATCTTTTCATGTGACAACACTGAAGAAATGACACTTTGCTACAATGTAAA
>JANDJT010000103.1:10147344-10163733 GCA_024331685.1 Stegophilus panzeri
TAATCAGTTGATCTTGGCTTTCAATAGACTCAGGTGTGGCTTCTGCTTGGTTGGAATGAAAACCTGCACCCACACCGTCCCTTTCCAGATAAGATTTCCCACCCCTGGTGTAGATCATTTAACACCCTTTGTAAGTATGGTGTAACATAGCTACATTGACTTCTGACTCTTTGAAATCTTGTCCTTCTATTAATCTTCACCTGTTGGAGAAATCTAGTACAGGAAATAGCTGTGTTTTTATACATACAGTATGTAATACACTGGCTCATGTTACTGGAATTTGACGACTAATTATATAGCATTCTGTCTTTTATTCTAAGGCACTTGTTGTCCTTCTGGTGTGAGGCTGTACCGGATGGTCAATAGCACACTTCGTGTATACTGGAGAAGTTCAGATAGTGTCAGCGGGTACTCAGTTGAACTTTACAGCAACAACGCCAACTACACATGCAGGCCAGTGCTGGGTGTCAGCTCATGTGACATGGACAGTGTACTGTGTGGTGACACCTACAGTGTGGTGGTTGCACCACTTACACTACACGGTTCCAAAGTCCTATTCTGCCCCAGTAGGCTGTACTTTGGTGAGATTTTATTTTCTGTGGTTGTTTTGATGTGATGTAACAGAAACAGGACTTTACTGTAATTTTTATATAGATACATGATTATTGTAATTATTTATTGTTTTAAAGGCAAAAATTTATTCAGGGACAGGTGGTTCCAAAAAATGCATAATAAAATATATATATACAAAACACAACAGACACTAAATACAAACTACATAAGCAGTGCTATTCACACTGGGGGAATTTGTGACAATGCCAAGTAATTTACACTGGTTACAAGTTTCATCAAAATGTAACAACAAAGTTTACATGTACCCAGGTGTGATTTATTTACTAAGAGTGTTTCACTTATAATCTGATTGTAGTATCACCAGGTGTCTTTTACTCACAGAATGTAATTGGAATGGATTTGTTCTCAAATTAAACTACAAGGCATACAAATTACAAAGATAGTTACAACCCACAAGAACTACAAGGCACAACCAATTAAATCCCTTTTGGGAACATATGTACTATTGGGGGATTGGTGGCCCAATAAAACAATACAGTGCAACCATAAACCTGAATCACAATTTTGCTAAACAGTTTTAATGGTTGGGATTTATAGGACACCTTAACACAACACAAATTTAGGATCTATTACAAATAATTCCAGTTAAGAATAAATGTTCATTGATGATGAAGATTTATGTAAATTCTGAAAATTTATGGTTTTTTTGTTTGTTTTTACCTTTAACAGTTTCCTGTGCTGGCAACAGTGTTGGAATGGGTATGTAACCCTCATACTTTAGATCACTTCAAAACAATTGATGGAAATTGAGAAACACTTGAGATAAACATTGTGATTGCAGTAAAGAACTAATAAGTGTCCAGAAAATAACACTTAATTGGATGCTCTTTGGTGATTTTCTAACATCTGTTAAACATCTGTGCATTACATCATTCCCCAGTTACTTATCGTGGAAAAAGAAGTATGGATTAGCAGCTGTCATTATAAGGGTCTCTCTAGAAATTGATAGTGAGTATATTCTGAAAAGTGTCAATGTAAAAATGTGTCCTCATGTGGTCTGATGCACTTGATTTATGGACTGTGACTATTTTTTTATACTCCTTAGAGATGCATTCAAATCCCAAACTACTTTCTGTATGCTGTAAATTTTAAACAATATCATTATTGTGCAATCTGTAGTTGCATAGCATAAAACATGCCTCGATACCAACAGCTGATACAAGGTGATACTATGCTTAGTGCATGTTGTTACCCCAATAAATAGAAAACACAAAATGACAGCAATCTTGACCTATTTCATGATTAATGATCAAAACAAAGCAGACTACAATCTGTGCTCTGTGAATCTATCAAGACGAGGAAATCCAGCATCTTTCTATAATGATGGCATGGTGGGGCAGCGGGTAGTTGCTGCCTCACATCTCCAGAGTCCTGAGTTTGATGCTAATCTCGAGTTTCAGTCTGTGGTGAGTTTCTGTGCATGTTCTCCCCCTGTCTGCCTGGGTTTTCTACAGGTTCTGCGGTTTCCTCCCAGCTCCCAAAAACCATGGCAGTGGGTGGATTGGTTTAGATAAATTGCCCCTAGGTGTGAATAAAGTTTACAAAGTGCTTTACAGACAGTGAAGAAATTAATAAAAATAAATAAAATAAATTAAATATTCACTACCTGGTGATTTTTTTATTGTATTGCTGTATTTTACAGTGGTGCTTTGTGTGCCCTTTAGAATTTTCTATATTTCTGCATAAATATCCTGTCAGCTCAAACTATCTGGTCATTCTCCTCTGATCTCTCTCATCAACAAGGTCTTTGTGACAAACTCTGTAAGTGACAAACATATGTGTCACTCTGTAAGTGACAAACATATGTGAACCTCTAGGATTAGCAGTTAATTTGAAGGTGAAATTAAAGTTCAGTGTTTTCAGTCAATGGGAGGTGAAAGCATTTTCACAGTCAGGTGTGAGTGAGCACCCAGTTTTATTTAAAGAGCAGGGATTAAGCAAAGTCTGATCTTCACAACACATGTTTGTGGCAGTGTATCAATCCACAAACAAAGGAGCTTTCTGAAAAGGTTACAAAACTATCTCTAAAGAGTTTCTACTCCACCTATTCATAGTCAGACAAATTGTGTCCAAATGGAGGAAAGTCAAGACCATTATTACCAGTAGTGGCTGACCAACAAAGATAACTTCTAAGCAACTAAAGGACACTCTCTCATTGTCTAATGTTAATGTTTATGAATTCACCATCAGGAAAATATTGAACAACAATGGTGTTCATGGCAGTGTTGAAAAGAGAAATCCACAGCTATCCAAAAAGAACATTGCTGCCCATTGGCAGTTTGTTAAAGATCACCTGGACAAACCAGAAGGGTATTGGAAAAATGTTTTGTGGACAAATTAGACCAAACGAGAACTTTTTTGTTTCAGTGAGAAGGGTTATGTTTGGAGAAAGGAAAACAATGCATTCCAGCATCACCTCGTCCCATCTGTGAAACATGATGGTGGTAGTATCATGGTTTGGACCTGTTTTTCTGCATCTGGCCCATGACAGCTTGCCATCATTGATGGAATAATGAATTCTGAACTATACCAGCGATTTCTAAAGGAAAATGTCAGGACATTTGTCCATGAACTGAATCTCAAGAGAAAGTGGGTCATGCAGCAAGACAACAACCCTAAGCACACACATTGTTCTACCAAAGAATGATTAAAGAAGACTAAAGTTAATGTTTTGGAATGGCCAAGTCAAAGTCATGACCTTAATCCAAAAGAAATTTTGTGGAAGGACCTGAAGCAAGCAGTTCATGTGAGGAAACCCACCATCATCCCAGAGCTGAAGCTGTTCAGTAATGAGGAACGGGCTAAAATTCCTTCAAGCCGATGTGCAGGACTGATCGACAGTTACCGGAAACGTTTAGTTGCAGTTATTGTTGCACAAGGGGTCACACCAGGTACTGAAAGCAAGGGTTCACATACTTTTGCCACTTACAGATATGTAATTTTGTATCATTTTCTTCAATAAATAAATGACCAAGTATATATGTATATATAACCCAGAAGAGCATTGGTCAGGCACAGATGTTGGGCGAGGAGGCTTGGGGCACAGTAAGCGTTCCAGTTCATCTCAAATGTGTTCAGTGGGGTTGAATTCAGTGCTCTGTGCAGGCTACTTGAGTTTGTCCACACCAACCTTGGCAAATCATGTCTTTGTGAACCTTGCTTTGTGCACATGGGTATAGTCATCCTGGAACAGGCAGGGAATTCCTCAAACTTTTGCCACAAGTTGGATATGTACAATTGTCTACAATGTTTGTGTATGCTGTAGCATTAACATTACCCTTCACTGGAAGGTGCCTAGCCCAAACCCTGAAAACAGCCCCAGAGCATAATCCCTCCTCCAAACTGTACTGTTACATATTTCATCACTCCAGTGAACACATTTCCACTGCTCCAGAATCCAGTGGTGGTGTGCGTTAAATCATTCCAGCCAAAGTTTGGCATTGTGCATAGTGATCATAGGATTGTGTGCAGCTGCTCGGTCATGGAAACCCATTTCATGAAGCTCCCAATGTGCAGCTTTTGAGTAGCTGTTGCTTCCAGGGGGAGTGTTTAAATGAACATGAGGAAACAAAATAAACACAAATACACACTGTTTATTCACTGCCCCATGTAAAGCAGAAAGCTTGAGGACAAAGTCACCTTTCGCTTCTTTTTGGTTATGGCACTTGACATCCAGGCTTTAATATATCTGCTCTCTTCATGACCATTTGTAAAGAGTTAGATTGCCATGGTTGAGAGGGAGGCATGGTTTTCAGTGGGTGATTTGGTAGCTCTCATATTAGGCTTATTACATTAATTATTAAACAGAATAAAAATTCACCTAGTCATAACTGATGATTGAATGCTGGAGTTGCCAAAACAGATGAAAATGCAAATGTGTGTTTGCTCTTTATCCTGTCAGTACCTCATATGGAAATGCAGTAGAGACCTGTCTGGGAGCTATATTAGCGAGCATCAAAAACCATGTACTTGTAATCGTACATGGCCTGAAAAAATGGTTTTGATATATCTATAGTAATGTGTCATGGATAATGAGAATATGAATTGCTAAGAACAATATTATAGCTTAGTCTCAGTTGTTGTCTATACCACATTTCATTAACATTGTATATTTGATCATTACTGGGTTTTCAGCATGCAGATGTGCCAGTAGCAGTTATGCAATGCACCACTGTGAATCCTGGCTAACAGTATACAGCATATATGTAAGCAGTACTGTACCTTTATTTAATAAGAATTAAAATATGTCCCCACTACCATCTATTCCCCTGTCCTGTTGACATCTGTAAAATTAAGAGGCTGTAAGGCTAGATATGAATATGTGACTTATGAATTGGCATTTGTCATTTGGTGGAGTCACTGCAGGGCAGAGTGCCCCAAACATAGGCAGAATCACTTGATTACAAAACCATTTTCATCATGATGCTGTACATGACTCCCAAACAAAGACCTTTACAGACGGTTCTTTTCCTCTACTATCGGGAACAAAAACTGCCATCCACCCCTTGTTGAACATGAAATGGGACAGTTTTACCATAACAAAGGCCTGCTGGGACTGCCCAGAGCACTTCAAACAGAATGGGAAAAAATGTGATCTCAGTGACTTTGATTGTGGCATGGTTGTTCTTGTCAGATGGGCTGATTGGAGTATTTCAGACACTGCTGATCTCATGGGTTTTTATTAATGCAGAACAGTCTTTAAAGTTTACACAGAATGGTGCAAAAAACAAAACACCTCCAGTTATAGCAGCAATTCTGCAGGTTGGTTTGAAGTGACAGAATGGCTTCAGTAACTCAATTAACCACTCTTCACAACTGTGGTGATCATAAAATCATCTCAGAACACACAATACATCTACTCTGGAGGCAGCGGTGGAAGACCACATTAGGTTCCATACCTGTCAAACAAGAATAGAAATCTCAGGCTAAAGTGGTCACAGGCTCACAGAGACTGGATAATTGCTTATTGGAAATAGATCATCTGGTGTTTTTCCAATTTTCAACTCTTCACTTTCTGTGAGCCTGTGCTCACTATACTGAAGTATTTGTAACCCTTGTTTTGCTATTCGCACCATAGCATAGATTAAATGCGTGTTTTAGTTTATGATTTAAATATCTGACTCCAATACATTCAATTAATTATCTGACTCCAACAAATAATCTTCTAGTTATTGCTAGATGTGTAATATCTCAGTGTTCTAATGATATTTACTTTAATAACAGCTTTAAAACATCTTTAAAACAGGTTTGAGCAAAGAGTTCATTAAAATGACAATCCTTTATATAGCCTATTTATTAAACACTTATTTTGTTAGCTCAGAAGGTTCAGTCAACTGGCAAGCTTAGGCCTTGCATATACTTGTCAGAGTTCATATTAAACCTGTCTAACGTGCTAAAACTTTTAGCTAGGGAACTATTTCAAGTAACCATACATAACATACAAATCATGCACATTTAATGCATCATACGTTCTTTCAAAAGAACTGCTGAGTATTTAGGGATTGAATAATAAATTATTATATTATACAAAATCACAAATGGACAATATACATAAAACACTGTGTTGGTGTAGGTATGTGTGGGATGAAAGAACACACATTGCAACATATATTGTAAATGTTTCCTTAACCTAAATGATATTATAATGTCCCCAAACATGCCATGAGGAATATTGTAATTAAACACAGTTTAGATGACCAGGTTAAGTCATGTCACATGGTCTCTCTGAAATGCATTTCTTATCATTTTTATCTTAAATTACTGCTACAATTTATAAATCTACTACATTGTAAATGTCATCAGCCACATGGTCCTTTCCAAAACATACACAAAAAATCACATTTAAACAATCATCCACTGCTGATAACAAAACACATACTTCCACTAATATCTTAAATGTAAAATAATCACCCTACATTACTTGGATGGCAAACATAAATAGAGATATCAATCAGCCTACTACAGAGAAACAGAGCACTTCTTACCTTCCTAAAGGGAACGCAAAGTTGTTGCCTAGCAACAGCTTCAGTACTCTAATGAAGTGCTCAGAGCAAACCATGAGGAACAAAGAAACTACAGGTCTCCCTAGTGGGTGGAGGCCTTATAACATCCCTGCACATACATTTGTATGTACGTACATTGACGTGATATTGACACTTTCTGCTATCCGGACCCGCCTGGGCCTTCCTCATGTCCCACTTCTGCTTTAAGCTTTAGTCACCTGAAATTCACCTGCTGTTACTGAGAATGGCCCCATATAGACAGTCTAAAGATCACCATGAGATTACTGTGGATGCTATCACACAGACACCCTAAAGATGGCTGTGGATGTTTTTCCTTGGATAGTCTGTAGGACAAGAACAGTTTACACTAAAGTCTCCATCACTGAACAGTTAATAACTTCAGCTTGATTCAATAGACTTAAAGTTTAAACTAGAAATATCCTCATACTCAAGTTCCTGTTAACACAATTAGCACTTTTGATGCTATAGTTTATAGTTATAGACTTTAAACTATTTATAATCACACTATCCATTGTCACCCAGATGAAGATGGCGTCCCTTTTGAGTCTGCTTCCTCTCAAGGTTTCTATATGAAGTACTATATAAATAAAAACACTATATAAACAGTTAATAGAATTTGCACATTCATTCACATCTAGGGAGAATTCACCTACTGCCATTTTTTGGGAGGTGGGAGGAAATCAGATAACCTGGAGGAAACTATGGGAAACTCTGCACAGAACCTGGAGCTGTTAGGCAACGCTCCTCACTACTCTTTTCAGTTTATGCATTATATATATGCCAAATTGAGGACACATTTTAAGTTAATACAAAATTACATATTTATCAATGCATCTTGTTATGGTACATATCTGCTCTGTGATTTTGTATTTTTCAGGGCCATTGCCAGATTACAGAAGAAAAATTGTAGGGATATCTTCTTATATTATACATAGTTTCCTATGTACCAGTTCTACTGTAAGTTCTGAGACATGAATGTGATTTTGATTATATACAAGCTAGTTTATACATGCCAACAATGTATGGATTTAAATAAAGCTGATTTTGCATAACAGTGCAGAAGGACTGAGCAAGTAAGTCAACCTGAAATCATGACACATTTTTCATTTGAATGAACAAGAGAGATATGATTGGATAGTCAATTTCATATGAATGGGGAAAAATTAATAATAAAACCTTAACGTCTGTAATAATTCACATAAGTTGTATGCAAGTAGTATGCGAATAGGCAACTGTACAACTGATTGTACTAGTTAATTCATAAGTTAATGGTCTTCTGTTCAGTGATATGCATAACACAATCATTCATTTGGATTTGTAGTTTTGAACACTATTAAATGGTATTTCTGATGCTGTCCACACAATGTATAAGTGCAAAGTTTACTTAATAATGACAGTAAAGTCCTAATATGTTAGATGCTCGTCTGCCTGCCAAGTCAAGGCTTTTATTCCGTGTCTGATAATGTGTGGTAATAATTGTATAGACCCTAACAGCATGGTCTTATCTTTATCCAAATAAATTGAATGAAAAAGACCAGGCAAATTAAAATTGCAATACGTGCCATGGCTCTTATTGGTAGCTTATGGTAGCACACTATGTGGGTAAAAACTCTTTTCATCTCCACCCCTGACTACAACAAGCTACACTCCCTAAAAGTAAATGGTGAAATGAATGGGAACTTGAATAAACCTCCTGACTCTAAACCTTTGGTATATCTTTACTCCCTTACATTTACTCATTGACTTGTTGTGTTTTGTGGTCAAATGGGGCATTACTGGAAAGAAGAGTTAAGGCCAAATCTCAGGCATTCTTTTAATTACTGACACCAAACTTTCAATACAAGCTTTGCGCAATGTCTATAACACAAAAAATTACTTTCAAGTTCTTTGCTTCGCAGGGGGCTCACGGGGTGCTTTTGCACATTGACACTAAGTTTTCTAAATAGGTCAGTTTCTGGACCTACACATCCCCAAGACCCAAGGTGATGCATAAAGTTCAGCCCTGGCTAAATGGGTCCACCCATGCCCTTAGACAGAAGTGTAGGTGTGTGGAGCGCAAAAGGAAAAAAGATAAACTACAGATATCTTATGAAATTCATAGGGAGTGGCTTAGTCTCAGTATCAGAGCTCTGTTAAAGAAGCACAATTCAAATACGTCAGATTTAATTGCACAAAATGCACAAAGGTCAAAGGTACGCTTTAGTACAACTAATGTCTTTTAAAATTCCAAAATTGGACAAATATGGTAAATCATTTTATTCATAAAGTTGATGACATTAGGTCTAATATACCACCCTATAGTTCTGTTCTCTTAGAAACACTGTCGTATCAGAGCTCTCTACATCAATTTCAACTTGTGTCACTTTCACAACAATCTGATATTGTTTCTATTATGAAGTCCACAAATTGTCCTTTAGATGTTTTGCCATCACACATTTTTAAAGAGGCTTTTCCAGTTGTAAGTCCAGTTGTTACTGCTATTAGTAATAGCTCCCTAGAAAATTGAGTTCTGTTGAAAATTGAGTTGTGTTTAAACATGCTGGAGTCCAGCCATTGTTAAAAAGGCATCATCTTGACCAACATGATCTGAACAATTACAGACCCCATCTCCAAACTATCTTTTATTTCAAAAGTCTTGGAACAATTGTTTATTCTCAGTGCTCTTCTTACATGAGTACGTTTAACATTTTTAATACATTTCAGTCTGGTTTTAGAGAACTAGATAGAACTGAATCTGCTTTTGTTATCTGGTTATCAGTGATATTTTCCTCTCTCTTGACTCTGGTTCCTGCTAGATTTTAATCCTGCTGGATTTAAGTGCAGCATTTGATACAGTAGATCATGGCATACTTTTAAAGAGACTTAATCATGTAATTAGGTTTCAGAGACCTGTGTTGGAGTGGTTTGTCTCTTAACTTAAGGGGAAAACTTTTTCTTTTAATGTAAGAAATTGTTTCTGACCGCATGCACAAATCTCTTATAGTGTTCCTCAGGGTTCCATTTTGGGACCTCTTTTGTTTGCTCTATATAGGCTTCCCCTTGGTCACATAATTCAGAATCTTATCATATCACTGTTACGCTGACGACACACAGCTTTATTTTCCTGTAAATTGCAGTAACAGCTGTTACTGTTGTCAAACAGCTGTCAAATCTGTTTGAATGTCTTTATGACATTAAATGTTAGGTGGACATGAATTTTTTACAGCTAAATAGTGATCAAACTGAAATAATAATTTTTGGCCCACCAGTCTCAACTACTTCTATTTTCAAGCAGTAGTTGAGCACTACCAATATGCACGGTTGTGTCAAAAACCTTGGTGTCATTCTAGATCCTATGTTGTATTTTGATAAGCAGATCAGTGCTGTTGTCAAAAACAGTTTTTTTCAGCTGAGATCTATTGCTAAAATCAAGAAGCGCTCTAAGAAGGACCTGGAAATGGTCATTCATGCTTTTATAAAAATCAAGGTTAGACTACTGTAATTCTCCCTATTTTGAATTGCCTAAAACTGTTCTAGATCGCTTGCAAATGGTACAAAATGTGGCTTCAAGCTTATTAACTGGCACCAGAAAACGTGAGCATATTACTTCTGTCCTCCCCTCTTTACACTGATTGCCAGTCAATTTCTGCATTGATTTAAAAATTTTGATTTAATCAAATTTGGTTTTAAAGGTTTGCATGGACGTGCTCCCCAGTACATATGTGATCTCCTTACCCCGTATACTGACACAAGATCTCTTTGATTATCCAGTCAACTACTCCCTACAGTCTCTCGTTCACGTTTTAAAACCAAAAGTGACCAGGCTTTCTCAGTAGTTGCTCCCAGGCTCTGAAATAGTCTCCCTTTGCATATTAGATCTTCTCCCTCTATTGCTCTGATGACCCACTTTTATTTGTTATCTTTTAATTCGGTCTGAGGGTATAGAATTTTGTCCATCTGTAGTTGATGCTATTAAATGCTTATTTTAAATCTGTTTTATACTACTTGTACAGGATTTGTACAGGTTTTGGTTTTGTGCCTTATAAATAAATAAACTAAACTAAACTATAGTGAACACAAAACAAATATACAACTTTTTTCTGAACAACGTAAAGCTTGAGTTCCAACAGTTTGAATAAATAAAAGACACTGGGGTCACCGAGTGAGTGATTGTGTAAGTGAATGCATGTTTGAATGAGTGCTGGTTGAAATTGTGTGTGTGTGTGTGTGTGTGTGTGTGTGTGTGTGTGTGTGTGTGTGTGTGAAAGATCAGACAAAGTCCCACTTGAAGTCACTGAGCACACTGCATACAGAATATTGAACCATATGACACTCACATTTCAGGTATGTATCAATTAACACCAATGATTAAGTTAAAAAGAACAATGTGATGGAAAGGAAATAGTATCAGCTATGACAATATTAGTAGAGTCAGCAGTAATGTTTGTAGTTGCTGTTCTTGAGGCACCTGTGATTATCACTAGGTTACTGGATAACGGTGATGTGTGAAGAAATGTCAAGCTGTGTGACAAGTCAAGCTATGATAACACTGAAGGTTGAAATTTTAGTACGAGAAGACTACAGCAAGTCCAAGCACAAATGACATTCCTTCACAGAGCACTTCTTTTTCTATGCTCATAATCTGCGGAATTACATTCTGTGGAATTACAGTGACTGAACTCATCATCCAGTCTTCCCGCTGGAGTAATTGCGCTGGGAATCAGACGTTGCTCCCGGTATGTCCACCGGGATCTCACCATAACCTCTGTGCAAAAACGCCGGTCACCTCCGACAATTACCACATTCTGGTTATCTGTTCTTCACATTGCTGTTTCCCCGCTGTCTCAAGTAATGAGAGTCGAAAAAGTCAATTTGAATAATCTCAGTTTGCTGAAGCTCTCAGCAATCAGCTCTTCTAAGAGTACAAACTCTGTCACAGTCAAGATGGCCTTAGTGAATGCAAGGTCGATTTTGAATA
This sequence comes from Stegophilus panzeri, assembly GCA_024331685.1. Lineage (NCBI taxonomy): Eukaryota > Metazoa > Chordata > Actinopteri > Siluriformes > Trichomycteridae > Stegophilus > Stegophilus panzeri. The sequence continues at coordinate 10,158,958 of JANDJT010000103.1, forward strand.
AATCTTTTATTCTTTTTTATATCTCATTCACTGGACTTTTCATTTGTGACTGAGCCGTGGCTCAACCCTGGTGTTTTAACGTCACTCGGGGATCTCTCCCCCCCAGACTGTGCCTTCTTCAGTTCTCCACAGACTTCTGGACCTGGTGGTAGAATTGCCACTATTTTCAGAACTAGTTTGAGATGCCGAAACATGCCCATGGACATGTTTTCAAGCTTTGAGGTCCAAGTATTAAAGGTTGATATTATGGGCCCCACTTTAAGTGAACTAGTATACAGATATGCGAAAAGTAATAATGACTTTATTCATCAATTTCCTCATTGATCTGGTGACTAGTGGTGACTGACTGTTAATTCTTGGGGATTTTAACATTCACCTGTGTTGCCCATCCAAACCTCTGGAAAAAGAATGTGTATCACTTACAGAGTCCTTGAATTTTGTACAATCAGTCCATGGCCCAACTCATAACTTGAGCCATACATTAGATCTTTTGCTGGTCTATGGTTTTTCTGTTTCAAATTTGGAGGTTTCTGATGCTGGTATTTCCAATCATTATTCAGTTGTGTTTGAATCTGTTTGCCCATGCATATTACCAATCTTTTCTCAGCCTTTACACAACTACCACGTTATTCATGCCTCCACTGACAACTTATTTCCTGAATATTATTTAATCACATTTTACTGATGGTTCTTCTAACAAAACGGATACCGAACATTTGCTTGAAGTTTTTAATAAATCTTGCTCCATTACTCTTGCCAGTGTTGCTGCAAGATTCAAGGAGAATTAAGGGTGCCTTGGCTAAGTTATGTTACCTGTGCAAGAGTGTAGAAAGGCACAGTGAATGTGGAAAAGGGTTAAGCTTCAGGTCTCATATGATATTTTAAAGGCCTGCGTAATTAATTATCACACATCATTAAAGGAGGCAAAATCAAAGTTATTTTCTAAATGAATTGCTGATAATGCAAATAGACCTAAAGTTATGTTTAAGACAACGGACTCAGTTTTAAATCTTTACTAATCTTTTTTACTAATGCTTCCATAGAGACCTGTGAATTTATTTATTTTTTTTTTTACATTATTTCATTCACAAAAAAAAGGATATTAATTCTATTATTGTACCTTCTAAGTTGGCATCTCCAAAACTACCTCCACCTGCTAGCTATCTGTCTCACTTTCAACCAGTTTCCTCATCCTGGCTAACTGATGTAATTTCAACAGTTGTACTATAGGAATATAGGATATACAGCGCCCACCACTAATATTGGCATCCTTGGTAAATATGAGCAAAGAAGGCTGTGAAAAATTATTGTTTAACCTTTTGATCTTTTGTTTTAAAAAAAAATATCACAAATCACAAAATCACTCTGCTCACAACACAGGTTTATTAAAAAAAAACAAAAAAAAAACTTTGTTACAAATATGTGTCAGTTATTGGCACCCCTATGAATTCATATGAGGAAAAATACATTTGAAGTATATTCCCATTGATACTTTAATTTATTTTTAGTATACCTGGGTGACTAGGAACAGGAAATTGTTCAACCATGACTTACTGTTTCATTCATAACAATGGGTCAGGCCAAGGAATATAACTGTGATGTGCGGCAAAAGGTTGTTGAGCTTCACAAAATGGGAACAGGCTATAAGAATATAGCAAAGCATTGAAAATGCCCATTTCCACCATCAGGGCAATAATTAAGAAGCTCCAGTCAACTTGAAATGTTATTAATCAACCTGGAAAAGGACATGTGTCTATATTGTCTCCACTGTGAAGAGGATGGTTCACTGTGAAGAGGATGGTTCAAGTGGCCAAAAAAATCTCCAAGGATAACAGCTGGAGAGTTGCAGAAGTTAGTTGCATCTTTGGGTCAGAAAGTCTCTAAAACTACAATCCAGACATCCCCACAAATTATTTGGGAGGGTTTCAAGAAAAAAAGCCTCTACTCTCATGCAAAAACAAACTCAAGCATCTTCAGTTTTCCAGACACTACTGGAACTTCAAAAGGGATTGGGTTCAGATAGACCAAAATAGAGCTTTTTGGCAGTAAACACCAGAGGTGGTTTTGGCGCACACAGGGAGTTAGTCGTATGGTGGTGGCTCTTTAATGTTTTGGGGCTGTTTTTCTGCCAGAGGACCTGGATATTTTGTTAGAATACATGGCATCATAGACTCTATCAAATATCAACAGATATTAATTGAAAACCTGACTACCTCTGCCAGAAAGCTTAAACCGTGCCGTGGTTGGAGCTTCCAGCAGGATAATGATCCAAAACATACAACAAAATCAACACAAAAATGGTTTACTGACCACTGACCAAGAAAGGGAGCAGGGACAGATGGTGGACATTAAAATAATGGACATAGTGAGCGGCCCACAAGGAGTAGCCGCCATGATAAAACTCCCAGACAGAATCACGAACTGGTATCAGGGAGAAATCACAGCTCCCCATGTCACTCTCATGGTTGCAGAAAACTCTGAACCGAAAGACCTAGGGCCAATGGTAAAACAGGCAAGGGAGGTTAGGGAATGGAAACCAACTGAAAATCCATACATGCATAGATCCACAGATGGGCAATTCATACACATCTCTGTGGTAGCAGTCAACCCCACGGTGGCAACTAGTGTTAGTATATATTCAGAGCTAGGTGGTAAAGGTTATCAGATGGAGAGAGACAAAAGAGAGAAAGAGAGACAGGAAGGTGAGGAACTTCTAGAGACAGTACCCACTGATTAAGTCAGGGATGCTTAAGTCAGCAAGCCTGGCAAAAATAAAAGTTAAGGAACATGTGAGGATGCCGTGTCAGAGACAGTACCCACTATCAGTGCAGGCTAGAGAAGGAATAAAGCCAATGATATACGGTCTGATAGAGGCCGGAGTACTAGTCCCCACCAAAAGCCAGTGCAACACACCCATTTTCCCTGTAAGAAAACCAGATTCACATAAATGGAGGTTGGGTACACGATTTAAGGGCTGTGAATCAAGTAGTCGTGCCGGAAACACCTGTGGTGCCCGACCCACACACCCTTCTGTCTAACATACCGGAAGGGACTAAATGGTACACGGTAATAGACCTATTCTCTGCTTTTTTTGGTGTACCCCTCGACACAGATTCTCAGCATCCGTTTGCGTTTATGTATGAAGGGTAACAATATACATACACTAGACGCCCACAGAGATACTGTGAGAGCCCCTCAATATTTAATCAGGTACTAGCTCGAGATCTCCCAGCCCTGGAATATCAAAGTACCATGTTGTAATACGTCATGATCTTTTGATCTGTAGTCCATCCAAAGAGCAGTGTCAGCAGGATTCGTTGAAAATCCTGACGATGCTTGCCGAAATTGGGCACAAGGTAAGCAAAGGGAAATTGCAGTCTTGCAGACAAAAATATTTGGGTCGCATATTGGAAGGGGAAAGCCGTACAAGTACACCAAAACATGTGGAAGCTGTAAGTAGAGCGCCACAATTGCAGACGGTAGAATAAATGATGGCCTTTTTGGGTATGGCAGGATTTAGTTATTTAGTAGGTCTTGGGTGTGTAAGTTCGCTATAACAACCTTTCAAGGGACATGATAAAAACCTTTAAGGGACATGATAAAAGCAGTTGATCCATCACAGCCAAATGCTTCCCTTGCCTGGACTCGCGAGGCATTGCAGCCTTCTCTGATATTAAAGGCGCCTTAATAACTGCGCCTGCATTGGCTAACCCAGATTTTAGTAAACCTTTTCAGACCATACTAACAGAACAAAAACAATCTGAAAGATCCGTAAAGAGTGGTGGTCGCCGTATCTGGCAAGTGCGGTGGACCACGCTCTCAGTAACTGTGAAACATGCAATGGGAATAATGTCCGGAAAAGACATTAGAATGTCTTGGGGTGGCACTCATTGGTCTCATTGTCATCCTGGCCCTTATTGTGGTGAGGTGTCACCGCCTCATGGGGGGAGGAGGATACCAGTGATCACGGGTATGAAGCAATAACCAGAGCCACCCCCGGGATAAGAGGAACTGATGCACAGTGTTGTGAAACAGTATTTGAATTGTTTTATTGGTTTGGTAATTTATTTATTGTTTTTGGAAGTGTTATTATTATTTATTGGAAGTGTGTTATTGTTTTTAATTTGTCATCCTTAGGCCCTGAAATACAAGGGAGTGGTCTGTATGATCTATCTGAGAATAAGACAGGTTCCGACAAAGGGATATCAGTGTTAAACATGGCAATATACAGGTATGTGAGTCGAGTGCAGCCAGATAACAGATCTTTATGTCCAGCCTGCCGCAACTAAAGATAAGTAATCCAATCAACATGTATCAACAGTTAGTGGGGGGAAACCCCCGCAGCACGGGGAGAACATGCAAACTCCGCACACACAGGGCCATAGTGGGAATCTAACCCCTGACCCTGGAGGTGTACGTGCTAACCACTAAGCCACCATGTGCCCTCCTTATAGACAATGTCTCTTAAAAGTTAATTATAGCAAGGCCTAGGGCCTGACCAAAAAGAGGAAGTGCAACAAACAGCACACACACCCAAGAGCAAGAACTCACTCACACACAGACCCAGAGTAATCAGAATAACAAAGTAATGGCTACTGATTATTTTACTAAATCATACTGTGCATATGCTAATAACAATGCAGAAAAAGCATACACTTACCCATGATAAAGGAGAAAAATCACACAGGTGATGTCACTCATGTCCTCACTCAAAATCAGCTCAGACATGCCATAAAAAGCAGAAGTTGGTTTTAAAAAACAAAGCACCTAAAAGTG
>JANDJT010000103.1:10190259-10201038 GCA_024331685.1 Stegophilus panzeri
ATTGGGCCCAATTAGCCATTTTCCCTCCCCGGTGTCATGTGACTTGTTAGTGTTACAAGGTCTCAGGTGTGAATGGGAAGCAGGTGTGTTAAATTTGGTGTCATGGCTCTCACACTCCCTCATACTGGTCACTGGAAGTTCAAAATGGCACCTCATGGCAAAGAACTCTGTCACATGAAAAAGTTATAATCAAATATTTACAAAAATGTGAGGGGTGTACTCACTTTTGTAAGATACTACGTGTGTGTGTATATATATATATATATATATATATATACACACACACACACACACACACACACTTTAGTTTTTATATATATGCATTTTTTTTTAATTTTTTTTTTTATAGATGCACAAAACACTTGTGCATCACTGTTGAGCTTCCACACTACACAAGCTCTGCTTTGCAAAGTTTACAGGCTGCAGTCTTCTTCATGGCATTTAATATAAGATGCTCCCATGCCTTAGTGGGTCCCACCAAGTTGGGCATAAAAGGTAACGTGTGCAAACAGTAAACCGAAGAAATTTATTTTAGTTGACTCTGGGTATCCTGCTAAAGCTAGCAGCATCATGTTACATGCGTTTGACGTCATGTGCCATCGACTGGGAAACTAAAAAAATGCTAGTGTTCCATTTAAGATGATACTACCTTCTAAAATTCATACACTGGACGGTACAGTACACAGTGCATAGTTTAAGTGTATAGTATGTCATCTGGGACACAACTTTGGACTGTACTCGCCGATCTGTTCTTTCAGGAACAGAAAGAACAATGAATAAATGTACCCCCAGGGCTCTACAGCGCAACCATTTCACTCGCATATTTGTGACTGAAAAGTTCTTTGTGCGACTGTGAAAAAATATTTAGGAGCACCAGTGCGAGTGACCTGTTCGGAGCTGTATAATACAATCGGGATAAAAACTACAACTCCAAAATGCACCTACACCGTGCAACGGTTACTTTCACAATGCTTTTCATCATCTCAGTCAACCGAACAAGTGTGTAAATACTGCAAAGAAGTCATTATGATGACAAGAGTAACTCTGTACATCATCTGCTTCAAATTCCTGATCTTACAAAACGCCATCTTTTATTGATCCCGCAAAATGTCCTGGACCTGCGAACTGCTCGTGTAGACACAGCGGTAAATTAATAATAATGCTAAAGCTACAAGGTGGGTTTAATTCAAACTTATTTATTAAATAATTCCTCACCAATCATAATCAAGAGTAGCAACTGTTCTGTCTGTAAACATACAGTACGCTGCCGTTCTCCTTCTCTCTCTAGTAGCACCTTCACTTTATTTAAAGTCACGGTTGCCAGATATCACTAGAAAAGTCAACCGGTTTTAGTTTCCATGTTTTGATCCCCCCCCAAAAAACACATTATCTGCAGACATGGCAACACTGTACTGGGCGAACCCATCTAAAACTTATAAACTAAAATAAAACTACTAAAATGTAAAGACAGAAAATGTGCTTAGTTATAAATAAATCATTTAGTATAAAAAAATTGATATAGTAACTTCATAAAATATAAATAAAATGAGAAATTAAATGGCATTTAATTACTATGGGTTGCATTTAATATCAATTTGACATTAAGCTTAGTAAGCTATTTCCTTAGAAGACTATTAGCCTTTGGATCATGCTTGTGTTAGTCTACTTTTAATTAGGACTCTATTGTTTAAGATATTTATAAATAAATATTTTATGCTTGTTTATCAATTAACCAACAGTATTACTCATTGCTATTATTTTAACTCAATTAACAGTAACCATGAGCAGAGAGCTTACATTTAACTGTTCATGACAGACCTCCTGATTAAAGCTTAAACAAAAAGATTGGTATCTGGATCGGTATCAGCTGTAAAAATCCTGATTGGTGCATTCCTAATGAACACCATTAAACTAAAGCGCTTTGCATCTGACTGGTAAATGAACTCACCCAATCACATCCTATATGAGATTATTCAGATATATACACAATATACACAGAGCGGTTCGAGAACTGACTCCAGCCCAGAACCATGACAGTGGAAAATGTCTAATATTGTAGCTTTAAATATATTTAAGAGGAGCAGACTTCAAAGATTGAACATTGAGGTTTTTTTGTATTTGTTTACAAGGTGGAACAGGTTAACAGTTTTTTTTTGTTTTGTTTTTTTTAAAACATATACAGTCTGTAAAATTAACTGAAAATAATATTTAGTTTATCAGAAGGTAAATTAATTTGTCATGGCTCACACTATATTCCTAAAGTCTGTCATAATTGACCAGCTCAAGTTTTCTCATGCCTACTTGTGCGTTATATTGTGGCACATTAATGTTACCAACTCTAAAAAAAAAAACTAAGCTTCAACCGTGCTCCTAAATTTTTGACTGTGCTCCCAAATTTTTGTAATTAGGAGCACAAGTGCTCCTAAAAGAAATTGTTACCGGAGAACCCTGACCCCGTGCCATGCACAGACCAACTAATCGATGGCTACCATTTTCATAATCAATTATTAGCGATTTGATCAATTAGCTCTAGATGTAAGAGCAATACAATGAAGATTTCGCTTTTCAGTGTGGTGCTTTGGGCTTGTGTTACTAATGAAAAACTATACCACCTGTAAGTCATAACAGACAAGAATGACTCAACCGTGCACTGATTTCCAAAGCTGAAGAAAGTATCCATACAGCCATACACACAATGCTCAACACAACTTAATCTTAAACTTAGTCTCCTATGTCACAAACTAAATTTTCTAACACTTCTGAATAGGGCTGCTAAGAATCCTGTGATGTACCTTGAGCGGTGCCAGTCTGCATCCTCCTCATCCTCTTTGCTCTCTTTCTGTGGTGGTTTTCGTGGTCGGTTTTTCATCTGCTGGTCGATGGACTTCTGCACAGGCACTGGGATGCGTGGAAACAGTGTAGAAAACCATTCAAGCTTTGTGAGGAAGGAACGCAGCATCTCACCGATAGTCATCACACACCCACCGCCAGCCTTCACGTCCAGCTCCTGATCACACAAACACACAGGGTCTTTATTGACAACAGCAGCTTCAGCTGACCAACATGTTTGGGGTTTTTTTTTTTTTTGTTTGTTTTTTTTTTTTAATACATCAGGGTTTTCCTACTACTGAATGTACACAGCGCTCATCAGTTTAGTGTTTTCGCTGCTTAAACAAAACAGATTCCAAATTACTGATTCTTCAAGCTCAAATGTGATTTTGAGTAGTGAAAACTAAAATTGCGTAGCCCATCTGATTTTTTTTTTTTTTTTTTAATGTAAAGTTTTAGTTAGAGAGAAGAAGAAAAAAAAAAAAAAAAAAAAAGGATAATGCACATCATTGTTATAAAAGTCCAGTCAAGGAAACCAATAGTGCTTTGAAGTGTACTGTTTATCAGTCTAAAACTCATAATTAAACCCCTAAAGAGGCCATAATCTACTAACATGTTTAATGAAGCATTAAAGAGCAGGGAAAGCACTAAAGGCACTAACTCCAGAATTTTAAACTTAACAAAATTCCTGTCTGTGATGACCAAAAACTGAAACTTCACCTCTGTTTTCATTAAGCTCAATATTCATATGTTGCATTTACCAGATGTGTGAGTGCAGGATAGTGCTGATGTTACATGAAAAGATGGACCAATACAAAACAGCTAATTATCTCAGCCCAGAGTACTCACACTGTAGCCCCACATGCAGGATGAATGGACATTAGTTGACTGCCTTAAAAAAACAAGCACAAACAAAACTCTAACAGGGCAGCTATTAATAATTTTATGCTGACAATTACACATTACTTTAAATTACAGTCTTCAGAGAGGAGACCAGCAAGCCCAGTTGTGAGGTAAGAATTTCTGTCCGCTAACTAGGATTTCAAAAAATATGAAAATGCCACAGATGTTCTAAATATCAATGGTCTGTGCAAATTCTCTTGCCATTATTTAAAATACTCTATCTTATTCAGTCACACATCTGTATTGTTAAAGCTCCAGTCCGTTGGTAGGAGAGCTACAGTACAGGTACACTATGCCTGTTATTTTAGAGAGTGAACAGGAAAGGGTTCTGTTTGCACTCACGCATGCAAACCTGCAGTGCTGGGATATACTACTCCCATTCACCTTCTGCATAAGGCCATCTGAGAAAGAGAAGAGTGCAGTTAGCTAGACTTACACACAAACCTCCAGACATACCTCTATATTCACACAACTAGGACTTCAATCAACTTAGAAGATTGGAAAAAAAAAACAAAAAAAAAAAAAACAAACACTCTCCATTCTAAAGAATATGAAGGGACACTTCATGCTAAGCTGTTGATGTTGAATAGTACATCAGCTATAACTTGCTAGAGTATGTTTAACTTTATATTTGTTGAAATTGTGGAAACATTTTCCCAATCCATTAATGAACAAGCTAATGTTTAAAAACACAATAGCCAATATAATGTTCAACACAAATTTATTTGTAATTTATTTTTAAATTTAATTAAAAACACATTATACCAGGACTGGGCACAGCATAAATTTATTAGCTAGGTCATTGGGCAAGCAAAAAGTACAATATGCTTCCTCAGTCTCATGTTTTGGTTGTCCAGAATACATAATTCACTGCGTTAAATAATTTGGAGTCCTTGAATCTTGAATGACCAGGGATGGGACAACTCTACATAGCCAAAATCTTTACTCTTTACAATCATTGACCGATCAGCTTTCAGCAGACCTTTGACAGTGTTAACATTAGGCATGCGTTGATACCATTTTTTGACACTGTACATGTTTTCGTTACAGATACCAAAATGAGTAAGCACATAAGTGTCACATCAAGAGCCGTCTATCTTGTTTTGTTTCATACAAGCTACTAGCAGGAGAAACTGCAAAAGCAGTTTTCCCTGTTTTGGCAACTCCATCATTACATCATCAGTTAATTAGAACACCTCCATATTCCTCTTGATCTTTCATTATTTACCATATTTTGTCCATAGTCATCTGCCAGCTATAATTACAAATCTGTTCACCTAAAACATGACACGAGTCAGTGGAACAGTGAATAACTGGAATATTTGTGTTTATTTTGTTACCCCATGTTGGTGTAAAATGAGTATCATAGTGCATGATCGCTTTGTTTCTGAATCTAAACAGCAATCATGCTATGTTTTTAAATTATGATTTTTAATAAACTGCACAGGATAAAGAAAGTATGGTTTTGTAATTCAGTTGATGTCTATGGAATTTACTCTTCACTCATGCATGAGCTTGAAACAGACATGGGTCTTAAAAAGGGGTCATATGATGCTTTTTAATGTTTTCCTTTTCGTTTAGCGTGTAACGCATGTTTGTGCATGTATAAGATCTGCAAAGTTACAAAGCTCAGTCTCCCACAAACAGACTTATACTATCTAACAGAGAACACTGCTCCAGACCTGCCTAAAATGCCTTGATCAAAGTCCAGATATTACTTCCGCAAATGTCTACAACACTATTTGAAATATTAGCATAATCTCACCCAAAAGCAGGCGTGAAGAAAGAAGGCGTGGTGAATTGTGCTGGAGTCATGTCATAAAGACGCTGTGTGTTTCGATGCGAAAGCAAAACCCCTTTGTTTGGCCTTCTGAAAAAGGACTATATTAGGAATCAGTGGTTAACATTTATTTATAATGCTGTTCCTGAGCAGTACAACCTAAAAGGTTGCATGTGCACAGCACATTTGACAGATTCCTGGACCTGGGAGAGTACAATGCAGGCTATACATGAAGGCTACTCCTGAAAAATGGGGCTGATTCCCACTATGCTTAGATAATCTTGCGCTTCTGAATCAGAACCTGTAAGGATGTTTGATTATTTTATGAAGTATCTGCTATTGACCATTCAGATATGGAGTTGTGTGTTGTAAAATTAGTGGGTTGAAGTAGTTTTGATATTCAGCTTTGGGAATTTTTACCCAAAACTTGCAGAGTAATGCATATTGTTTGTCGTTCTTACGATCTTCACAAGTGATCAAGTGCAGAAAGTTCAGGACAAAGTTGTTACAGTAAAGAAGTTAAACCGTTATAAACCGTTGTAACATCGTATCTGAAAAGGTAAGAGAGTTACAAATAAAAACTTAAGACTGTGAAACCTTCTGCTCAAGTCGTGCTTCCAAAGTTGGTTCTGATTGATCTGCTTGATCATTCACATTTTCTGAATCTGACTTGGGCTCGAACTGATACGGTAAAACCGACGACATTATTAACTGTGTTGCTTAGAAGCTTAGAATTGCTTTAGAAGCCATAGCTCGCGATTATGGTAAGGGGCGTTACATTTCAGACACACACTTGAGGTTTTTTGTCAGTCACAACACAATGGGTCAGCTGGACAATCAGAGCACACTGAGTTTTTCGAAAGGAGGGGCTTTGGAGAAACCGGAACTCGGAGCGTTTCTGGCAGTCTGGTAATAGAGGCAGGACTGGAGAGTAACGGAATACATGTAACGGCGTTACGTAATCAGGATACAAAAAACTGGTAACTAAACCGTTACAGTTAAGTCAAAAAACAAAGCAATCAGATTACAGCATTTTGTAAAAAATATGGGAATACTATCAGGATTACATCTTTTCATCTGTCATTACACATTTTATTGTCTGTTGTGGCTCACATGAGCAACCTCCTGGTGCATGTGCAAATAAATTTTGCGCAAAGTTACTTTGGTCAAAATTAACAAATTGCTCCCGGAAATGTTTTTGTTAGGGTGACCATATGTCCTCTTTTTTGGACCTTAAAAAAGATTCAAAATTTGAGAAAGTGTCCGGGATTCAACTTTAGTTTCATTATGATGTGCTTATGGTCTAATACTGCATCATGTGTGTGCATGGCTGCAATGCTTTAACATCTCTAAAATTCTCAGCTTCTCACACACCAATTGGTCGATTATAAAAGACATGCAGCAACTATACACCAAATTCCTGCCTGTCAACCATTAGCCTACGTTTGCACGAAGGTGAAGCACTGTTGTGTACAGTATCAAACAGTTGCTTGACAATAGCAGCAAATGAAGCTGTCCTGAGTTGAAAATGTGCATACATGGTAATGTTATGTATGTTATCACATGGCCATTCAAATGTGTAAATGATGGCAGATGGAACAGAAGGTACTCTTGTGGCCTGCGATATTTTATTTTATTCCATGGACACTCAAAAGAATGTAGGAAAAAATGTAAAATGCAGGCAAAGTGAAAGCAATTTTTAAATATGTATTCCCCCCCATGTGATGCGAATAGTCTGTCTTTCTCAGTGTATTAAAGTCTGTATTCATAGTAACACTGTTTTGAACACTATTACCTTTGAAGTAATCCATTAATTAAATTAATTAATTAATTAATCAGGTTGCATTACTTTTATATTGTGATACTTGGATTATGTTACTGATATTAAAAAAAAAAAAAAAAAAAAAAAAGTAATTTGTAACTGTAACGGAATACATCTTTGAAGTAACCCTCCCAACCCTGAATAGAGGTACTGCAATAATGTACGGTATGTAAAAAAATTTGGTTTTTTGAACATTAAAAGGAACCCCAACTATGAAGACTTGTAGGCCTTAACACGAATAAATGCCTAAATGCCAAAACACACGAAATATGCTCCTTAATTTAACATTTTAACCTGCGGAGGCCACCATTACTGACCTTCACAATGCACTAAGTCGATGACGCAAAATGGTTGCACTTGAGCACTCAAAAGAATTATCTACTAGCCCCCGCAACAGGAAAAGAATGCCATACTGTGCTGCTTTGGGCTGTACTTTTCTAGTTCTTGTGTGCTGTGATACAGAGGATATCTGTAAATATAATCAATACCCTAAGCATCTTGTTAGTGCCTTTTTTTCCTCTGTATGTTCTCATAATGTAAAACTCCTCTAAAATTAGCCTAAAACACCTAACCAAGGCATACCCAAAGTAAATTTAAGGCTGTTCTTGAACCATTTGGACTACATCCATGGTTTTGGGCTCTTTTGAAAGGTGGACTGAAGGTGAACTAACTTCATACAAATTTGGAGTGACTACCAATGGGAGTGAAGACAGTAGAGCACACATCTTCTGTGGCCACCCCTGCTCACTAGCAGAAGCTTAGCTTAGGATCTTAGTGGGTTTAAATAAATAAATAAATAAATAAATAAATAAAAACACTCACTCACATTTTGTTGCAATCAAGCAAAATCCCAGTGTAGCTCCTATCTTGGGTGAAGTGTCTGGCCTGTTGCTTTTTCAGCGCCTGGGTATGAGCAGCACCAAGCCAGACACTTCACCCAGAAAACAAAGGCCACAGCCGAAGAGCTGCAGTCCGGCTCCCGGTCACCATAGCGAATGACACCCTGATGGTGATGTTGAGACAGGAGCTACACCGGGATTTTGCTCAATTGCAACAAACAGTGAATGTGTTTATTATTAGTTTGCTTTAAAAGTGCTAAGGCCATAAGCTAAGCTAATTGGTGCTTGTGCTTTTGCCGCAGGTAGATGGCCGAGCACACACTGTTTCTCATTCACATCATAGAATATGACGCATATAAACACTGGTCAATTTTATATAAGATCCTCCCCCTCCAGAAGGTTTAATTTTAGCAGCAAGGCACACCTACCTGCAACTTCATAGCACAGCGAATGGAGACTTGCAGCAATAAAAATAGCTGTATGTGTGAACATAGCATAAATATTTTCCCATAATTGGATTGTTTGGACCGTTGCCAGTGTAACAAGGCTTTTTATTGGGATGTTATGGATCAGTGGATTATTACTAGGCTTCATATTAGGTGGGCTGCCACCGTTTTGTAAGTGTTTGTATATCGGTGGTCTGACCGACATTGATTGTAGCTGCTGTGGTGATTGTATCTCAAAACGGTTTATATCAATCGAATCACAAGAATCTTAGCTTTCCAAAGATACGAATACCTTCATACACACAGAAGCTGTGTAGATAGCATAGACTTGCTGATAACATGGCGACAGCGCGCTGGAGGGCCATCAGAATTTTAACAGGATAAAGTATACGATGGCAAGATGGCTGATAATCTCTAAAATTATTCATCTATATGTTTCATCATAAAACAATAGTTTGATCCATATGCTTGCCTTGAACAAACGCTCTCGGTTGGCATAGACGTGCAGTTGCTACACAAGCACCATCGATTTTGCCCCACTCTCAGCTCCTCACCTCTCTGATAGCCTTCATTTTGATGTATATTTTGAGTAATTCCTTCTATATTATCCTCCTCGTTTATGTTATGTTTGGGTTCAAATTGAAAAGGCTGAAGACATGTTTATATCGCTGTAGGGTCACTGGAGAATCAAGACTGTTGCAACCATTTAACGTCACTACCCAGAACGCATTGTAACGGAAATATCAATGGCAGAAAACGAGTGCAAGGATTTTTATTATTAAAAAAAAACTGACATCTAAAGTATTTTTGTATAGTGGATGTCAGCGTTGATCTAATAAGCCACACAAGTCTTCATAGTCAGGGTTCCCTTTAAAGCATGTTAACCTATTCTATTACACCCAATAAACAAAACACACACACACACACACACACACACGCTGGGGAAAATAAGTATTGGACGCGTCAACATTTTTTTCAGTAAACACATTTCCAATGAGGCTATTCACATGAAATTTTCACCAGACATAAGTATTCACTCTGAGAATCTGGAAATGTAAAGAATTCACAACGTTGAAGTCCATAAATAAAGTTGTGTAATAAAGTTGAATGACAGGAAAAAAGTATTGAACACGCTTAAAAAAAAAAAAAAAAAAAAAAAAAGCAGTTCTCCAAGGCAAGAAACCAGCTGAAATCCGTAAGTAATAATATCCCCCATCTGTGCAAATTAATATTAGCTGTGTTAGTAAATTGATGGTCTATAAAAAGGCTTTTCATTACCATTGTCACACAAGAAACCTCTCATGATGTGTAAAAGCAAAGAGCTCTCCCAAGACCTTCGGGACCTATTGATGGAATTGGACACAGACGTATTTCAAAACTTCGGAATCTTCCAGTAAGCACCAGTGGGGCCATTATCCACAAGTGGAAGCAGCATAACTCAATCATCAACCAGCCACGCACAGGAGCTCCTCGCAAGATTTCTGACCAAGGAGTAGAGAATAGCCCAAGAGCCAAGGACCACTCAGAAAAAGCTCCAGAAACACTTGGAGGCAGCAGGTGCCATCGTCAGAGAGAAAACAATGTGCAATGCACTCCACTGCACACACTCACCCAGCAAGACCCCATTACAAAGGAAAAGGCACGTGGAAGCTTGTTTAAAGTTTGCTACAACTCATTTGGACAAGCCTATGAAATACTGGGAAAGTGTAGTCTGGTCAGACGAGAGCAAAATGTAACTTTTTGGCTGTCATACTACACGCCGTGTTTGAAGAAAAAAAAAAAATGGCACTGCAAATCACCCTTAAAACACTACACCAACAGTGAAGTTTGGCGGTGGAAGCATCATGGTGTGAGGCTGTTTTTCCATCGCATGGTACCGGCAGACTTCGGTTTTTGAAGGAACGATGAATGGAGCCCTTTACCTGTAGATACTTGAGAAGAATCTGCTGCCATCCACCACAATGATGAAAATGAGACATGGGTGAACCTTCTAGCAGGACAATATGTTTAAAAGAATGAGCCAAAAATCACACCTGAATACTGCGGCTGATTAATACCTACATGTTTCTTTAAACAGATTTAATACCTACATGTTTCTTTAAACAGATTTGTCCTGGAGTAATTGAACTACTTTTAAATATAATCAATTCTTCCCTTAGC
>JANDJT010000103.1:10216946-10227202 GCA_024331685.1 Stegophilus panzeri
TTTTGTGTATGGGCCTATTCAGTAATGAAATACATGTCAAATTTAAATGTGATTTAATAGTTTATTTTAATAAATATTAAAAATCTAAAAGGTGTGCATCATATCTGACACCTAGATGAACACTTCACAGTTGGATGTGTGACTATAAGTCATTCCCATGATACACAGTGGGAGCACAAATAATGTCTAATTAAAATGCTATAATCAACATAAGTACAGTTGCAAAATTATTCAACCCCCACTGCAAATCAGGTTTATTGTCAAAATTTACAGGCTTTCAGCTGTTTGCAATGAACAAATCAAACAAAAGCAATTGAAATAACATTTCAATTGAACTATTTCAAATGCTTTTGTTTGATTTGTTCATTGAAAACAGCTGAAAGCCTGTAAATTTTGACAATAAACCTGATTTGCAGTGGGGGTTGAATAATTTTGATTGCAACTGTATGTACATATATACACATACAGTCATTTGAAAATATAAGTACACCCCATAGAAATTGTTGGCTTTTGACATATTTGAAACAGTGCCTATAAATGAAGTTGATAATACTTGAACAAAACTAGCTTTTCAAAATTAGCTTTTTCAATCATTTATTCAATAAAAATGTCAATAGATGTGATATTCTTCTGTGGAAAAGTAAGTAAACCTTTTGCCTCAGATGCTAGTATTGCCCCCCTATAGCAGAAATAACTTCTTGTAGACGTTTTGCATAATTGTCCTCCATGTTTGCTGGAAATTTTGACCACTCTTCCATCCATGCAATATTCTTTCAGTTGGATGTTTGAGGGTTTTCTTGTGTGTACTGCCCGTTTCAAATCCCCCCACATCATTTTTGCTTCTCTTGAAAAGCAGTCTTTGTTCTGTGCCAAACATGTCCACTGTTACTGTTGCCAATTGGCAAAATGTAGATTTGCAAAGACCTTTTTCTTGCACACCTCCCATGAAGGTCAAATTTGTGCAATTTCTTTCTGATTGTAGAAGCATGCACTTTGACACCAACAGTTGCAAGACTTACTAGCAGATCCTGTGATTAAATTTTGGGGTTGTTGGAGCCTTCTGTTTTTGCATCAGATGGTCTGCATTTGGGCTGAATTTTTTAATACTACATTAATTAGAAATTGATATTTGTAGACAAAGGAAAATGCTTTTTTCTAAAAATTTACATTTATTCACTTCATAACTTAATTTGTCATCTCCATCAGCCACACTGAAAAGCATGCGGTTTTAATTTCATCCATCCAACAAGAATGTAAAGTCCTCAATTATCTATTAATGGTATTCAGTAAAGGAGTTAAGTGATAAATCTTCTCTATTCTATAGGAATAGAAGGGATCTATAGCCTGTTTATCAATTATTAGCTGAATGGTTGCTTCCAAACTTCTCCCATACCTCTGCTCCCTATAGTCTAATTCAACAATTTCATTAGCTTTTTTGTCCCTTTTCTTCCACCTTTGTCATTCCTTCTCTAGAATCTCCCTCCTGCTTTCTGGGTCGCTGATTCATTTCTCTTCTCTTTCTTTTATACTCCAAACATTAAAATAATTCCCCATATTCAAACATAATATCACTATATAAAGAGTTTTGTGAGCACTTGTCAACTCAGCTTGCAAGTCAACTCCCTCAGACATAAAACCTGATTGAGTTGACAAAATTGAATATTTTTCATTTCTTAACCATGTGTTGTACAGTGGAACAATTTAGGTTTTTTCCTCAGTTGAATCTGCCTCAATAAGCACAACTAAAATGCCAAAATTTATCCCACAATTATAGACAAATTATCACAATAGGAAGATGGTGTTGACATATTAAAGCTGTGACCAAAGAGACTTAAACATGGTTATATCTCTCTCTTACCAGACCCTGCACCCCACTGTTGCATTCACCATGAGCAGGAAGTGGGGAAACGGATCCTCAGAGTTATAGCTGACCATGACATTTTCCAGGATTAGGTGGGAGTTAGAGAGAGCTGACCCAAAGACACAAGATGAGGATACAACTTTGATCCATTTTTTATGGAAGATATAATTTAAGGTTTACTTTATTGTTTTATATTTTACAGATCTCTGCCTTTCATTTTTAATTCAGGAGTTTATTGCATTTTTAAGCACTTTGTTTGGCAGTTTGATATTGTGACCTTTTGCTGAGGACAGGTTAAATTGCATGTTTTCCAAGTACAGAGCATGCATTTAGAAGCTGTTACAAAACAGGACTTGGAGACAGGAAGTGCGTGCAGGAGTATTCTTTGCCACTTAAACACAAGGAGGCAGGAAACCAGGTCCAAACATAAAACTCAAACTAAAGCACAGAGCATGAAACTTAACAGGGTGTGGGAACTCTACCACATTTAACTAACTTAAACAGTTCTCCTCAAACTAGAAACGAGGCAGGAAACACTCCAATTATGGCTTGACCACATCTAACTATGGCCTGAACACATCATTTAACTAGAGCATGAGCGCTTGGTTTAACTAGGCATAGCATAAACACCCTCAGCTAGGCGTAACCTAAACACTTTTAGCTATGGAATGGCACAACAGTCTCAACTATGCATAGCATAAACTCACTTAACTACGACAGGACACAAACACTCTCGACTACGACAGGGTATAAACTAAGGAACAGGAAAACAGACACCGCATGGCACCATTATTCATTCGCTGCTCTGCGCTGCGTTAATGCTGCACAATGTGCTCAGCAACGCGAGGGGTTTAAATAACCAGTCTCTTGATTGCCGACAGCTGGCAACACTTGACACAGCCGTAGAGTCCAAGCGCACTTCAATCACGTGCACGTGCGCGCTCTCAAGCCGCTTGTGCACGTTGTCGCCACAGCGCCATCTGCCGGCAGTACCGTAACAGAAACATTGTAATGAAACTACTTAAAAGATACAAGCAATAAATGCCCAGAGTATACAGATTACCTTTAGATTGAACTTTAAGTATTTTTATTTATATGAATTTCTTAACTTTTTAACATAAAGAGGACTTTTGTATGTAGGACATGTTTTGTCCCTTATCTCACGAATCAGTGAGGCACTGTTTCAAAGATGATCAAAAGTTTGCTTGTCCAAATATGTCTATATACAACCCCAATTCCGAAAACAGTATGACAGTATGAAAAATGCACAAAAAAAAAACTAACAAAAAGAGTCAATTCACCCTGTATTATATTGAAAGCACATTATTAACACGTTATTTTATGTTTTCCTTCGTGAATTAAATTTATTTTTGAAAATGTACACTCATTTCAAATCTTATGACTGCAGCACACTCCAAAAAGGGTATGACAGTCAATTGTTTACCACTGTGTAACATCACCTTTTCTTTTAATAACACTTATTAAGTGTTTGGGCATTGAAGACACCAGTTAGTTAAGTTTAGCAAGCAGAGATTTCTCCCATTCATCCATTATGCATTTCTTCAGCTGCACAACTCTACGGGGCCTTCACTGCCTTATTTTGCACTTCATCATGCGCCATACATTCTCAATTGGAGACAGGTCAGGACTGCAGGCAGGCCATGCTAGCACCCACACTCTCTGCTTATGCAACCATGTGCTTGTCATCTGGGCAGAATGTGGTTTGGCTTTGTCCTGCTCTGAATGGCAGCATATGTTGCTCCAAAATGTGTGCATATCTTTCTGCATTACTGATGCCCTCAGATGTGCAAGTTACCCATGCCATGAGCACTGACACACCCTCATACCATAACAGACGCTGGCTTTTGGACCCGACGCTGATAACCGCTTGGATGGTCCTTTTCCTCTTTGGCCCCGAGAACACGATGGCTGTTTTGTCCAAAAACTATTTGAAGTGTTGACTCATCTGACCTCAAAACATGATTCCACTGTGCTATTGTCCATCTCAGATTAGACCGAGCCTAGAGAAGTCGGCAGTGCTTCTGGACAGTGTTGATGTATGGTTTCTGCTTTGCATAGTAAAGCCTTAACTTGCATCTGTGGATGCAGTGGCGAATGGTGTTGACTGACGGAGGTTTACCAAAGTATTCCCGAGCCCATGTCAGGATATCCATTACAGACTCATGACTGTTTTTAAGACAATGACATCTGAGGGATCGGAGATCATGAGCATTCAGAAGTGATTTTCGGCCTTGCCCTTTAGGCACTTTGACTGGATTCCTTGAATCTTTTAATTATATTGTTCACTGTAGAAGGTGAAATGCCCAAAATCCTACCGATTTGTCTTTGGGGAATGTTGTTCTCAAAGTGTTGGATTATTCACTGACGCATCTGTTGGCAGATTGGTGAGCCTTGACCCACCCTTGCTCTTGAAGGACTAGGCCTTTTTTGGAAGCTCCATATATACTATGATTAGATGATTGCCTGTTTTACATCACCTTCTTATTTCAACTTATTTCAATCGTTATTAGTCCTAAATTGCCTTTTCGGAATGTGCTGCATGCATCAATTTCAAAATAAACGTTTATCTTAAAAAAACTATGCAGTTGATTAGGTAAAACATCAAATACCTTGTCTGTGTATCTAATATTTGGATATGTTTTTTCTGCACATCAGGTGTTTCTTTTTAGAAGCATGATCTAAAACCATAAAACACTTTTTAATTAAGTTAAATTCTAAGTGTGTACTGAACTAGAAGACTTCTATGTTTTACTGCACAGCAGGCATAATCTAAAACTATAAAACACTTTTTAATCAGCTTACATTCTAAGTGTGTAATTTGAGTTAGAGGAACCTTGTGTTTGTCTAAAGCAGCTTTACTCTATGGCAATAAATGAGCAATTAGATATTCACCAGAACTGTGTTTCCAATCAAAGCCCTTTAAGCTTGCAAACCAGTGTCAAAATAACAGAAGACTTCCAGGAGGAAGGGTACCAGGCTGGGACTAGAGACAGAAAATCATTAAGTTATAAGGGTGAATTATGGGATAAAGTAAAAACCCTGTCCTGATAAAATATTTAAGAAAATTCAACTGACAACACATGCGCCACAAATGTTAGGTATCATATAGATACGAATAATTAATCAAGACAATGGAGATTGGTTTTGTTTCAGGAAAGAAAAGGTGAATGCCCCGCCTAGGGATAATTTTACTGCTTCAGAAAAGTATATAAAGACATGTTTGTGTATGTATAATTCAGACTTTCTGCAGACTGTCTCACTTTATTGTTTCAATAAAGGTTGATTACTTTTTGACATCTACAAACCCTCTGTCTCTTAAGTTTTTTGTTAGGCTGGAAAGATTGTTTGCCACGACACCATCCATCATATTGTTTTTTTGGTTTTTTTTGTGCGGTTAACACCATATGTTGTATTTTGCAGTGACGAGTGCGTGCTCATGTTCACTTCTTACTTTCTATAATTCACAAATTAAAATTTTATGTTACTACAATATTATTAGTTAATGTGTTCGGTATGTATGAAAACAAAATAACACAAAATAAATAAATAAATAAAAATAATCCAAAGTTGTGATTTGGGGCCTGGGCGTCCTGGGCCCATATGCCTGGCATACTCTGCACCACAGTAATCGCGCCCCTTGATTGTAAGTAATGCAAGTAAGTTGAACCATTGCTTCAGCAATTGCCTATGGAATTTATGGAACAAATAATTAAGTTTATCAGTTCATTTTTAAGGTTTGTCCTTGCAGTATGATCACTGTGCTCCATCACTGACCGTGTGCATTGTAAAATAGGTAGGCTTATTGCAATGCCAAAAACATCAAATAGAATTATGTCCACAACACCTCACATTCAGAACTCGGAAAATCAAATTAAGCATCTGTATATTCTGTACACGTCTGAATTTTGAATCATTTGATCTTGAGTCGCAGATCTGCCAGCCCCTGGTCTAGCCCCATCATGGTGGTCCCAAAACCTGATGGAAGCCTCAGGATCTATAATGAGTTCCTGAGACTAAACCAGGTATATGAGCTGGACAGCTACCCCCTTCTCTAGGTGGACAACTTGGTGGAGCACCTGGAGAGAGCCTTGTTTATCTCAATATTCAACCTCACAAAAGGCTACTGGCAGGTAGCCCTAGCTCCGCACACAAAACCCAAGACTGCGTTCAGCACAGGCTCATGGATGTCATCCTACATGCACATCAGCAGGTCACAGCAGTCTACTTGGACAACATCATCATCCACTCACGAATGTGGTAGGATGATTTGTATCAAACCCATGAAAGTGTCGTCCACAACCCACTTCCAAGTGACAGGTACGTGCCTTCTTGTGGTTGGCAGGGTATTACAGGTTTGTCCCTAACTTCTCCACTCTAGTCTCCCCACTCTCAGACCTAACTAAAAACGAGCAAACAGACCAGGTACGATGGTCCAAGGCAGCAGAGCAGGTGTTCCAGACTCTGAAGCAAGTGCTCACAAGCTCGCTGGTGCTAAGGTAGCCAGATTTTGATTGTCCCTTCACTGTGCACAAAAATGCTTCAGAGGCGGGCTTGGGTGCCGTACTCTCCCATACCTTCGATGGAGAAGAACACCCATTCCTGTATGTGAGTAGAAAGCTGACCACCACAGAACAGCAGTATGCTGCCTTGGAACAAGAATACCTGGATATAAAGTAGGCCATTGAGGTATTGTGATACTACCTCTCAGGCAGACACTTCACCCTGGTCATGGACCAAGCCCCTCTTCAATGTATGGCAAAAGCAAAAGATAGTAATGTCTTTATAACCTGGAGGTTTCTGTCATTGCAGGATTTCTTGTTCTGGTGCAAGAAATTACTGCCACCTGGGTGCTGAATGAGCAATGCCGTTTCTGCACCACTGGACTGCATTGGACCAGAGAAAAGCACATGGCCATAAGGCGTGGGAATGGAGCCCTCTCAGAGAAGACTGGAAAGTATAAAAGAGCGCCACAATCTCAGCAGTTCGAGCAGCTTTTGTCTTTATGGCTATGCTGATCCATTTGTGTTTTCTTTGTCTTTCAGACAACAATGATTGCAATGACAACTCTCACCCACCCACATGTCGCTGCCCGGACCACAGCAACCATGACCACATTCCTCTCTAACAGTTCCCTCACAGCCTGCTGCCACGGGAAAATGCATCCCTTCTGCACTCATATCCTCCCTCTTTCCCAGCACCTAACAAAATAAAAGATATTTTAACCACCAGCCCAGCCTCTACCTGTGCGTGCCTGCTGCTGCTGCGAGTTGTTACACTGACCTTTTTCCAATCTTCAACTGTCCAGTTTCTGTGAGTCTGTGCCCATGATAGCCTCAGATTCCTGTTCTAGAAATTCTCAACTTCATCAAGACACAATTTAATGAATATTCCCCTTTTTCTGACTAAGCCTCAACAATCATGGGCAGCAAATGAGTCAAGCAATGCCAGTGAGATTGTGCCTGGATGGAGTAGAGTAGTTACTATCAAGCCATTTACATTTCAAGTTAACTCAGCCATTTACAACTTAATCTCCTTAATAGAATGAAGTTTTGACTCTGTGTGTATATCTCAGCAAACCAGTGGCTAAATGTCCCATCCTGCACTGCGGCCTACAAACATGGTCACCATGGACTGCAATTCCCAGAACACTCATTCATTCTAATCATGCACACCTGCATCCAATTTCACACACTCACTCCACAGTATAAAGAGTGGTTTTTAACAGTTAATTAAATGTTGTTAAAATTGAATGTTAGAAAAACTTGGCATCTCTTCTGTTAACGATGCAGACAGTTCTACACATACAGTACCAGAGAGTTCTGTGCAAGAAGTTACAGAAGTTTTGTCAAATTAATAAGCTATCACAGCTACTTATGCATAACAGAGTCAGGGTTGTGCTAAAGAATAATGCTCACATGGATGAAACAGTTGTGAGAGAGGTTACAAGTGCTGTGTCACAAATTAACATGATGACTTTTTGTGCCAAAGATAGACCCTTAGGAACTGCTAAAAGGAGAGCAGCTTATGTACAGAGTTTCCACCTGTAAACCCCATAGAATATGTTGTGGAAAAAGGCCAAAAAACAGTTGCATATGTCCCCATTCTTCCCATGCTCCAGAGGTTGCTTATTGTGAGAGGCACAGCCTTATTTGTTGCTGCTGATAATCTAGGTGCCCACTCCCTTGCAAGATTCCTGGAGAGCTTCTCTGGTGAAAAATTCTGCAGATTCTGTTTGGCAAGCAGTAGTGACGCTCAGCAACAATACTCCCATGATGGACAGATGCAGGAGGTGAGAGAGAACCGAGGATCGAGTCGGACTAATGGCGTGAAAGGAGCCTGTCCTTTAACTGAGAATCTCGATCACTTTCATGTGGTCACTGGTTACCCTCCTGATATCATGCATGATGTCTCGGAAGGCATAGTTCCAACAGAGTTGTCCCTGTGTCTTACAGACCTTATAGGCAAAAGTTATTTCACTCTAGATATGTTAAATCATGCCATCAGGTACTTTAATTACACATTTACTTACAAAACGGACAGACTGTAGATGGAAAGGGATTTTCCACCAAAGGGATCATTGGTAGAAATGCCCATGAGAATTGGTGTCTCATACGGCTCCTTCCATTTCTCATTGGTAACTGGCTATCGCAAACATTACATAACGTTAGCTGGTTTCACGGCCACAATGCCAGCTGCCTCAACCAAACATAATATAGGACCCGTCTTTCAGGTGCTTCGCCAAATTTCAGGTGTTTTCCTCGCTTTGTTTGAAATGAACAGTACCTTTCCTCTCAACGAACTTTCCTCTCTCTGCCTCTCAACGAGTCGGGGCGGAGCTAAAATTGTCGCCATTTTCTGTAGTTTTTCCCGTGTGCTTGTAGGCATTCTTCTTCTTCTTTACCACTTGTGGACCGACTAAAACACTTGCGTGTATTTGCTGCCACCTTCAGTTCCAGAAGAATTGCAACCTCGGTACCTTCATAACCAATGGTACCTACGCTACTGCAGAAAAACAAGCACCGTCACGTTTTAAGAATGTTGGTACCGACTTGGTACCGAAGTATTGGTTCTCGTGACATCCCTACCATCAACTAAGAACGGCCATGCATCACCACCTAAAGAATCGAGAAAGACCTATCAATCTGTCAATCTTTTCCGTATCCGGGCCAGTTGAGGTTTACCATGTACATAGTATTTTTTTTATTTTACTTTAAGCCATTAAAGAAGACTGTCTGCTACTAATATTCAGAATCATTTAATCATTTAACTTTTATTTTATGGCCTAGATAATTTTAACTAATACCATTTTTGAATATCTGTATTACTAGTTAATGACATGACATGACAAACTGTAAAGATTTGTCTACAAAATCATTCAAATTGGCTCAAATTAACTTTTTTCCTGCTGTGGCAGTACAAATGAAAGGAAAAACTTTGACCAATATATTTTGAGTTTGAAGGACAATACTACCATATTTGGATCTATATATTTGTATACATACATTGGTTGCAAAATTGTGGAGTAAATGTGGCTTGGCAGCTAAAGAGAACTTATCCATTTTCAGTCAGTTGTGTTAAAAAGATTTGGAAAACTTCTCCCAGAGAATTAAGCTGTGTGACTCCCTTTACATTCACCTAATTTTTTTAAAAAAACATACTTTACACTATCTGCTAGAATTTACACGTCTTGTCCAAAACTCTTCATAACTGCTAATCTGCAAAACCATATTTGGTGCACAGTTTTGCAGTCAGTAGTCATAATGTATAGATCCAAATATGGCAGTTGACAAAAAAGTACATTTAAGATCCTTAATAATTAATTTCAGTGCAGTTTATATTTTATGGTTATTTTCATTATGTAGCTAGAGGTACATTTTGGTGGACAACACTGCATTATCTAACTGGCATGATAATGCCTTCTCCTTGTTAATCTGTTTCTTTGTCTGTTAGGATGTAACTGACAAGGACTCAAACAGTCAAACTCGAGTGGGAATCCTTTGCTTTGAATTGAAAGTCCTCAGCTAAACCAATTCAAAGTGAGCATCATTTTGGAAGGGAGTTTGGTGATTGCTGAACTGGCCAACCTGCTTCAGGCCTTCTGTGTTTTTTTGGACTGATTTATGCCCTGCACCTGGACTATCCTAAGTGTATGAAAAACACGTTCCACTTTATCCAGCAGGTAATGCTCAACCTGGGAGGTAAGCTGGCACCCAAAATCCAATCTTTGAAAAATCAGCTTACAGTGTAAAATGGGCCTCCCAATTGTTATACCACTGTTCCACTAGCAAGGGGTTAATCTGTAATGTTGAAATGCATGTTTTATGATATTGGCAGTAATTTTGTGGTTTGATTCAATTCTATTTTATAGCAAGAT
>JANDJT010000103.1:10242058-10253784 GCA_024331685.1 Stegophilus panzeri
CCAAAAACCCGATGGTCACTCTGACAGAGCTCCAGCATGTCTCTGTGGAGAGAGGAGAACCTTCCAGAAGAACAACCTGCAGCATTCCACCAATCAGGCCTGTATGGTAGAGTTGCCAGATGGAAGCCACTCCTCAGTAAAAGCACCTTAAAAAGCCCCCCCTGGAGTTTGCCAAAAGGCACCTGAAGGACTCTCGGACCAAGACCAAGACAAAGATTGAACTCTATATAATAGAAACCTGAAGGACAAGTTGCTGTATCACTGTACTGACGAATGTAACAATTGCTGTCAGAAACACAAGAGCTGCACCACTATTTCAAAATGGAAATGTATCATAACCTGGTGTGATGCCAGTGCCAGATCCTGATAAACTTCATCTGAGCTGTCTCTTTTTGTTCTCTAGTCCTGCCAGATTCATTCCAATGCTCTTCTTCTGCTTGGAGCTTCTGCACTTGTGATTCAACTTCTGCTGCTGTGGACAGTCCCTTAAGGATGCCATAAAGATTTTAACTTCCCAACACCATTTTATGCCCATGGCTCACATTCTTCAGTGCATACTGTAGACTTTAACCTTGTAAAACTGCTGTTGGAATCATAAAGACATTCTTATTCTGTTATAATGAAGTTTCTCTGATTGTACACTCCCTTGCACCACTGAGGATCTGTAAATCATAATTTTAGAAAATTGTTTGAATTGCTGAATTGAAATGAATGTGAAAGTCTTTTTTCTTTATCTATGTAGAATGTAAATTCCATGGCAAAAATGGGTCCTGGACACATTGGTGCTCCTTCTTCTGCTTCTAGGCAAGACAAGAATGCAGGTGAGCTATACTATCCATCTTTAATATAGAGTGAGGCTGTATTGAGATCAGTGCAGTTCTGATTCAGTGTAACTTAAGACAGCTTACAGTATCTGACATGAACATTGACTATATTTGTACATATTTGCACATCTGTGAAATTATAATTTATATTATGACTCAATCTTCTAAGGTCAATTTGGGAACCCTTGGGAATAGTGTTCATAGAAGAAAAGAATGTTTATTACTGTAATTTAGACTGTCTGTCTTTCTCTCACTCTCCCTCTCACACACATGCACATATTGAAATGGAAAGTCAATAGTGCCTATGTGAAGAACACCAAAGACATCTGGGATGTGGAGGAGGTGACTGAAGGGACACACTTTGATGACCTTGCAGATCCACGTCCTCAGCCTGAGTGAGTGTGTAGTGTATAGTGGAGTAACCCATTGTCTAGCACTAGAACATGCCCAATCTGCACACTTAGAAAAAAGGCTCCATCTAGTAGCCTAAAATGATCTTTGGATTGCCTTCCTGGGAGAACACCAGGGACATTAGCTGGACTGTTTATCATCTGGGGCTGAGCCCAGATTCTTCTCCATCAAAATGCTTTTAAACATGTACTTCTAAATGTACTGTTTCCATGCATTTTTTTCTTGCATGTCAGGACTAATGTGCAAATTTAGTGTGGATTTATCATAAAACTTGCCTTGGGTTTTATCACTGCTTGTAGGACTACCAGACCGATTAATATATAAAACATTTTGGCTATCTAACATGTGACTAGGCTAGTTTGGTGTCGCTATCCAAGGGGAGGCACAACTACGCTATCATTGTGTGGGTTTAGTTGCCTACAGTGCCATGCAAAGAATGGTTGCTGTCCTTATGCTCTGCTCATATGTTCATGTAACTTGGAACTCATATAGACATTTACACACCTTGTTTTCCTGGCTCAGCATGAGAGGATGTCAGTGTTTCAGTTTCAGCCCCTATCCATTTTCCTCTCACACTAACTGACTGAGCTAGTGTTTGGCAGAATTGAGACCTGTCAGCCAATAAGACATGAACATTTCAACCTATTTTCCTGTAAAACCTGTCTGATTGGTCTTACTTCCCATCACTGATGAGCCATTCCACCGAATGGGTGCCATTTTCGTCCCCGGGACATTATATGTATAAATATGCATGAAAATTAACTGAAAGATAATTGTTGTTATTATTAAGCAAAGTGTCCTGCACATTAATCAAACCACACATTTAAAATATGTAATTTAAAATATTAATGAAAACTACATAGAACACTGAAAAAATAGCATTTGTTACCTGTTTTCACTCTCTAACACTACACTTTACCATTAAATATAATCGTTAAAGTTGTAAAATAAAATCGTTTTTTTTTTTGGTTTTTTTGCAATGTTGTGTGACTCCACATCTCATCTATGACTTAATTTTTTTTTTTTCATAAGAAATCCATAATATTTTAGTTAAAATACACATTGTAGTTGTGTCCCCAGGTTTTCACTCAGTCCTGTTACCCTAACATATTCCCCTCTCTTATAAATGTGGAACATTTCACACGTCACATGTTCACCAGGAAGTTTTATCATCTGTATCTTCTGAAGGCCATGGGAAGACCAAAAGTAAGTTTTCTCATTTTCTTTTCTGTATATTTGATGATATTGTAACTATGGTGGAGAAGGTCAATCTCAATGTACAGTCCTGTTACCTAAATTATTTCTTAGATGTTATTTGTTTATTTTAAAAATATTTTTTTTTTGTTAAATTACCAGAATGTGATTAGTGTCATCATGCTATTAGCATGTATGCCATGTGGCTGTATTTAATGTATTTGATAATTCTATGCTAAAAACTCAGTCCTGTAACGTTCAGTCCTGTTACTTATATAAAGAGAAGTCTTCTTAGAAAAGGTCAGGCAAGTGTTTTCATGAATTTAATGCAATTCTAGCTAAAACACTATTGGATGTAATTTTTGCAGCTGAAACATTTAGTGTTTTCTAGACAAGCAAGAATATTTTCAAATTGATGTTAAGTACTGGTTGTCAATGCAGAGATCTGAGGACTTGCATAATATCTTCAACTTTTTATCTTTGCCTTTCTTACCTTTTGTAGAAGAAGATTGAGAGAACCCATACTATGCAGGAGCCAGAAACACCCACCAATGGCATGCTGTAGGGGAGGGAGCGAAAATCACCCACCACCCTCATCTCCCCTCTCTCTGTCTCTCCCTCCCTCTCTCTCTCCCCTTCCCTCTCTCTTCTAGTCTCTCTCTTCTTTCTTCTTTCTTGCATATTTAGTGATTTGTTTAGCCACAACGATAAATTATTTGACCATGTAACTAACCATTTCTTTAAAATAAACATACTTTTTAAATGACACATGAGTTTTTGTAACAGGACTGAGAAAAATGCAACCATCGTCCACTAGGAAACCTTGTAAAAAATTTAAGTTACCTGAGGTTGACCTCAGGTATACAAATTTTGAATAGTTAGATATGTATTATTAGATTTAGTGTTGGAAAAAAGAAAAAAAAAGTTTGGAAGAGACATGAGGGATCAGAATTTATTTTGTGTTATTATTTTAAGCACATTATATTTGTCAATACCCTTAACTTAGATGAAGCTCAGATCACATTTTATGACCAATTTATGCAGAAAACCATGAAATTCCAAAAGGTTCACATACTTTTTCTTGGCACTGTATGTTGTAGAATGTTAACACAAGAGTGTGTTTATTGTAGTATATAAGCAGAAAAGAACCAGTAAATCTCACAGGATACAATCCTGTATAATATAACTGAATGTATGAGAGCAATGTCTGTATTGCTGAAAGGCTGTTTATGAAAATGTGTGTGTGTGTGTGTGTGTGTGTGTGTGGGTATGAGATTATCTTGAAGCAGAGTGTGGGTACTGAGGACTTGTTTCTGGGCATGAGCCAAAAGGATCCATCCTCCATGTGCTGTGAGAGCATGCTGGTATGCTGTTTATCTCAGTTACAATAATCACAAACTACCAACATCTTAAGCCTTACACATATTAACAACACTATCCTGCACTATCTATAAATACACCTGCACTAGAATGATTGAATCCAAGATTCACTTAAATAAATTTTAAATTAGCCTTTATTTACTTTTAACATCTATCTAACTCACTCTCTGTCTCCTGCAGGTGAGGGTGAAGCTACCGGAAACTCAAACTTCTGATCTTGTGCTGGATGTGAAGGAGAGATTTGTTGATTTAAGAACTCCAAAATAGTAGGATTCTGAGTATTCATATATGCTACATAGAGAAAAAAATACATTAAATTAAATAAGCCTGTGTTTATTTACTTCATCTCACTCAAATGTTGCTAGTGATGTATTATTCATAGAGCAGTTTTCGTCCACAAAAACCTTATGAGTTGCTATTGAAATACGAACAAAAACAATGACTATTTCCTTTTAATATTGGGAGGGCACACTGTGTGCTTATCACTCTAATATGATCAAGGTTTTATACTAAATGCCATATTTTTTGCTCAAGATAGGTTATAGCAGTACAAACATTTGTACTGCAAACGCCTAAATCCTGAGCAAAAATATGGTATTTAGTATAAAACCTTGATCATTCACAAATATCTGGTACGCAAATGTAGCAACCATAATAAATAAATACAGATATGGTTCGTCACAAAATTGGTCAAAGAATTGAGTGAGAATCAAGATCTCAGCTCTATCTTCCAGCTCTTTTTCTCTTCTTTCTTTTTATGCCATTTCCCCCCTTTTCTTATGTACCAACAATTCAATTTGGAGTATCCTTATTTGTACACTAATATTTATTTAAACAGTGCTAAAACATTTTAATTAGCCAATCAATCAACCTAGCTACTTCCACCAGACTTAGGAGTTTATCCAAACCTCACACCCTCCATCCACAGTCACTCCAAGAAAGTGCCAGTGTGTGCTTATGTTCCATGCAAGCAGTTACACATAATGTAATGTGTACAATAGCTTAGTTGTGTCAAAAGCCACAAGAAAAGCTGTCCTGAACTGAGTCATTTGTACTGTATATGTGTGTAGAGGCATCCATGGTGTAACTGCACTGTATTTTAGTAATAAATGTAGATGTATTAAAAACTGCAGCATAGTTTCTTTATAAAGCACAATTGCTCTCTTCTGTCTACAGCAAGCTAGGCCTGCATCTGCCCCATTCAGTGCGCAGTAGGGAAGGTACAGCCCGATTCATTACAGAGAGATATGAACTGGAAATCACGCTGCCCATGAACAGACCTCTGGACTCCATCAACCTCACCTGAAGATAAGGAATGTAGAACTCATGGGCTGCCTCTGAAGAAAAAGAACTGCTTCACTGGCTGGAAAAGGAAGCGTTCACAGGAACAGAAATTTTCAAGGCACATTCAAGTATCGATTGTTTCCAATTTTGGAACCACAGTCAGTTGTTTTGGGCTTGTACCATGAATACTCTTATAGATGGATACTTTAAATAAAATCACAAGTTACTGTTTTTTTTTGTTTTTTTTTTTTTAAATTTTTTATTCTTTTTTTTATAAATATAGTGAATTTAAATGTTTCATTGAAATTGCAATCAACAATTTGCTTTTGTCTGAAGATAAGACAAGTAAGACATTTTCTTTTGAGATGATTATGTTAATTAACCTCTATTCTGCCTCCAGTCACTGCTACTCATGATTGCTGTCTAAAGCTTTGACCAGTGACAGCTTTTCATTAAAACTTGTAAAATGTTTGTCTGCAGTTTGGGTTTCACATCCTGGCACAGTGGTAAACTTGATAATATTGAAAATATTTATGAAGCGTAATCAATATGTGTAACTAACATTTTGATATGTTAATGAAGTGTATTCAGTATGTATTACCAACATTTAGAATGACTGCTTAAGCATAATCGAATAATCAATGTTTGATCCACTATATTCTGAATGTGTATTGAGCTGGATGAACTCTACAGTGTCTTACTGTACAATAATTGTACCAACCTGTATCTTCCTCCACAGAAGCAGTTAACTTTGAGGCCCGATACCAACTAACGAGCTAGGATAAGACTTAAAAAAAGGCGAGTGTGGATCAAGGTCAGGACACACAAGCCTGTGTGAAACCTTTTTTTTTAAAAAAAGAAGAAACCATGATAACACATAGACATGAATATTTAATTGTGGCAAAGAAGATTGGTCTGTTTTAATGAGGAAAGGCAAAACCCCACCTACAATGACTACGCTGTGGAGAAAGGTAAATAAAGTGCTGTGTGTGTTTGCATAATTCGGACTTTCTGCAGAGTGTCACACTTTATTGGTTTTCAATAAAGTTTATTTACTTTTTGACATCTACTAAACTCTTTGTCTCTGAAGTTTTTGACGGGCTAAAATGGTTGATTTATGCACGACAATAACAGTAAGAGAAATAGCTTGAGCAACTTACAAATAAATAATAGATTATTAATCACCTAGTTATGCCTTAAAGAATGACTTACAAATGTATTATGATTTTTAATGTTAGCAATTGTGTACAATCTTTTGACCAATTTATTGTTTGTTGTTTTTTTTATTAATTACGTGTTCATCAATTTGTTCATAAATGGATTCATTATTTGAGGGGCAGTTTTACACAGACATTAACAGGGTGGCTTAGTTTAGGATATACGAGAATACAATGTCAGCAAGAGAAGACGTAGCTAATAAACTCAAATTCGAATTAGCTTTGGCCTCCCATTAAAAAAAAACAAACAAACACTAGCTCTCCCTTAAGAGTCGCACCTGCATTACTACGTTACTAGATTGATCGTTTATGTAAATGTAAATGAATGAATAAATGTTTAAAACAGAACATTATTTAGTTCAGTTCAAAAGACGCTCACACCCGGTGGTCCTGAGATGAGCTCTCACGGCAAAACGCGCTTGCGCTTACGTTGCCAAGGTAGCAAGCCTGTAACCATGTGACGAAAGCGCGTCTAGCTGCGCTCATCGGTGGCTTGGCAGTGCGCGCCCCGTTTCTTAGTTCCTCGCTGTCGCCATGGCGGACGGCGAGCGTTCACCATTACTCTCCGATCTCGGCGATGGAGCTGCCGGAAGCGGAATCGGCGGCATTTCTCCTGCAAGTCCGTTTTCGCAACCGAACAAACCGCAGAGTGAGTATTGATAGCTAGCCTAGTGGTCCCCTCAGAGCCAATCCCTCTAGCCGTGCTGTCATAGATAGGCCTGAGATAGAGGTTGTGTAACGAAAGGTAGACCTGTAATCAGATTCTTTTTGTGTACATTATTGTTAATTTTCGTGTTGTATGGAAGTAATTAGCCGTTGGCTACGTGAGCAACTCCAGCGTTTCTTGCACAGTGGAAGGTACGTTTATTTGAGCATGCCGGTTGCTCGGATGATTTTGGCTAATTGCTTAGGAGGCTAGCTACTTCCGCATCCGGTGTGCAGCGATTAGATGGGTGCTTGGTTTACATTTATTGAATCAAATAGTTTAGTAAAGTAAAAGTATGCTCATAATCTGCTTGTTCTACATCATCAGTGCGTTAATATGTACCAGCACTACCTATAGAAATTCCTCAGTTGCACACTGAATGTTCTGTTGTAAGCTCTCGCCTGTTTAATAGAGCGATACGATACTGTTTTATAGTCACTGCAGTTAGAGATACCCAGCTAGTAATTTTTGGTTCCCAGAAAGTTCTCGGAACATACAATTTTAAGTATTGTTTTTGGTTAACCAGGAAAGTTCTTTACAGAAATAGAATGTTGTTTTTAGGCTTATAAAACGTTCTCTTAACCTAAATTTTCATCATTTATTTTTAATATTCATACATTCATGCATCATTAATCATAAATAAAACAAATCAGTCTATATAAATAAATAATCATCACACAATCCATGTTTTAGTTAATCCATTGTTTACATAAAATAACAAGCCATGAATCTCAGGCCATTCAAAACAGTATCATTTATTTTTTTTTATTTATTTATTTTTTTTTAATTTTTTTTTTTTTGCAAGAACACTATCATTAAAAAATGAATTGAACTGTAAAAATAGATAAATTTTTCAACTTCTCCACTAGGAAAAACAGGTTCACTTCTTTCAGCACTGTCATCTGCAAATTTAACTAAAAAAAAAAGAAAAAAAAGGCAACATAATTTACATGTACATTAGATTAAATCAGAATTAAAATTAAATGAACAATTAAATACATAAATAAACTGTACTATTTAGGCCTTTAATATCATGTTCAATATAATATATTAATATAATAAAGTTTCTGCATGGCTGTGGCTAGTGGTCTGATGTTACACGCAAAACCAAAAAAAAAATCGAAATCTTCTTAAATATAAATTAACATGAAAAGCAAACATGCATTGGATATTAAGACTTGTTTTGTGTTGTTTGTCATAAATCTTCTAAATGAAAGAAAAAATACACCTAATCCTCTGCAGTTTGGTTCTCAGATTAATTTTTAAAGATGTTTTTATATTTATACTGAAAAACATGACAAATAATGATTATAGCTCAAATGCAGTGTCACCATATGAAGTGATTTTGATATTGACTTGAGCTGATATTTTAGTTTAAATATATACAACACAGGCTGAGATTTAATAAAGATCTCCCTTATTCTCTCCCTCATTCTCCTGTTTCTCACACTAACTGCTCTCACAGTCAGTGACAGGCAGGCTGGGCTTCTTTTTGGTCAGAAACCACTGGCAAAATCTGTAGTAAAAATGTTCATTTTAAAAATGAGCTTCACTGATTAACGTTAGTGCTTTGCTGCGCTCCATTCAAATCAGAGCTCCGTGTTGAAGTCTCTGTGCACTTCTCAACTGCCACTTATATGGGACGCAGTGTTAGTTTTATTTACAAGAGTTAATGACTGTGGCTGTATGGCATGACCAAACATTATATGTTGTACTTGTCAGCTGCTATATTTTACTTTGCAACTGAACTGTGCAACTGTGAACTAATGTGTGAAACCTAACTAATTTGCCAGATAGCTAGCGATCATCAAACTTTGCTTAGCCGATGTAACTAGCTAATTAAGTAACTAGTGTGCTGTTCTAGCTAATTGGCTTCCTAACGTTAGAAAAAGAGACGTGACAGTAACACTAATGTTCTTTGAGATGTTAGTTAAAGTGTTGAATAAGTACTTACCATTGAAGCTTCAGTGGAGGAGGACAATAAAAACGTACTGTCTGTACACGTGGCATTACGAGATGCGGTAGAAAGAAATGGTTGAGTTGAATTTCATACATTCAACTGATGGATTTACGGAGATCAGGTGAGTGCCCCTCTGGCCCCATCCCTCAATCTGCCAGTGCTTGATGAAAATGTCAATTCTCTATATTGACCTATAGAGAATGTTCTGTGTAAGTTCTCTTTAGGTTGTCACAAAAAAAACTATCTGCAATGTTCTGGTAAGGTTAGTTTTTGATTACAAAAATGAAACCTAAAAATAACCATTAGAGCACATCCTGTGTAGGTTCTCTTTAGGTTGTTACAAAAAAAAACCTCCATGCAATGTTCTGGGAAGGTTAGTTTTTGGTTACAAAAAATAACCTACAACGAACGTTCCTAGAATGCTATTGTTTGGTTCCGCCTGAAAAAACCCTAAATGGGAACTATATGCTAATATTTGGGGAATGTTCTGTGTTTGCTGGGTAGAATTTACATTAGAATTACATTAGCAAAGATTCCATAAAATGCACATGTAAAGTATGTTTATGAATGACAATCCCCCATAAATGAACACAGCACAGTTTATTTGTATTTGGTATCGCACACAACGGGGAATTAATAGCATGTAGTTCCTCTTTTTAAGAGACTTCCTGTTCAATTCCGCACTTGCCTTTAAATGTAGTAAAGTAACAACACATGAGTAACAATACTATGACTTATTGCTATTATTTGTTATGATGATACTGTTAATATAATTATTTTAGTTATTATTATTATTATTATTATTATTATTATTATTATTAGTGGTGCTTGCACAGTATAACTGGCAACAGGTTAATAACATGATTGGGTATAAAAAGAGTATCTTAGAGAGGCAGAGTCTCTCAGAAGTAAACATAGGATGGAATCTGGATGGAAGCATATGTTGCTCTAAAACCTGTATATACCTTTCAGCATTGATGGTACCTTTCCATATGTGCAAGCTGCCCATTCCATAGGCACTAATGCACTCCCCATGCACCTCAGAGATGCAGGCTTTTGAACTTGGCACTGATAAAAAGCTGGATGGTCCCTCTCCTCTTTAGTTTAGAGGACGCGGCGTCCATGGTTTCCAAAAAGAATTTCAAATTTCGATTTGTCTGACAACAGAACTGTTTTCCCCTTTGCCTCAGTCCATTTTAAATGAACTTTGGCCCAGACAAGATGGCGGCATTTCTGGATCACATATGGCTTCTTCTTTGCATGATAGAGCTTTAACCAGCATTTGTGGATGACACTGCGAACTGTGCTCATAGACAGTGAGGTCTGGAGGTGTTTCTGAGTCCATGCAGTTATTTCCATTATAGAATCATGCCTGTTTTTAATGCAGTGCCGCCTGAGGGCCTGAAGAACACAGGCATGCAATATTGATTTTCACCCTTGTCCCTTGCGTGCAGAGATTTCTCCAGATTCTCTGAATCTTTTGATGATATTTTGTACTGTAGATGATGAGATATTCATAGTATTCGCAATTTTACGTTGCGGAGCATTACTCTGAAATTGTTCCACAAATTGTAGGTGCAGATTGGTGAACGTCTGCCCATCTTTACTTCTGAAAGACTCTGCCTCTCTAAGATACTCTTTTTTTTTTTTTTTTTTTAAATTATTATTATTATTATTTTTTATATAACTAATCATGTTACTGACCTGTTGCCAATTAACCTCCAGCTGTTTCATTTTAGTAACACTTAATTTCCCAGCCTTTTATTGCGCCCGTCCCAAGTTTTTTGACGTGTTGTGGCCATCAAATTCAGAATGACCTTTTTTTTTCTTAAAATGGTACATTTACTCAGTTTAAACATCTTATGTTTTCTTTGTTCTATTGTGAATAACGTGGGTTTATGAGATTTGCAAATCATTGCATTCTGTTTTTATTTACTTTTATTTACATTTTACACAGCGGCCCAACTTTTTTGGAATTGGGGTTGTATTTATTTATTAGTGGTGCTTGGTATGCAAAGCATCACTATTGTTCTCTTATTATGCATACTTATTATGTTGGCTTGAGAAGGCCAACATACTGATTTGCTTTATAAACATATTATGTTGGCTTGAGAAAGCCAACATACTGTTTTGCTTTATAAGCTTATTATTATTATTATTATTATTATTATTATTATTATTGTTATTATTATTATTAGTGGTGCTTGCAAAGCACTATTGTTCTCTTGCATATTTAGGAGTTCAAGCCTGTAGGGCTGAAACCCTATTGTAATTGTAAGGATGTTTATTGTTTTCAGGGGTTCAAGCCCAAAGGGCTGAAACTTTATTGTGATTGTAAGGATTTCTATTGTTTATTATTATTATTATTATTATTATTATTATTCTGCCCTAAAACTGATCAATGAGACCAAACTGTAAGGCCTAGAGAGCTGAAACTTTGAGGGAAGGTAGTACCCCAGAGTACTACAGCGTCGCAATGTTTCGGCCCAGTCGGCCAGATGGTGGCACTACAGTGAGCATGTTTAGAAAAATGGAATCGTTGGGACCTGCCAAACACAACGTACAGTGCATCTGGTAAGTATTCACAGTGCTTCACTTTTTCCACATTTTGTTATTTTACAGCCTTATTCCAAAATGGATTAAATTCATTATTTTCCTCTAAATTCTACAAAAAATACCCCATAATGACAATGTGAAAGAAGTTTGTTTGAAATCTTTGCAAATTTATTAAAAATAAAAAAACAAAAAAA
>JANDJT010000103.1:10260308-10276608 GCA_024331685.1 Stegophilus panzeri
TCGCTTTGCTTGTATTTTCTCATTTGTAAGTCGCTTTGGATAAAAGCGTCTGCTAAATGAATAAATGTAAATGTAAACTCAAGCGCAACTGGATTATGCAGCAAGATCATGGTCCAAAGCATACGAGTGAGTCCTAGTCCTAAAAGTAAGTGAAAGACTGATCTCAACTTATCAGAAGTGTTTGGTTGTAGCTCTTGCTGCTAAAGGTGGCACAACCAAATTTTAAGTTTAAGTTGGCAATTAGTTTTCTACATTGATGATGGGTGTTGGATAACTTTTGCTTCAATAAAAAAAAAAATTAAAACTGTGTGTTTACACTCAGGTTGCCTTCGTATTATGTTGTATTTCATTTGAAGATCTAAAACTATTTAGTATGAGTACACAAAAACAGAAGAAATCTCTCATAGCACTGTAAATAAAATGTATAAAGATTTCATTATTGTGAATTAACATTTTATATAGTTTTAATTACACTAGTTCAAACTCATGTAACTCAGAGTGCCAGTCTATTGAAAAGGCATAATCAAACTTTCAAACCTATAATCTAAAGATTATATTTTCTCTCTCTCTGTGTCTGTCTGTCTCTCACTCTCTCATAGATGGCAGATTTCCACTTAATTCATACTTATTCATTCTTCTTGTGTTCTAATGTGGTTCTGTGTTTGTTCTGTTTTATAAAATGTCATTATGTGGTTCTGTTTAATAAAATGCATTAAGTATTCAATCAACATTCTCAGTTTTATACTCAATTTTCTATATCTTCCTTTTTTCTTTTAACCTGACTGTGAATAAATGTAAATTATAAAAAAAAAACATGGTCTTACTTTATTACTGCTACTTTCAACAAGTGCAATTATTCTGCATATCCATTAATAGTAATGTTGTGGTATACTGCAGGTACAAAGTAGGACCAAGCTAATTTTATTTGTTAAGGACCCACAGACACAGTGATCTCACAGTATGCTCACAGTGTGCATGGGGGCTGCCCACACCAAGCCCAGTATGCATGAACTGTGGGGGCCCATGCACATTGGATTCTTGATCATCACCAACTAGTTGCCAATTTCAGCTACCACTGGTATCGTTATCCTATCTTTTAGGAGAACATTCTGGAAACAAAAAGAAAACTTCCTGAAGAAAAGTTGTTTGAACATTCTTTGTTAGAACATTATGCCTTAATATTCTTAAAATGTTATCACTATACATATATAGAAGGTCATCAGTGAACATTTAAAAAATGTTTTTAGAGAACGTTATCCTTTAGAATCCTCAAAGATAACGGATGTCCTTGAACCAGTCTTGTGAGGATATTCGTTATCTTTTAGGAGAATATTCTGGGCACAAAAATAAAACTTCCTGCTGAAAGCATTGCATTGCATTGCATGGTAATGTCCTTGGAACATTTTTAGAACAAAAAGCTGGGTGAGCGTATACTTTGCGTCTGAACAAAGCCACACAAGGGGTTTAAATAATACATATAATCAAGGGGATAACACAGAACAGCTCATTACAACAAAACACACATGTCAAAAGTAATCAAAGTCGACACTGAAAACCCGGAAGCTTGCTCCTTTGCGCTTGAGGCTGTTCATGCGCACTGAATGCAGTGTGAGGGGATTAACATGACACTAGCATTGTAAAACATCACCAAAAATGAAAGGCTTAAAAATATTTGAGTTTTATTTTGATATGAATCTGTTAGCTTAATCACACTTATTTCTGTCATAATATGTCAAGCAGGATCATAAGCAGACTAGTGGATTAAAAAAAAATCACTTAAACACTTAAAAGTCATTAGACTCAAACCATATATAGAATGTCAAATAAAGTTAAAAACTGCTAACATAAGTAATCATTTGAGAGCTTCATCAACGATAACAAGCTACTTGCATTTGTAGACAAAGTTGGCTGAGAGTTCATCTCCCATTTAATTCGAGCTGAGAGGCTTGATGATGTTATTTCCAGTAAGGGAGCATAGTAAGCATCGATGCGCTCTGGTTATTGCGGTGCATTGTGGTATTTTTTTAGGGAGCGAACATTCCAGTGCACTGGAAGGATTTTGCAATTGAGACAGCCCATAAAATGGCTGACTCCCTGATCAGTGCCCTGACTACTGAACTAAGGAGCTGGTTGAGGCATACCCTTTGTCTAGTCTCAACAAGGACTGCTCAGAATGCAATGAAAGTGGTTACAAAGTGGTACTTTCTCATCCTCCTTGTGGATTATTGTCTTCTCCAGTTTGGTATACTCACCTGTGTTTGTACTCATCAGTTGTCTAGGGTCTGGGTTACTGATCGGAAGGTCGGGGGTTCAAGCCCCAGCACTGCCAGGCTCTGGGTTACTGATTGGAAGGTCGGGGGTTGAAGCCCCAGCACTGCCAAGCTGCCACTGCTGGGCCCTTGAGCAAAGCCCTCTCTGCTCCAGGGGCGCTGTATCATGGCTGACCCTGCACTCTGACCCCAGCTTTCTAACATGCTGGGATATGCGGGGGAAAAAAAGAATTTCACTGTGATGTAATGTATATTTCTCCTCTTTGCCATACTGCTTTGACCCCAGTGATCGCCATTTGTGGCTATATTTATAAGGGGTTCAGGCGCACAAACAATAGTTATCAAAAAATGTTTTTATTTAACCTTGTGACAGCACGTCAAAACTTTTGAAGTGGGCGTGGTCACTTTTACGTTAATTTTTTTAACTCTTGAATGGAATGAGAAATTTTCACCAAACTTGGTAAATATATGTAGGGTCTCTGTCTGAGAGTACTTCTCAAAAATAGAGGAGTTTGGCCACTTGGTGGCACTATAATAGTAAAAAAAAAAAAAAACTTGAAAATGGCAGTATAAATGGTGTGTAAATGATTGAATATATTATATATGATTGAATAACGTATACACACGTATATTAGATCTGATTCTGAACAAATTTGCCTCTAGGACCACTGCTGTCAATCAAATCATTTGTTAAATATATGAGATTATTTCAGAAACATAGTTTTGCAAAGTAGTCTTAAATTTTTCACTCAACTGTAATAATCCTGTAGCAGGATAATTCTTTGGACTACTTAGATAAATAATTCTCAAAAAACGTTGAAGTGTCGATTTACCTTCGTAAGGGCACATAAAAAAGTTTGAAGTGGGCATGGCCAATTTTATTTAAAGGGCCATAACTCTTGAACAGAATGAGATATTTTCTCCAAACTTGGAATACTTACGTATGGGTTCAGTCTGAGGACAATACTAAAAAAAATGATTGTGACCAGTTGGTGGCGCAATAACAGAACAAATTATGAATTGGGAGTAAATGTGGAACCATTGGTCCAATAGACTTGATAAATATATCTTGCAAGAATTGTCCTTGTGCAAGGTTCAATTAGCATATACCAGGACAATTATGAATCTTGAAAAACATGGCTGCCATTGGTCGAGCAATGTTCAGCAGCTATTAGACAAACTTAATGAAGGCCGATATTTCTTAAAATTATCTTGGTTTTTCTTTGATTTAGGTGCTTATAGGATTGCACAATATTAAGTAATATCTTTTAATGTCTTTAAGAGCCCTAAATGGCTTGAACCCCGATAATTGCTACTTGCAGCTATATTTATTTATTTTTATTTTTGTAGGGGTTCAAGTCCAAAGGGCTGAAACCCTATTGTAATTGTAAGGATTTTTAGTTTGTTTTTGTTAGTTTTCTTCTTCTTCTTCTTCTTCTTCTTCTTCTTCCTCTTATTATTATTATAGTTATTATTATTATTATTATTCTGCTCTGGAAGTCTATGGCAGCCCATAGAACCGCTTGTGAGAAAATGGGCACACAAAGAGAGGACAGTCTGCTCTGTTAATACAATGCTCAATTCTTCTAGTGCCACCAACTGTCCAAAGTTGCACTCACATTTATGTTAAAAACTTTTGAAATGTGAGTCCTGAAAACAAAATTCTTTTTCTCCCTGATTCCTTGGCTCAAGATGATTCAATTGCACCCTATGACATCATTTTCCATCATGAAAATTTTTCAGCTATTTTGAATTTTCTGAAAAACCTACTTTTTCGAACTCGTCCTAGGCCGTTTTTCCGATTTGCACGAAAATTGGTGCGCAGTATCTAGAGACACTTACGACAAAAATTTATTCACAGAATTTTGATAAACTGTACCATTTTTGAATGGCGCTTCAACAAATTTGACCGCAAGCATGCCAAATTGGACGTGAGGGTATATCTCCGTTATGCTTAGAGGGATTGTGACGAAGCTTGGTATGTGTCATCAGCATTAGTCCCTGAGCTGAGCTGCGTTGTTTCGGAACAGCACCTAGTGGTCACGAGATATGAAAAAAGCACATTTTTGCTTATAACTGCTGAACAGTTTGTCATAAAATTATCAAATTCATAATTTTTTCACTTAGTCTCATTAGATTCAGTGGGGCATTCCTAGTCCAATGATATAAAAAATTCCTATGTCTGCCATTTTGGATGCCGGCCATTTTGAATTTAGTCATAAAATGCTGTATTTTACGAACGACTTGGCGTATCGTTACGAATCTCTGTATGTTTCTTTGGCAACATGCTCTGAAGGGACTTAAAAAATGCTTATAGCATGAGACTGGTCTTGATAGATTCTGGGTTTCATGCCAAGAATAATGATACCAATTATGTCATGGTGGAGCAAACTTCCTGTCCGCTATTTTTAAATGTTTTGAAAACCTACTTTTTCGAAATCCTCCTAGATCGTTTGCCCGATTTGCACGAAAAATGGCCTGCATCATCTAGATGCACTAACGACAAAAAGTTTTTCACAGAATTTTGGTAAACCTTACCATTTTCTTCAACAAATATGAAGAACGCTCAAAGTTGAACTTGAAGTTGTATCACCGAAAGCTTTGAGGGATTATGATGAAAATTGTTAAGTGTCATCACCATTAGGCCCTGAGGTTAACTGCAGAGATTCGGCACACTGCCCCCTACTGGTCAGGAGATAGCAAAAACAGCCAAAAATGGACATGAGGCTATATCTCCATAAGGCTTTAGTGGATCTAGACCAAACTTAATATATGTCAAAACCATCATGACTTGAGGGTAACACACAGTTTCAGAACACCACCACCTAGTGTTCACAAGATATTAAAAAATCACATTTTTGCTTATAACTTCTGAACGCTTTGTCGTAAAATCATGAATCTGGTCTCATTAGATTCTCTGCGGCA
This sequence comes from Stegophilus panzeri, assembly GCA_024331685.1. NCBI lineage: Eukaryota > Metazoa > Chordata > Actinopteri > Siluriformes > Trichomycteridae > Stegophilus > Stegophilus panzeri. The sequence goes on from JANDJT010000103.1 coordinate 10,265,504, forward strand.
TACTGAGCTGAATTATTTTGACATTTTCTTAGGTCGGCCATTTTGTGTCAGCAATTTTGAATTAGACGTAAAATGCTGTATTTTACGAATTCCTTGGTGTATCATTACATTATCATTAGTGTCATCGGCACCATAAACCGAAGGAACTCACAACGTTTCAGGACAACCCCACCTTGTTGTCAAAAATTATAATGCAATACCAATAAATGGTAATAGTCATGCCTATGGTCATGCTACTGGTCTTGACAGAATCCTTGGGTCATGCCAAGAACAATGATATCATTTATGCTATGGTCAGCCGAAATTACTGTCCGCCATTTTGAAATATGTAAAAAAAACTTCTTTTTCAAACTCCTTCTATACCCTTTGTCCGATTGTCACCAAAATCGAATGAGATTATCTTCAGACCATTCTGACCAAAGCTTATGGAAATCAAGTTGATTGGTCAAACAGTTCTTGAATAACACACAAACAAATTAGATGGCAAACACACCAAAATGGACTGGAGGTTGTATCTCTGCAATGCTTGGGAGTATTGAGACAAAACTTGGTAGTTGTTATTAAAATCATGACCTGAGGGTATTTGCACAGTTTTGGTAAGGCGCCACCTACTGGTCAAGAAATATATTTTCTTGCTTATACCTTCTGACTAGCTTAGCCAAAAATCACAAGACTGATCTTATTTGATTCAGTGCAGCATACCGAATCGAATGATATCCAGTATTACTATGTCGGCCATTTTGGTCGTCAGACATTTTGAATTTTGTCATAAAATACTGTATTTTTTGCCTGCATTGGCATAACATTATAAAACTAAGTATGTGTCATTGGCACCATAACCTGAGGCTATCCCAAAGGTTTGTGGCCGATTCCACCTAGTGTTCAAAAGATATCACAAAACAAATATGCTTATAGTTTTTGCCAACTTTGTCTGGTGGCCATGAATCCTACCTCTTTCTGTTCCTTGTGTCCTACAGAATCCAGTGATTTATACTTTTCCACAGTCAGCCATTTAGTCTGGTCACCATTTTGAGTCATGTTAAAAAATTACTTTTTCCTAGACCATTCATCTGATTTTTGGCTTAGATCATCATTACACCATGCTGGCAAAAATGTATTGAATTCAAGATGATAAACCAATCAGTTCTCGTTTAACACTTCAATGAATTTGACTGCGAGCACGCAACAGTGGACGAGAGGCTATATATTCGCATTGCTTTGACATATTGAGACTAAAATTATAACAATGACTATGTGTATAGTTGCATTAAATATTTCAAATATAACCATCTATAATAATAATAATAAACTTTATTTTATAGAGTGCCTTTAAAAGCAGCTTCTCAAAGCATCTACAATGACTCACAGATATGATTTTGTACTATCAGTGCTCAATAAGGGGTTTTAATGTTTAATGTTTCATGTGATATATCTGCAAATTACAATAATTTGAAAGATCATTTGCAAATTTATTACTGTGACAGGTTAGTGTGAGAGATTCAAAACATATATTTTTTTTATTTAAAACCTGTATTGAAATCAGCATCACTTTCACAAAAAAGGATTTACTGTAGTGAACAAAAAAGCTTTTCATAACATATAAGAAAATAATTACAGAATCAAAAGAAATATTTGAAAAGTAGTTTTGTATTTAAGAACTGATTAAATTCACTGTGCCAGATTTATAAAATCATTCATTTCATGTTAAGTACAACATTTACTCTGAAACAAAAATTAAGTTTCCATTTTGACAAAGGCATATAGTAAATGTATTACTTCTCTTGCATTTGATGTGTAATGAAATCAGGCAGCGAGTACTGAACAAGAGTGTATCTTTTCCTTAGAAACTTGCAGCATTACCAACAGGTTACCTTAAACCTGGTGCTACCCGAATAACATACTGATTTGCTTTATGTCCAAGGGTGTCATAAAATAATGTCACAAATATTCAGTGCCTACGTGAATATTACATCCCCTTCCTTTAAAAAAAAAAAAAAACAAACAAACTTTGAGACAATGTGATGTACAGCTGTGGCTTGCCTAAAGAACCACTACAAGGTCCCGATAATAAATTTCAAGCAGTACAATCTCAATACCATTGGCACATTGTTGCGTCAACATGAGCACATAGATTATTGTACATTCCAACAACAATTAACATTTAACATAACACAATATGCAACTGTGCTTATGAACAATGTGTCCATTATTTCGTAGTCAATTTCTGCCATTTCTTTTTACATTCTGTTTCTCTTATATGGGCAGCGATCCACCTACACCCCAAATGAATTACAAGTCAAGAATGACTCTGGGCCAGACTATTCAGCCTGATCTTTTGTGGTATGTGGTAGGCTGCATCTCTGTGTCCTTTTGATGCTGTGCTGTCATTTCCACATGCACCTGAGACAGTGACGGAGTGTTGCTGCGTTTGTCATCCTTGTTGCAGAGTTGCTGGTATTTTCCTCATAAAAAAAAAATGTGGGTGAGCTGAGCGATCATAATACCTTTTCTGCTGCTGTTGTTTTTGTATGCATTTTGAGTATACATCTGTGAAACTGAAGATTGCGGGAAGGAGTTGTTGGTTGGTGGTTGGCAGTATCGAGCGGAGTTGGAGGCTCATAAATACCTGGGCAGGTGATTTGAAGTTGTCAATGGTAATGTTTCTATACTCCAATAAACTGAGATAGAGGTCTTCAAAGTCCTTGCACTGATATTGTGGGCCATTGACTGCCATGTCTGGTGAAATCAGCCTTGAGTTTTTTGATGATTGGGCAGATGTGGTGGTGGTAAATTTGTCCAGTTCAAAGTAGTGGCTGTTAAAGTCTATAGTGACCATGTTTTCTTCCTTGTTCCAAGTGGAGAGGTTATCTGCCAGGGTCTGTTTGGAATTTCATGAGGAATCATGGGATCCTTAGCATTTGAGAGATGTTTCTCCAGGCAAGTAGCACATCTTTTGACCATGTGTTCAATTTGTTTGCACATGCCTGGCCAGAATAATACATCCTGTAGTCTTTGCTTGGATTTCTCTATGCCCATGACTGAGGTGAATGCGTGACAGCATGTCTTCTCTGAGTGAGGTGGGTATGACTGTTTTCTCACCTTTGACAATGATTCCGTTAGTCAGTGAGAATTCGTCTGTGTAATTCCACAAATGAGTGATGTTTGCTGGACATTGTCTCCTTTCCTCAGGCCATCCTTCCAGTATTACCTTTCTGAGCAGAATGAGCTGGTTGTCTGTCTCGGTCTCAGCACAGATCTGTTGCAGTGTTTCATCACTGAGAGGTAGCCTTTTACACTATATGAACCTGCATGTCCATTCCTTTACTGAGATTGTTGTGCTCTGTAGCTATGGATTTCCTTGAGAGGGTGTAAGCCACAGCCACATTTCTGGAGTTGCAAAATCATTCTTTGGAGTCATGCTAGGGCTGCAGCCGGTGTTTTTTTTTCATCACTGAATCAAGTGGTTTGTAGTCAGACTCCACTATGACTATTTGGCCATATACATATTAGTGAAAGCGTCTGCAGCTGAACATGACCGCATAGAGCTCCTTCTCTATTTGAGCGTAGCTGCCTTTACATTGTGTTAGTTATCTTGATGCGTAGCTGATTGGCTTGCCGTCTTGTAGCAGGAGTGCACCAAGGCCGTATTTCGATGTGTCCACTTGAAGGTGAAGCTCTTTTTGTGGGTCATAGTATGCTAGTACTGGACCAGGCTCTTTGGTTATGAGAGCTTTCATTTTGCGGAATGCAATGTCATGCTGTGAATTCCATACAAACTCACTGGATTGTTTAGCAGTTGACGGAGCAGGGCACTGATGTCCGATAAGCAGGGTTCAAACTTAGACAGCTAATTTACCATCCCTAGGACTGTTTCCAGTTCTGCTTTATTCTCTGGCGGTTCCATTTGTTTGATCGCTGAGACCTTCTCGGGGTATGGTTATATGCATCATCTCTAGGCATTGTCATATGTTTTGTTTCAATAGTACAAGTAGTTTGAGGGTTTCCTGTAAGATCTGGAATAAGCCCTTGATTGTCATTTTCATCAGGCAATACTTTATCCTTCATCAGTTCTATACATTCATGACGTTGTCTTTCAGTTTCAGAACATATTAGACCCAGGCATCTTCTAAATCAATATCCTGCTCCAAAAGCTGTTATTATCTATTGTATCACTTTCCTTTTCAAACAGCGCTCTGTTGCCGTCACCAGTTGCACTTCACGACCATATTTTATGAGACCACTGTTGTAGAACTCCTTATATGTGTCATAATTGCTAGGCTTTAGCTGACAGTCATTATAATGTGGTTAAAAAAAAAGACTGCAGTAATGAATGATAATATTTTTCTGGATCTTTTGTGGTCTAAAATCTCAGTTACCTCACTACTGCAGGTTCAGTTTGTGTCCTTTGTTTTGCATAGCCACAGTTGTTATTGAGTTAAATTACTTTGTTTTCTCCTGATTTTGATTTTTCTGCTGAAAAAATCTCTGATTTTGTCAGAACTCTCTACTCAGAGCAAAAACTGTCAAGACATAGATTTTGTAGTGGTTCTTTCTCTGGTCTGTTCGAGTACCTGTCAGCAACACTTATCATCCAAAAGCTGCTTTCATCATCTGACTTTTCCACTTAGTTTTGGAGCATATGAGAAGGCAAACTCATCTTTACAGGATTATGTCCTATCGGAATAAATTGTACTTTACGAGAGCATTCCTTCAAATGCATGCCTGTCCATCTGTACACTGACTCTTGAGCTGAAATTTCTCTCTTGTGTAGGTAGATACTTCCCAACTGTTTTAATGATGCCTTAGCTTCAGGATTTCTATTCATAGCTTCATTTTGTGCACGCTGAAGCAACAGTCCCATTTCTTGTTCTGCTTTTGTGATGTAACTAAGTATATAGACCACTACAGAAAAAGCATCTGTGACATACTGAATATCCATATTTCCTTGCCATGCTCACAGTAAATCTCTATTATACTGGTTTACCCAAACATCTTTTGGATTTCTTTTCAGTACAATACTTTTCTTTTTGGAACAGCTGTTGTATGCTTTTTCAAACATAGCTTGATTAATCCCATTAGATCAGAGGTTCTCAACCTTTTGCAACTAAAGCCCCCCGAAGACTTCCCTATCATGTGGCATGCCACCCCCCATATAATAAATTATATATATATATATATAATTTATTCATTTATTTTAGTTTATATTGTATATAAGTATTTATGCGATATTTTTTTATGGATGCACAAAAAGCACCGAATTAAACTACAGTCCTCAATTAATAATATATATTCTGTTGTGTGTGTGTGTGTGTGTGTGTGTGTGTGTTGGGTTCTTTTCTGTTTTGGACAAACAGTTGTGTAAAGTTTTAGTCTGAAGTTTACATTTGTAACACTCAGTTTGTGGATTTTATTTTAAATAAACAAACAAACAAAAAAAGTGCACTGAAAGTCTGCCCCGCCCCATCCGATCAATCGAAAAATAATCGGCCAACTAATCGATTATGAAAATAATCGTTAGTTGCAGCCCTAGTTCAGTGTCATTTTCTGATGGTGTCTCACAAGTTATGTAAGTGTCAATGAACTCAACAACTACAAGATCATTGTCTTCATCATTATCATTGAGCTTTGGAGCATTTTCCACCCAAAACAGACAGTGAACATGAGGGAAACCACATTGTTGAAATTCAACACGATAAAAGTAGTCTTTTATCTTGCCAATAGGTTCACCTGGAGACATAATTACATCTTTCAGAAAACAATACCACCTGTGATTAAACATCCTTGCTGCAGTGACAGGATTTTGTCTTATGAGTCCACAATTTTCATTCCAGTCAATCTCATTAACATTTATTTGTTTCCTCTCTTGCTTAATAATGCTGTTCAACATTTCAGGCCATCTCAGATCAGCAGAACTAAAAGATGCAAAGAAAGTCAGTATGTCTAGTTGTCTAATCAGGGCAAACAGATCTTTTTGCGTAGACATCCAATAGGGCGGAGTTCCTCTCACTGGTCTTAAGTTATATCCTTCATCATAATTCAGTAGTCTTTGCAATGAATCAGAGTCTGTTAGCATATCTGGTGTTAAATCTGATCAGACATTTTTCTCAAAACCTTTGCACAATGCAACTGAGACATTAGAAACAATTTGATCAACTGCCGATATATATGGTGCATAAAAATGAAGTCTATTCTCTGTGCAAAACGACCATTTGCATTTAGTATTTGTGCATTCAGATATCATGACAATGTGATTTTTTCGGTCTTTCATCATGAAATGTTGGGCCACCAGTAGGATAGAGAACAGGGAAGCACTTTTCCGCATTGTTTTTATCTAATAACAACCTAACAGGACTGTTACTTTCACCTGGTGCTACATTTAGTACATCATGAAAATGTTGATAAGTTATTGCTGAACACAGATCAACAGGTTGTGGTGATGTGTCTGACCACTTTTCTTTTTAATATATGTTATATCTTCCTTCGGGTGATCTTCAGTTCCTTCCTCATCTTCACTCTTATCTGTTACATCTTGTTACTCCATTTCATAATTATAAGCATCATTCTCTACATCATCAGCTTCATTCAAAGAGTTTACCCACTGCTCATTAAACTCCACATCATTATACCACTTATTGTGTCTCAACAAATAAGACACGATCAGTGTGGACATATTTATATTCATAATGTTAATTTTCATTTCAGTTTTACTCTTATCATGTGGTCATCATATTCAATACGTGGAAGAATATGAGACATCTGTGGTATTTATAAAACCACACAGTACAGGTTCATGGCAGCCTTTCTGTTTTCCACGGGGAAGACAAAGCAACTTAACATCTCATAAAAGGAGTACTATGTGCAATAAGATGTTCTTCCAATGAGTTCAGACATTTTAGCTCTTTTGGAATATCCACCAAATTCATATTGCTGGCAATACTCTCTTCAGGCAATTTTCCACCAAGCGTTTTTCAATGGCATGTATAGCAAATTCAAAATTTACTGGATTACCAGATACACTGCAACTATCCTCACATTCAGTGATACATATACGTAAATAGTTTAGTGTGATGCATATTTCACCCAAAGCAGCAATTTGTTGACTTCTGCTTTTATAGTAATCTCTTCTACATTCAATAACCTGTTTTCTGAACAATAAACAATGACAGACACAGCACACAAATTCTGGGCCTCTTCTTGATGAAACTGATTAATAGTAAAATCTGTGTGTTTGTTCTTCCTTCTGTTTTGCATAAGTTTCAGATCTTTTTTTTTGTATTTTACTGGTACGAATGTTTTCATCATCATGATATTTAATCTTAGAATATTCACATACACTTGCTTTAAACTCTATATTGCTTTTATACTTGATCTGTGAACACTGCGAAACACATTTCTGAAAATGAACATTTCTTGAATACTTCATCTTTGAATGTTCACGTTTTGACTGCTGAACATCAACATCTTTCTGATATTTAATTCTAAGTTGTTGAAGTTTTATCATCTTTCTCAACCTTTTTCTGCCTGTAATCATTGTCACTGCAATGTCTCTCGCGTTCTCTTTTACATTTGGAGTTCTCTGCTGTATCTTTTAACTTTCTTTTTCGCAGACATTTCTTTATGGTGTTTAACACTTGGCACCTTTTGTACAGGGGGAGGTATAACCCCGTCAGTCAGACCCTTTTTTCATGAGGAGGCATAACCTCCTCAGTCAAGTCAATTGAAGTGCCCAACGATTAGTGCTCAACATTCCGCCTCTTCGCAGCCTGGGACCGTCGGGCACCCTTTCCACGCAGCATCTGTAAGTACATAAATACACACAGAGAAATCAATTTAGTATAGTGCTTACTACATTTAATTTTTACCTATTTTCTCCAACAATGGATAACAGGAATACGCACTAGCCTGTAATGTTATATATATGGACAGTCAGTTTTCAATCTACAGCAAAAAAAGTGCAAAAACATATATTTAATGAACAAATCAACATAGCTGACTTATAAAGACATGAGATTAAAATAACAGCACATATATTACTACTAATAGAGAATTGGACATCATATGAGGAAGAACTTTTACAAATAAACCTGATTATTTCTGTCTAGGCTTAACAATTTGTGTATGACGTTTTAGCACAGACCATTTGCTGAACATCTTATGAGTGTATTTATATATATATATATATATATATATATATATATATATATGTTATAGGGAAATAGCCCGTGAGGGGCGGAGCACAGACACACAGAAGGCCGTTTGTCAGGTGGTCAGGGAAGTTTGCTTTTATTTTCCTTGTTTTTCCTTTTAGGGGTGAGGAGGTGTGAGTGTGTGTGAGTTTGCGTGCGGCTGGCGTTGCAGAGTTCTTCCGGGGGCGTGTCGGAGCTTCCCAGAAGCGTGAGGGCTTTCTCGTGCCATCAGGCAACGCCGCGTGTGTGTTCAGTGAGCAGCGGCCTCGTCTGGATCCGAGTCGCATGTCATAAGAGATCCTTCTCCCTGGGAAAGCGGAAGAGTGGCCTCTTATACCCTTCCCTCGTCTGCTGGATGGTGGATTTTTTCCGATCGGCGGACCAATCACCAGCTGGAGGAGTGTCGGTGGTTCCGCCCCACCGTCACGTGCTTTCTGGTCGCCGTCAGTTTTGACGTGGGGCTGTCCCTTCCATGTCTGTGCGGTAGTCGGGGAAGGAGCGATTTTAATACCTTGCATGCTGGCTTTCGGACCGTTGCGACTATATGTAATATACACTGATAACCTGTCATGTCACAGCAAACCAGTGACTACATTTCCCATCCTGCACTGTGGCCTACAAACATACCCACCATGGACTACACTTCCCACATACACGTTCACCTTCTCCGGAACTCTAATTACACACACCTGCACCCAACCAAATTAGGCTCACGCCCGAGTCTGCTGGCAAGAACGACCAAGTTCTGCTCATGCATGAGTCTGCTGACAAGGAAGACCAAGTTCTGCTCACGCCCGAGTCTGCTGACACAGACGACCAAGTTCTGATCACGCCCGAGTCTGCTGATACAGACGACCAAGTTCTGATTACGCCCGAGCCTGCTGACACAAACGACCAAGTTCTGCTCACGCCCGAATCTGCTGACACGGATAACCAAGTTCTGCTCACGACCGAGTCTGTTGACACGGATAACCAAGTTCTGCTCACGCCCAAGTCTGATGACACAACCATCCACGTTCTGCTCACGCTTGAGTCTGTTAACACAGCATATAAGAGACTTTGTGAGCATTTAGACTTTGCGAAGTATACGTTCAGCTGCCTAGTCTGTCATTGTCCAAGGCTTATATTCGTGTTAACCATTCTGTTATTTGACCTTTGTTTACTCTATTGACTTCGATTCCTTGCCCAGCCTAGTTTTGCCTGTTTGCCTGATCACCTGACCTCTGCCTGTCTTTTGACTACTGATTTCTGCCTTATCCTTGGACTATGTTGTTATTAAACTGCTAAATCTGCACTTGCTTCCGTCTCAGCCTCCAATTCGTGACATAACCAAATTGTTTATATCAGGGGTGCTCAATCCTACTCCTGGAGATCTACCTTCCAGCACAGTGTATGTCTAACCCTAATCAAAAATTCAGTATGTTTGATTAAGGATAAACATACACTGTGCTGGAAGGTAGATCTCAAGGAGTAGGATTTAGTACTCCCTGTACTAAATGAACCTGAACTTTTTTTTTTTTTTAAATACGACAATTTGCATAGACTAAAACTTGTGTATCCACTCAAAAACAAAACAAAGCCTTTCTTAACTAATCAAATACTGTACTGATAACTGCATGTACTAAATGCAAGCTTTATTACACAAAACAATATTCTTTCTATTTGTATACACTACCAATCAGTATGCTTTCAATTAACATTCAGGCTATTAAATCATGTATTCACAACTTTAGCACAATGTCTTCCTTGTATTGCCTATATTTTCACAGTGCCAAGGTTAACATGACTTGCCTCAAATCAGTTTTGAAATTCTTCTGAAAAATACAGGAAAAAAGACTAAATTCAGTTCATAGACCAACGATGGGCAGTTACATTCACTAAAGACATCTGACATTAATTATGCACTGAATAAATAGGCACTTAATAGACAAACTATAATACAATAAATCTTATAACATTTCACCTCAATCTGTCTGATATGCTATTTACTGAACTGTATATTGTGAATATATGTAATTTAACTTACCTCAACTAGCACTGCTCCATTCGTTCTCCACTGCATATAAAAATAGCAAAAAAAAAAAAAATTAGTCAACGATGATTGAACATACATCCACATTGAGTAAAACATACATTAATGAATATTAATGCACCTCAGACTTCGCAATCTGATTTCACTTCAAGCATGTTTAGCAGGGCCTTGCACATTTTGGGGGGCAGATGCTCAAGTGGGGGGGAAAGGGCACCTCTCTCAATTACTTATAAAAAATTACAGTTACATACTGTGGAACATCTATTAATTGCCAATTCACAAACAGACAATGGTCTTTAGTATTCACTATTTCTACATATAGGCTATCACAATTGATCAGCCTCAATGATTAAATCATAATATTAAAGCATAATATGTGCAGATATAGTATGTGAATTGGTATTATTATAAATACATTACAAAATCATGCAAAAATGCAAATACATTCAGATAATTCTAACTCTTTTCCTTACAAATAAAATATACTTTTATTCAAACCTAGTATGCCTGGTATGGCCATATGTGATTCCATTACAGTACAATCTTGCCTCAAGGCAACATACAGGCTTTTGTAATGTCCTATGATACATTTGATGATACATAATGTAATGTTTTTGAAAATATTTCTTTACTTTCCAATGAAGGTGACTCAGTTTTTTGTAGGTGATTATCTGGACAAAAATTAGAGAAAAATGTACGTTTCAGTGGAGAAAATATGGAGCCATCTGACATGTGCACATGTGCTGATAGAGGATACAAAATTAACCCCTGTGGGTCATGTTACCACTTTTTTTTGCATTTTCATTGGTTGGTATTTGAGTTCTCCTCCGCAAGATAGCATTGACCAATTAAATGGGTGTCTCATTTTAAAAAAACAAAAACAACTT
>JANDJT010000103.1:10291404-10303466 GCA_024331685.1 Stegophilus panzeri
TTGATTTCCATGAGCTGTAAGCCGTAATCATCAAGATTAAAACAAAAAAAGGCTTGAAATATTTCACTTTGTGTAATGAACATAGAATATATGAAAGTTCCAGTTTTTGAATTAAATTACAGAAAAAAATTACTTTTCCATGATATTCAATTTTTTTGAGATGCACCTGTATTTCTACATTTTTGATTAGCTCAGTGAATAGACACAGTCTCATTATGGTAGAACCTGAGTGGCAACTCAAGGCAGCTAGCGGGTGGTCGGTTTAGCCTGTTTGTCTGCTCCCTGGCCATGGCTCTGGATTGTCACTGATTAACCAGGCCTGTTTGTCAGTCAGTCGACTGGCATATTGCTTCCTGTTCATTCACTTTCACTCCATCATGCTCTTCACATCTGCTCACCAGAGGGCTCAGGTTTCGTTAAAAAGCTATTTTTTGGTGTAGTCTCGCCTACTGCATATCTGGCTGGAAATCACAACCAACATTTAATCTTTTAACACTGAATCTCTCCTTCTGCAGTTCTTCAATTGGCCAGACATACCCGAGGAGGCGGAGTCTATGGTGTTTCCTCCTCTGCTTGCTGTTCAGCATCTCGGCTGCTGGACTGATTGTGAGTATAAATAGACATGAATGCGCTGTCCTTTTAAGGTTTTTTTCTGGCCTTCTTTTCTTTGCTTCTCCACTTCCCTGGTATTCCTTTATCTTAATAACTCACTCTCTCTGCAGGCAGGAACGTGGTCTAAGGCGCAAGTGTATGGAGGGATCTATGCTGCTTGGGTGGTCATGCTCCTACTGGTCATGGTGACTCTGGCCAGAGCACTCTACTGGACCTGCCTACGGGTCAGCCACCCCCTACAGAGCCTCACATAGAGAGAGGAGAGGAGAGAGAGAGAGAGAGAGAGAGAGAGAGAGAGAGAGAGAAAGAAAGAAAGAAAATGTTAGCAGGGAGACAGAGAGTAGGGACAGAGTCAGACTGGTGGTAAATGTAGTAAATTCTGGGAAAGCTGCAAGGTATGAAAGAAAGCAACATGCCATGTAAAAGAATGTCTGAGGTGGATGGATGACTGGATTGAAGGATTGGGCTGAAAATAGTTATTTGTTTTTAAGTTAATATTTATTTAGCTGAACATTGGATCCAGTGGTTTTACCGATGACTGTGTGCAAACCTACTGACACCATCCAGACACCAAATTCCAGTGGCCCTGAATATTTTAATCTCGCACATAACACATACTCATATCAAAGACTCTGACACTGTCTCTTCGATGGTGGTAGGTGTCTAGCAGATTATTTGGCACAGTTGAGACACTATCTGACAGACACATACCCTCATGCCTATAATCCATGGACTGTGTTTGAAGGCATAACTGGAAATTTGCCTCAACATGAGAGCATCAGAGGTGTCGACTAGAGTTTAGTCTTGACTGATTAGTTGTGTTTTTACGTAATGTACAGTCATAAATGTTAGAATCAGTGCATTTGTGAATGTCTATAAGTGCCTCTGCAGTCCTAACAGCAAGAGGCCTGAGAGAGAGAGAGAGAGAGAGAGATGGAGACAGAGAGAGACTGCTGTGTCCTTCACAGAGGGGCTCTGCTTCAACAAACCCATCCACACAGACCTCCATTCTCAGTCCATATGACCTTATAATCACATACTTACTCCTAATCTGTGATTAAACATAGGTATAGTTATATCTTGCGATATTAAATTAGTTAGCATTAATCCAAAAATTGCCATATATTATGACATTTTAGAACCTAATATCTACCATAATTGAGATTAAGAATTCAGGGCAAAAGTCCCACATGCTTTTCAGACATGGTACAAAAATTCAGTCATCAATGTTTTATGTGCTTTCTCTTCAGGTCTATGTGAAACAATTAACAGCATAATATAGTCAGTAAGCACGATTGTTATACTGCTAATAAATTTCATATAAGAATTGCACACATGCACATACAGAATCTTGTCACCAACATACTAAATTCTATAAGTAATGCAATTTTAGTAATGCTTTCACACAGTACAAAACCTCCACATGCTTTAAAAAAAAATCCCATTTTATGATTGACATTTACACACCTAGATGAATAGTCTTACATTCCCAGTTTGTCTTTCTGTAGACAACAGTATTTTTTTTTATTCTTTTTTTTTTTTTTTTTTTTTTTTCCAGAGTTACTATTTATTATTTTAATGACCATGCCATTGCACTAAGAGGAACTCACATTTCCTTGAAAACACTACAGCATTTTTTATGTTAGTGTTCCTGTACTAACCATGTGAATAATTATTGTAATCTATACACCCCTGACTTGGACTACAATGCTTAAAGCATTCTCTTATTATTTATGATCTGAAGGATGATGTTGAAGTCTACATTACATGACATTTGTGGTGTCATTAACTTGAATATGATACAGCTGTTGTCATATGAAATGTGCTAATCACATGTATGTTTTTGTTAAAGCTCAGTTTAGGATTTAGGCACCTCTTAAATTTTTTTTATTTAAAAACCTTTGCAGAATGTTTTGCTGTTCCTTAATATCCCCTTGGCTTAGTGTACCATGAGTGCCTAAATATGGAGAGTACTATATGTAGATAGGCCACATTTTTTTCCCCTCAATGTTTTTAACTCTTAAATCTAGCAGGTTTGCAGGATCTCTATAGCATCAGTCCATCTCAAGTGGTCCAATATTTGCAAGGGTGGTTGCTTGACCATTTTTAACTTTAAAAAAATAAATAAATGCTTTTTTCCCTTTTTTAAATTTTTTTAAATTTTTTTTATTTTTTTTAAAACAGTTTTTTATTTATTTATTATTATTATTTTTTTTTAAACATTTATTTTTTACTTGGTTTAACTATAACGGCCATCTTTTGTGTTATGGCACACAACAAATTTTGGTTGTACAGCTGTTTATGGAAACCTCAATATCTCAGCTCAGCATGGGCCTAGCTCCTTGGAACAAAAAATGATCTCTAGTGCACATTACAATGTATATGTGTATATATAAACATTTTGCGCATTTGTGTTCCTAAAACTTAAAGTCCAATTGTAATGCTCAGGTTTGCTCACAGTTCCACATTTATGGTCAATTTAATGGGAAGGATTTGAATCTCGTCTTAATTTTTAGGGGGTACCTAAGTACATATGGTAAGTATAGTGCAAAACATTTCAGGTTTGAGACTTTTTACAGGGACAAGAAAGTGCAGTTTTTAAAAATTTCTCTCCCTTTCGGATTGAATATTTCTAGTCGGGGACCAGAAACGAACCTGAAATTTTCACAGAAATAAGTTCTCTATAGTAGTATTCTGCTGTAAAAATTGTGAGTTTGAGGTGCAGGTAAACTATGCAGGACAGTGGACCTCAAGGGCCAGATTTGAAGAACCAGCCTGATCCATCATGGTGGTACAGGTGTACAGTTGGTATGCATGAATAGATTTTATCCAAATATGGAATTACAGTGTTCAGTTGGGTGTTTTACAAATGAACAGTGTCATATACAAAGCTGTGGCACTGTACATAGAGGTAATTACTCAAAAACAATTTTTAAATTAAAAACTCTTAAGCAACCTGCATTGGACCACAGAGATGGAATGACCCATTAGTAAAATGAGAGTTGTGAATTGTTGGTCTTTATCTACAATTTTGTGAGGAAAAAAAATCTTTGCTATGATTAGCAAGGTCTCTGTTCTGACACACCTAATTCAAAGAATCAGGTAATTATTAAACCCTTTGTTTAAAAAGTGCAGGACTGGGAGTGAAAACTACTGCTCGAAATGATGAATAGATGTCTCCTGTAAAAAGATGAACAAAGTTAGCATAAAATCACCAAGAACTGATTTGGTTTAAGGCTTACAGAAGGTCATGTACAAAAAGTGGTGTCACTGAAATCAGAAGTGCTGCAAGACTGGGTTCTGGGTTTACACTGCTGAAATGCATATTGCTTTGTGATTAGTGGTGTGATGGTTTACAGTGATTAGAAAATCTAAGATATTAACATTGTCCTGTATTAGTATAAATAATGTCACTAAAAATTTATTAATTTTTCATTTTGTTTCATGCCTACTCTGAAATAAGATAACTGATTAGATGAAACATTATCTCATTGTGTTATCCCTGAATCCAGGTGCAGAGGTGCCTAGTGTCCTAAACTCTATGCTTTATGGGTATAAGTATAAATACTATCTTATTTATGCCAAGAGCAATGAGACAAGAATGAGGCTTTTCTCTGAGTTTGTTTGCAAATGATTAGTTTGTTACAAGGCATGAAGGTAATTAATGAAGACAATATAAAAATAAGAAAACAGTCATTTTAGTCATTGTGCTTTCTTTATTCACACACATTCACTAATTTACGTTGACATTTATTTATCATATTTTTGCAAAATTAGACTTTCTCAGACACACACACACGCATACTTGTCTGGTTTCATGCAGATGTATTTTCTTCTAAGACTAAGAGAGGTGGGAAATGTATAAAAGCTTTCAGAAACCACAAATCCCTTAGCCCAGGAGATAAGAGAGAAAGAAGTAGGAGGGGGTAAAAGAGAAAAGTCAGCATTAATGGAAGGAAGGGAACAGATACAGACAAAGAATGTAACTCTAAGAGAGACAGGAGAAGGAGTGAAGTGTGGGTGTGTTTTCCCCCTATAGTTCTGTTTAAGTGGCTTTGATAAGCTGGTCCTTACTAGCATGCTTAAACTCACCCTGACACAGACACACACACAGAGTGATCAGTATCACATATATATCCTACTGAAACGTGCACAAAGACTCACAAGCCTTCTGTAAGCATTATAGGGGGTAATGTCCCCATAAGACTTTTTTCTGCTTACTGTAAAGGTTCACTGGCCCTGCACAAACACACCGGCAACTTCATCCTCTTCAGTACTAAATGGATTCAGTCTTTAAGACAAGCAGCATGACCTTGTACTCGTTATTAAAACTTGTCTGTTCTCAGCATGAAGAGGAATTAGCAGAGAGACTTAGAAAGAGAGGGATTGCAAGATTTGCTAAGGGATGAGGGAGATGAGATAGGGGGCTAAGCAGCTTTAGAATAGTCAGTGTCAAAACAATCGACTGATCTCACCGACAGTTTACTCCTGCTATGAGAAGTTCTCATTATTAAAGTGAACTGATACATTCAGTATAGAGGTTCAATTAGGCATGTCATCACTCTACATAATATGTGGTCTGTGTGTGTGTCACTGTATGGTCTCAGCATCACTAAAAGCATGCATTCAACTCAATTAGTGGTATGCATTATTAATATCTGTCTAGAGATGTATTTGTTTTTACACTGGAATTAAAAGCCTCTGGTATCATATATCACACTCCAGAGAGAGAGAGAGACCAGATCATACTCATTTTACTGAGCAAGTTAAGTTAACAGTAAGTTAAGGAAGGTTACTCCAAAGAAATGTGGTGTTTTTGTAAAATGTATGTTTGATACGATACAAAAGCCTCCCTTAGGCTTTTACATGGAATTTTATAACTCTTATACAACTCTATAATTGTTTGAATATTATGGATAATAATCCCATCTTCACTTAATTTTTTCCAGACATGCATTTGTAGATCTATGTATATGTTTAGAGCTTAAGGTTTGTATGTTGTTTCTTAAATGTTTAATTTTAGCTACATATTCATAGTGATATTATCATTTTAACATATAAAGACTTCTTTTTTTTTTATTTTTTTTTTTATGTGTGATGTTATCACCAAATTGTTGATTCAGTTTAGGTAACGTTAATTAAAAGCTAGCTAACATTAGCTGATAATCTAGAATTCTAGCCAAGTTTGCTGATCTGTTTAAGTTTAATATGCTTATAGACCAAGAGTGCTTTTAAATTAAATTTTAGTTAGCTAAATAGCTATCTTAATACTTGCCAGAGAATATTTTAGCATGATCAATTTCAAGTAATTGACTGCAATTTTTGCTATATACGGTCTGCTATAATAAGTCTGCTGACATCAAGGTCATTTTGACTGATTGCTTATCTTTCTTTATTTGTTGATTTTAATATTTGGTGACAGAAATTTTGGTATAGTGGAAGTGATAACATGCCTTAAAGGAATTTTAAAATATATATATATATATATATATATAAACACTGGTGTCTGTTTCTGTTCAAAGTTAGGGTTTATTTCTCATTACAGGGTTTCATCACATAAAGCTTGTGTGTTGAAGAAATATGCCTTTATGATAAATGTTTAATTTGAACATATTTTAAACTGAAGTAGTGGTGCTTCAGTTTGCCAGTTCAGCCTGTATTTAAAATTGACCAGCATGGTGGTGGCAGCATCATGCTTTAGGGCTGTTTCTCTTCAGCTGGGACTGGGGTCTAGTCAAGAGAGAGGGAATCATGTACAGTCCTGTGAAAAAGTATCCTGATTTCTGTATGTCTCATACTAAATTGTTTCAGAAATGAAAACAAAATATAAGATAAAACAAAGGCTACCTGAGTAAACAAAATACAGTTTTTAAATGATAGTTATTTATTGAAGCAAAAAAGTCATCCAATTCCAACTGGGCCTGTGTGAAAATGTGTTTGCCCCATAGTTACTAATTCCCCAAATCTATGAAACTGCATTCATAATGGGGTTCAGTTGGACTAGATGCAACCAGGCCTGATTACTGCAAACCCTTTTCAATCAACACTTTTTCAACAGCATGACATTTTGTTAAAGGGTCTTACCCAGTAATACACTATGCTAAAATTGAAAGAAATTCCAGAAATGATGAGAAGGTGACTGAAATACATCAGTCTAGGAAGGGTTAATAAGCTATCTCAAAGGCTCTGGGACGCCAAAGAAGCACAGTGAGAGCCTTTATCTCCTAATGGAAAAACTCAGCACAGTAGTGAACCTTCTCAGAAGTGGTCTACCTTCCAAAATTCCTCTAAGGGCACAGCAACTACTCATCCAGCAAGTCACAAAAGAGCCAAGGACAACATCAAAGGAACTACAGGCCTCTCTTGCATCAATAAAGTTCATGACTGTTCATCACTATCAAAAAGACACTGGGCAAAAATGGCATCCATGGAAGAGTGGCAAGGTGAAAACCACTACTAACCCAGAAGAACATTAAGGCACATCTGAATTTTGCCAAGACATACCTTGATGATCCTCAAACCTTTTGGGAGAATGTTCTGTAGACTGATGAGTCAGAAGTGGAACTGTTTAGACAACAGGGGTCTTGTCATATCTGGCATAAACCAAACACAGAATTCCACAAAAAGAACAACATACCTACAGTCAAGCATGGTGGTGGATGTGTGATGGTGTGGGGATGCTTTGCTGCTTTAGGGTGTGGGCAACTTGCAATAATTGAGGGAAACATGAATTCTGCTCTCTACCAGAAAATCCTAAAGTACAATGTCTGTTTTTTCACATGGGTGATAGGTGTTGGATAACGTTCTTGCTTCAATAAAAAAAACTAAAAACTGTTCTGTGTGTTTACTCAGGTTGCCTTTGTTTTATGTTGTATTTCGTTTGAAGATCTAAAACTATTTAGTATGAGATAACCACAAAAACACAAGAAATCAGGATGGGGCAGATACTTTTTCACAGCACTGTACAGTATAGCACAATAATGAGTCAAAGCACAAGTCAACAAAAGAATGGCTTCAGAAGAAGAAGCTCTTAATAGACCAGTCAGAGCCCAAACCTAAATCCTTTCAAGAACCTATGAAAGGGCTTGATGCACAGGAGATCCCATCATAGTTTGATAGATCTGGAGCATTAATGTAAAGAAGATTGGAATAAAATTGCCAAATCAATTTGGTAGATTCTTTTTTTTTTTTTTTTTAAACAAATAAAAATAAATAAATAAATAAATAAATAAATAAACCCTGAGTGCTGTATTACAAGCAAAAGTAATTAAATTTAATTATTTTAAATTATTAGCTTGTTAAGTATTAGTTAAGGAGTGTACACTTATGCAGCCAGGTTATTGAATGTTTTTCAACTATTGAGCCTTTTTTGTTAAGAGTGTACAATAATAATTGATTGTCTAAATGTGTATCCAAATCTACCATCTCCCAATTACAATTGTTTACCAAAAAATAAAAATTAATGACGCCATTAGAAACTAATGACACAAAGTTAACAGAATATCAATTTAAATTCTGCTCAATTTTTTTCTGTAATCAATTACAGGAGGGGAGGAGTCTGTGTTTCTGTGTGTGTGTGTGTGAGAGAGAGAGAGAGAGAGATGAGGGGTGACAGATGTCTTTTATTCTGTCTCCCCATCACTTGTTTTATTCTTGTTGATGAGGACCAGTGAGCTCCACACTTGAAAAAGGTAATAACACTTTAGCATTAATTTAGCTTTAATTTTTATAGCTAATTGCCAAATACTTCAAATTGCATTTTTCTAATGAACAGTGTCCTGGAGTTTCTTTAAATTATTATTATTATTATTATTATTATTATTATTATTATTATTAAAACATTTAAAACCTTTTTATTATTATTACTTTTTGCTTCCAGTAGTAGCTTTTATTTCATCTACTAGAAAATGTAAGAATATGGGAAATAATTTAAATATTACAAATTGTTATTTTAGTTAAATATTTTAAATAATTTGTTTATGTATTTTTTCCATTTGTAGCAAACCAATGGGATGGGTGATTTCTTCACAAGCAAAATTTTGACAGTTTAATAAATATGGATTGTAAATTATAAATAAAATCTGTTACTTTAGCTGATTTGTTTCACAACCCACACAGGATATATATATATACCCAGCTTAACCAAACATTCAGGAACACTGAATACTTAGAATGTTTAAGTGTGTGGGGAGCTGGAAGAGAGCAAGAAATTTTAAACGTGTGGATTCCTGGGGATCAATTTGTGAAACACTGGAAATATCAGCGAAAAACTAAATATATTACTTAATTTATGCTGTTAAAACAGGATTTAGGGTTAGGGTGCATTTCTATAAATTTATATAAATGCAAAGGGGGGCACAGTGGCTTAATGGTTACCACAGTTGCCTCCCATCTCCAGGCTGGGGGTTCAAATCCCGCCTCTGCTCCCGGAGCTTGCATGTTCTTCGGGTTTCCTCTGGGCACTCTGGTTTCCTTACTATAGACAATTTCCAAATTAGAGTCCAGAGTAAACTTGAAGTACACCTGTAAGTTTTAAACAAAATATGTTTTAATCTAAGGAGTATGCTACTAAAATTTTTTATCATCTTGTAGATGCATTGTAGCTGCAGTTCAAATATGGGACCTCTCATTTCACCATACTGGAGCCATAGTAAGTGCTTGTGTGTGTATATATATATATATATATATATATGTTTATGTAACTGGTGTATTGATGTGAATGAGAACTACAACACAGCAGAGTTTCTTCCATTTTTTTTTGCTGTTCTTCAAGATGTAGACAACATCTGATTTATTTTTGTTTTCATTTTAAAGAGCATAAACAGTAGATCTTTGCCAGAATGTTTTGTAAAGCAGACACATAAACTAAAACAAAAATAATAAATAAGCGTATAAAATATAAATAAAATGTTGTTTTTATTTGGTCTGAATTTACAATGTGGTTATTTTTTAACTGTTAAAATACTTGCACTTTGTAGACTTTATACTGCATGTATTCATGCAGCAAAAGTTAAACACAAATGCAAATGATATTAGGTTACTGTTTTCAAACCAAAGCCATTGTTTTCTACAGTTTAGTGTTTCTGCTGCTCTAATGGGCCAGAAGAAGTAAATAAGGGATTAATAAATAGCTCATGTTTCATGACAATGGAATGTTGCTAACATTAAACACAGTGTAGCGGTTGTAGAAGTAGTATAAGTAATAACAATTTATTTTCCACAACAAGCCACAACAATCCAACTGCACATCAGATATAATCAGTAACAGCACTAATCCAAAAAAATATGTAAAGCATACAGTACATCACAGATCCTGAACCAGTCTCATCCAAAACACTTACCCAATACCCAAGCCATATGCAGTGGCTATAATAAGTCTACACACCCATTAAAATTGCAGGTTTTTGTGATGCAAAAAGTAAAACATGTCAGATCTTTTACCACATTTAATGTGATATAGTAACCAACAAAATTCAAGTGAAAAACAAATAGAAACATTTTAGGGAAAAAAAGAAAAAACTTTCTTACAAGTACCTTTTGCTTGTAATACAGCACAGCATTTTTGAGTCAACCAACTCAACACATCTTGATTTGGAAATTTGATTCCACTCTTCCTTGCAAAAATGATCTTTTAACTGTGAGGGATTTCCTGTGCACAGCCCTCTTCTGGCTCTGGGCTCTGACTGGGTTATTCCAAAATGTTGACCTTCATCTGAAGCCACTTTGTTTTTGATTTGTGGATCATTATCATGCTGGAAGATAATTTTTTTCCTGCTGTCTGTAACAGAGATCTATTTTGTACTAGAATAGATTGGTATTTGGAGCTATCCATGATTCCTTCTATCTTGACTAGAACCGCAGTCACAGCTGAAGAGAAACAGGATGCCAGCATGATACTACCACCATCATGCTTCACCATGGGTATGGTGTTTTTTAGGTTATAAGTGCTCTTGTTTTTGCACCAAACAGATCTTTTAGAATTATGCTTAAAATGTTCTACATTGGTCTCATCAGGCCATACCACATTTTGCCACATGGTTTGGGAAAAATTTAAGCATGCTTTGATGTTTTGTTTTGTTTTTTCATAAGACAGGGTTTCTGTCTAGCAGCCCTATCGTATAGCCCAGACATGTGAAGAATACTAGAGATTGTCACATACAAGCAGTGACCAGAACTCCAGATATTCTTGCAGATCCTTTACTGTTGCCGTAGATTTCTTATCAGTCTCCCTCTTAAATTTTCACCTTGTCCTTTTGTCAATTTTGGAGGCACATCCTATTCTTGGTTATGCCACTGTGGTGCCCCATTTTCTCCACTTTTTGATCATGCTCTTCACAGTATTCCATGGTACATCTAATGTTTTAGAAATTCCTTTGTACCCCTGTCCTGACAATAAGATCCTGTACGTGCTTTGTAAGGTGTTTGCAGACCATGGTTTCAGCAGTCAGCTGAAACCAAGATCAAGAAAGTCAAGAAAATCCTATAGAAACAGCTGATATTTATTTGGGGTTAATCAGAATCACTTCATTGATGATAGATGTACGAAAGTTCAAATTCAAATAAAAAAAATTATTTGTCACACGTGTAGTGAAATGATTTTTACGACTGTGACATAAAATAGTATAGGGGTCCACTCACTGGTCCAACGACAGTATCCAATGACGTGGTAGATGGATTCCCACGTGTTCCTGTCTTTTTGAAGCGATGTGAATACATTTAAATTTGTCATTCCAATTCCGCTTGACTCTCTCTTCAATTAAATCTGACTCGAATTGTAAAAAGCTCAATGTTGTATTTATTTCTTAGTTATTCATATTTTGATACTTTTGATCTTCTATACTTGATTAATTCTAATTTATTCTATACTTTAAATTGTGCTCGTTCATCCGAATTCCGTGTCGAGTCTCGCGCCGGTCGTGTGCGCGGATCTCATGGTCACAAACTCGCCAGTCTTAATCATTAGCCAGAGGTAATTGACTAATACTATTTAGATGACCGCTCCATGCTTACCCTTTCCTATATAGTTCTTTATTAGTCCCCTTAGATAGTAACACTTAGTTATAGCAACGTTATCTCTAGTCAGAGGTTATGACCACTAAAATCTACAGAGACAGACCAATAATATCTAAGTAAAATTAGCCATAGTATAATCATGCCATAGTTTCCTATGTACACGTTAACTAGAGTAAGATTACAATAACCAGAGGTTTATACTTCCCCCTATTTAGACTTGGTCGATCAACTTTATGTTGTCCTAAACGGGTATTTCCTATCGAGCCTGTACACACTAGGTATACTTAACTAGAGCCAAGTCATTAGCCTGGTCTCTTAGTTCCCTTAGTTAGTAATACTTAATTACAATAATGTTATTTGTAGCCAGAGGTCATGACCACTAAATCTACAAAGATAGACCAATAATATCTGAGTAGAATTAGCTTTATATAATCATG
>JANDJT010000103.1:10362515-10374508 GCA_024331685.1 Stegophilus panzeri
ATTTCATAGGCTTGTCCAAATGAGTTGTAGCAAACTTTAAACAAGCTTCAACATGCCTTTTCTTTAGTAATGGAGTCCTGCGGGGTGAGCGTGCATAGAGGCCATAGCAGTGGAGTGCATTGCCTATTGTTTTCTCTGTGACGATGGTAACTGCTGCCTCCAAGTGTTGCTGGAGCTCTTTCCGAGTGGTCCTTGGCTCAGGGCTACTCTTCTGACTCCCTGGTCAGAAATCTTGCGAGGAGCTTCTGTGTGTGGCTGGTTGATGACGGAGTGATGTTGCTTCCACTTGCAGATAATGGCCCCAATGGTACTCACTGGAGAATTCAGAAGTTTTGAAATATGTCTGTATCCGATTCTATCAATATGATTTGCAACAATAAAGTTACAAAGGTCTTGGGAGAGCTCTTTGCTTTTACCCATCATGAGATGTTAATTTGCACAGATAGGAGGTCTAATTACAGACAGATTTCAGCTTGTTCCTTGACTTACAGAACTGCTTTTCTTAGCGTGCTCAATATTTTGTTCCTGAGTCATTCTACTTTATTACACATAACTTTAATTAAGGACTTTAATGTTGTGAATTCTTTACATTTCTGGATTTCTTGAGTTAATACTGATGTCTAGTGAAAATTTTATGTGAATATCCTCTTTGGAAATATACTTACTGAAAGAAATGTTGACGCGTTCAATACTTATTTACCCCACTGTAGATGTGTTTTTATATCCGGATGATTATTTCGTGAGCTTTACCATTTTTCACGTGAATCGCCAATGTGACACATCATGGATCAGCACTTAACACCGAGCACATTTTATGCATTGCCCTTGGGTCTGTTTTTTTTTTTTTTTTTTTTTTTTTTTAATCAGAGGGAGTTTTATGTATAACAAGGGTGGTGCAGGGCATGTAGGAAAAGCAACTGTGTGTAGGGATGTTTGTACACTATGCCTTGCACTCAAACGGTTCTTCCACACTTTTGTGCAGTTCCCTAGCAATTTCAGGTTTCCCAAATGTGATTGATGGTACCGACAGTCCTATTAAAGCTCCTTCAGTCAATGAAGGAGACTATATTAATAGGAAGTCATTCCATAGCATCAATGTGCAGGTAATATTTGGTGCTGAATCAAGGTTTAAGGAATAAAATGCCACCCATTACTGGTCTCCACTAACTAGGTAATATGTGACGCTTCCCACTTCATCACCAACATGGAAGCAAAAGGGCCAGGACCCTACTCTGTATGAAGAGGGCAAGAGGAACCCCCAGTTAATCCAGTGGACTAAAGAGATTGCAGGGTGTTATGAGATCTGCCGAAATCAATTCTAATTAAAAGACTAATGCACAAAGTAAACATTCAAGTGTGGTTCATTGTTTCTTTATTTCGTGTAATTGAAAGAGACATTTGTTTTATTGCTTTACAATTCAGCAATAAATGACAGAATAATCATCACTAGGCAAATACTTTGCCTAACGCTAGCCAGTGCTCCAGCAATTCAGTTTCAAGCCTGGCATTTTTTATGTTCACCTTTTTTTCCCCTCCATTGAAGTTGTAGAAGGTCCATCTCCATGTCACTTTTTCTAATTTACATTTGAAGATGGACCTTATACAACTCCTTTGCAGGCAGTTAGGAAGACAGAATGATAATTCAATATGATTGATAACAAATGTCCGTAATACATACACAGACCAACTATTTTTAATCAGGACAACTGCAAACAATTTCTTACACTGCCAAAATTCTGTGTGGAGGTAGATGGACCCTCCTCTGTAAAGGAATCCCCAGCCATGATGTTTAAGGGGACAATGGCAAAGTTTAAATAATCACACATCTTAAAAATAAATAAATAAAATAAATAAATAAATAAATAAATAAATAAGGAATGCATTATGTGTTATACCTCTGTGGGCCTCCCAGCATCTTCATTTCATACCTCTGTCACAGCAGAGGCGCTTAGCATTGTCATGTGACCTTCGACGTCATGATAAACACAAAAATCTTAAACAAGTTAACAGTTTATTCGCGTATGGTTAAACAAGTCCTGTTTAACCAAGGTTTAATACTTAAAAAGAGCCAACGCTGTCTTCCACGTTTTTTTCTGAGCTCGTCCGCACCAGTTCCTTTGCATCATGGGATTGTTTGATGCATCAGTTGCATACTGAAAAATCTTGCCGGAAGCAGTACGCTATCCGGGCATTTCTCGCCTACTTAGAATTCTGACATACTACCCCTCTGGCGTACTGCTTTTCGCCTACTGTATAGTAGGTAAGTATGCTGTTTCGGACGCAGCCAACGTCTTTATGTGCTCACCGTGCAGGCGCGTTAACTCCACGTTACCAATAGGAGGTTGATTAAACTTACTCCTCAGGTGTTTTGGAACAGGAAAAGCCTGAGTAAGCATTGCTTGGGTTAATCAAACTGGAGTTCATGGTTTATGTGATGGTAAATTAACCTTGATTTCTGGAATACCCCCAAGGATTGGCATGGAGAGAAATAAACGTGCAAATTCACCTGGTTGCAACACTAAACATAGTCCTGGAAACTGAATAAACAATGTTCAAACTGTAGAATATAAAATAACCAGCAGTGAGCGCCAAAACCCTAAAACCTTGGGGAAGCAAGAACACAATGGATTCAATTAATTATGGAAATATGCAATTAATTAAGTATGGATCCAGTAAAACATAATGCAATAATAATAGTGCCACAATTTGCTGACAAGCTATCAAATCATTATAATCGATACACCTACTGTTTGGAGAGGAGTCCTGAAATTGAAGGCAGATGGTTTAGCTCCATCTCTAATCCAGTCTGACCTGACTGGTTAGTTTTACCTTGATCAACATACAGTCATGTTAAATCTAAAACTAAAACACTGACCAGACAGTTTGCTGTTTGAGAAAGAAAATATACATCACTCATCTGAGTTAGCAGTTTAGCTTGTTGCTAACAAAGTACGAACATGGGGCACCACTTGTTTTTTCAAGGATTAGATTAGGGATTAAATACCAATTTTTATCGTTGTATTGAAAGTAATTCTTGAAACATTTATTCTTCAAAATAGTATTTGAAGTGCTATTCAAGAGCACATTCAAACCTCCATTACCAACAGAGTTAGTTAAAGTACTTTTTGTAATGCAATGAGACCTATTTCTCCAAATAAAATTGAAAAGATTTTTATCTTCTTCTTTAACCCCTTTAGACATGAATTATGTTCAAAGTTTCTGAAAAAATATAAAAGTACATTTTCCCAGTTCATGCAGCTTCTATAAATGAGACCAAATAAAATAATAAAAATTTTAACACTCTTTAATTGTAATTTTTTCTTGTCCATTTCAATCGACAACAGGTCAAAACAGCTGTACTTCACAAACAATATACCAACATACCAATATGGTTGGGAGCCTGGATTCTCTGGCACAGGTGGGAGACAACAGGAGCTCCATGCCCTAAAACCCTTTTGCTTCGCTTAGAAAGATCTGTTGTGGCACCTTGATAGATGAAGAAGTCATAAGCAAGCCCACTTTTGCCACAGAGGAAATACATCTTCACTCCCCATGGTGTAGGTTTCCCTTTGATATACTGGAGCACAGAGTGTTTTCCCCTGAAAGGCACAATCTACTCATCAATACAGAGATCTTCCTCCAGTTCCTCCTCTAGCTCCAGACAGCGTTTCCTTATGGATTCATAGAGTAGTCTGACCTATGAGGCCTCTCATAGTTGTTCACAACATGCAGGTTGGAGCAGAGTTGAAAACTCTCAATGCAATCTCAAGATATGGTTTCCCTGAAAATTCCAATATTGATACTGGAGGACCAGTACATTCTCACTCTTGGAAAACCAAGCACTCCCATTGCCATATGTAGACTGATAAGGATGTCAATCTCAGAAGCTGAGTCATGTTTATACTCCTTCACTCCCATGCATATATTGGTCATTGTGCTCATCAACTCAAACATATGACTTGGAACATTCTGCTTGAAGTAGCCATATGCTGTTAGTGTCTTCGGGGGGGGGGCGCGTATGTGTTTCAGTGGTAGGACTTTCTCATGTTGTTTCTACTGGGGTAAAGGGGGTGTTGCAATACTGAATATCACTCTTTTTTGTGACATTTGCAAACGGATCATCAACAAGTATGGGTTCTACATCTGCCTCATGCTCATAATCTTCTCTGTCTTCTTGATCCTAACATTCCTCTGCCTCAATCTCTCCCTCTTCCCCTACCATTGATAACAGTGGCTCATCTCTGTCCTTCCCTGAAATTATTAGCAACTGTCCCTTACAAATAACCTCATAAAAGTTTTATGTTGTATTTTATATTTAGAGGCATCTAACTGTATGAAAAGTCTTAACTAACTAACCATCCCCAACTTTCATTCTACACTCACCAACTGTTTGAGATCTAGCATCATCTGCGTTTCAATCTTCCTCATCACTCAGATAAAGTCAACATCAGAGATATTTCCATCAGCTACATGTTCAAGCACTTCAAGAACTGTATATTATGCATATGAAATAGTTTCAGCAATTTATTAGTACCCTGATATAAAATTATATATATATATATATATATATATAAGAAAGGCCAATCAGCATTACTGGAGATTTGATTTCAGTAAAAGGCTTTTGAATCCACTGTACATTCTAATGGACTGACATATTTGAAAAAAAAACCTGATTTAAGACTTGCAATGCTACAATTGATTGTTAACTTTAATAAGTTAAATCCTTCTATTTTACATAC
This sequence comes from Stegophilus panzeri, assembly GCA_024331685.1. Taxonomy (NCBI): domain Eukaryota; kingdom Metazoa; phylum Chordata; class Actinopteri; order Siluriformes; family Trichomycteridae; genus Stegophilus; species Stegophilus panzeri. The sequence continues at coordinate 10,367,255 of JANDJT010000103.1, forward strand.
AACTATGAAATACTGGAAAAAATATCAATAAATGTGAATAAAACCATTGAAAATGTTGCTTACTTTTGTGTTTGGAGTGAAGTGCTGCCATGCTTCTCTTCAGTGTAGTGTTTTTTTGTTTGTTCCCCCCCCAAATTACAACATGCAGACTGCAGACTTTAAACTAGGTGAAGTGCTCCAGAAGAAAAGAAAAAAAAAAAAAACCCACACACACACACACACAACGGCTGACATGTGATGCCCATTGTAATGGGTGCAGGGTCCGAAGGGGCCAGTAATGTTTATCGACTTCTAGGGAAAATCTGGATAGAGCAGACAAGATAAACATTCAGTTTTTTTATAAGAGAATTCTACCAGTTGTAGGATCGAACCAGGCAGCAGAGATGATAACAAGAAAAGACAAGACATTCCATTTAAACAGCCCTCGACCACTCAAACCATAATTCAAAGATGCTGTCGGGACGGGTACCAACAATTCCAGGGTGGATGGACAAACACACCATTAGTAAACACAAGCTGCCTATATCAGAGTGGCCACCTGGCCGAATGTTGCAGTAAAACCATAACTCAACCACCCAGAATGCCACAGGTGGGTTGAGAAACAAGCCCTTCTCCTGGACTCACCAAAACCAGATAGTTTACCCAACAAATAAAACCCAAGGTCCTTAACCTATAAAGTGATAACTGCAGTGATAACCCCCGTCCCTTGTTGAATCAGCAGATTCCACAGTCAGGGAACTCCACAGAAACAATGACTGAAAATGAATCTGTAAAACAACTGGAATCACCTATTTTCTGCCATGCTTCCTTTGGGAATTATTGTGATTATAACCACTAAGTTACCACTAATTGTTTCATTTATTTAGCATGTATTAGTATAATAGTACTAGTATTATTATTGTTTTACTATTAATAGTGTACTTAACATATGTAGTGTGTGGTATGTGTGTTCACGGAATAATTTTCTGATAGATTAAAAGTAAGGAAATTCATATAGAGGTCATTTTATGTACATGTTAGTATTTTGGACAAAGTTTAATCCACACATCATGAAAAGCCGTGGAACCACCCATCTGCAGTGACCATGGCCTGAGTAACGTCATAGGTGGAGCATTTGGCTTACACCCAGCCTAAGACAATCTCTGGTTGGTTGGAACCCTTAGAGGGCAGGACTAGCCAGAAATAGTTAAAATCCAACTGCTTTCTTCCGTCTATGCGGTCGGTTCTCTCTGCTCTCTCCGCTCACTAAAATCAACTCATCTCACCTCATCTCAGCAGCGGGAGTCTTCAATCAACATCTGCTCGGAGACCAAGCCTAGAGCTCCCCAGCTTTCAAAACTCCTGTCGCCAGCTCTCCATGCATCTCTCATACTAGATGCCATTCCATTCAGCATTCCGGTTGGTCTTCCGAGACGCCTCTCAAACTCCGACCAGATGAATAGAACGAATAACCATTGTGGTAATCCCCTCAAGACCACGACGTAACAAGGAATCCCTCCTCAATAGGCTATCTAAGACTGGTGCATATAATATCAATTTTAAAGCCCTTCTAAAGAAGCGAAATCAGATTGATAACATTGGTGGTTGTTCAGGTCATGGTCTGTGAAATAACGTCCTTTGTTATAAACTCGGAGCTTCATTCACTCTGTTAAACCACTTTCACCTCTGCTTGCGTGTGTGTGTGTGTGTGTTAGATTAGTTTCTGTGTCGTAGAATAGTTCAATAAAGTCTAATCTGTTTTTAAACACGTGTCTTGTTTGTTTACAAGGGCCACTGCCTTGAATTGCCGATCCTGCTACATGCTCTTCAAATGATGTCTCACTGTATTTAGGATATTACTGCTGGAGGCCACTGAGGTAATATCTAATACATAATTAATGAATACATTAAATTCAATTTATCGCTGGATGAATAGTTGATCAGAAGTACTCGATTAGCCAAATTTCCCATTTCAAGCTGATCTGCTAGTCTATCCTGCATATTTGGTGGAGAATACAATAGTTCAATTTAAACAGCTAATTTTCGTTACATATAATGGTGGACAATACAACGGTTTAACCCAAACAGCTAATTTTCCATAGACGGTCATTGACAAGTCTCTCATTAACCATAAATTAAATCTATATTAACTTTTTGAACTACAGGTTGAAAATTTAGCTGACCCCTTTCCTTTTCATCTTTGCATATTTTGATTTCTAAGTATGCAACTTTATTCTTTACAGGAATGCCATTAATATCAGAAAAGATCAGCGGAAACAACTCACATTTGTTCAAATTTAATGTTAACCCTGAAACCAAAGAAAACCTATTAAAAAAAAAAAAAAAGTCAATTACACTTAATTTCTAATGACTCTCAAACAAATTGTTCTATCATCTGCTAATTGACAGCATTTTATTTCTCTCTTTCTTGTCTGAGTTACAAGTAAAAACAAAAATGGAGATATTGGGCATCCCTGCCTCATGCCTCTTTCTAAAATAAATTTGGGGGTAGTGGCATGTGTAAGTTTTACTAAGCTATTACACCCATTATATAGAGAACAAATGGCCCTTTAAAAGGAATTACCAAAGCCAAAAAAAATCAAAGTCTCAAACATAAATTTGTGGTTAGCTGTGTCAAATGCTTATAAAATCTTCAAATAAATAAATAAATAAATAAATAAATAAAACTTTCACTATCAGCATATTCATTATAATCAATTCAAACTAGTACCAAATTAATATTATTATTTATATGTCTGCCTTTCATGAATCCTGATTGGCAATCAATTATTTGTTTTAAGCATTTTTTTCAATCTTTCTGCAAAAATAAAGGCAAACACTTTAACATCATTGTTAAGCAATGTAATAGGTCTCCAATTAGCAAGTAAAGTAGTATCCTTGTTAGCTTTTGGTATCAAACTGATCAATCCATGACATAATGATGGTGCTAACTCGCAGAGTAGCTTCCTTAAACACACAGCAAAAACTCAGATAATTGTTCTTGAAATTCCTTGTAGAATTCGCAAAAAAAAAAATTGTTACCAGGAGATTTATTGTCCTTTAATTTACTGATCCCAAATCTAACTTAATTTATGGAAATTTCTTTGTCACACTGTGTCAAAAAATCTTGAGCTATACATTTAGCATCTGCGTTAATGGTATCTAGAAATAGTCTGGTATCACAATCATCCTCTTTACTGAGGAGCTTCTGATAAAATGTTGAAACATAATCTGAAATTTTAACAATATCTTCAGAAACCTCCCCATTTATATAAAATTTTTGTACAGAACGCAATTCAGCATTTTTTTTTTTCAAATTTATTAAAAAAAAAAAAAAAAAAAAAAAAAAAAAAAAAAAAAATACCTGGAGTTTTTTCCCTCACCTTCCTCAAGCCCTCTGGACCTCACAAATGCTCCTTTGGCTTTAAATTCATAAATTTCATCTGGCTCCATCTGTAATTCAAATAATCTGTGTTTGTCCTGCTAAATCATTGCATTAATACTTGTCAGATTAACTATCTTTTATTAATTGTTCCTCTTTAGCCCTTTTAAGCTGTTGTATTAGTTTTCCTCTCACAATAGCTTGTTTTATTATAAGGTACTTCATGTACTCCCAATTGGTGCCATACTTATTTGACCTTCTTGCATTATTCCAGCAACTCAAAATAATATTTTTAGTTTCTTTTTTTTAAACAAGTCATATTGCCTTATTTAGTTTCCAGTGTGTTCTTATATTATTACAAATAATTCTTGATAAGCCAATAACTAAGTAAGTTGCTTTATGGTCAGTGAGGACAGATGTTTCAGCAGTAACCTGCGTCATCTGATTTTCTAGTACACTGGATATCAGCCAAAAGTCTATTCTAGACTGTTTCCTCCTGTCACTAGACCACCATGTAAATTCTTGTTTGATTGGGTTTCTGATCTTCCAAATATCAATTAAATCCAATCCCAAACACAAATAATGTAATTCATTGGAGTTATTTAGACCATTTTGATGAGTTAGATTATTAAATTATTGTCCCATATCTCTAACGTTAAGAGAAAACAGTGAATGAACCCATACTCATGGAAGAACTTCACAACAAGCATTTACATCTCCAGTCCCCACTGCATACCATCCATGTTTACCTGGATACTGTAGGCGTATGTAAAAACTGAGTCGTATACAAATGTCATTGCCTACTATTTCTCAAAAATCACCTTGCCATCTACAAATGCTTTGGTCCCAATAAAATAAGTCCCCCTCCTTTCTTTTCACGCAGCTTTGACGCTTGGCCACAACTGACTCTTGATTTCTTTATCAGTTGCTCTCAGATCTTCAGCAAACCTCAACTTCTTTTCTTTCAGAAAGCCACTAGTCTTTGTGCCTTTCCACAACATGTCTCTGATATGTCTGGATCTGAACAGAAGAATCAGCTCTTGGCTTCTGGGTCTTAGCATCAAGCCTCCTTCCCAAGCTATGAACTACATCTATTTCCGTAGCGAACTTCCCCTTTTCAACTGGAAGCACTGCAGCGCAGATCTCTGCAACCTTCTTCTGTTTAATGTCTTCACCTTCATGTTCCTCAAGACCATAAAGCCTCAAGTTCCAGCGCCTTCCATCTTTCCATTTCATTCACTTTAGCTTCCAGATCCAGTATTTTCTTGTCCTGGCTACTACTTGAAGTTTTCAGTAATGTAATTAATCTCATGAGACAAGAATTCGGTGGATTTCTGAACAGCCTCAATCCTGTCTGAGTTCTTTTTAATGATTTCTTCCAATCTGTCAGCTCTTTCGTTAATTTTTTCTGTCAATAATCTGACAATGTTGATTTGCATGTCCAGAAGGGACGGCTCGTTGTTTGATCTCTTTGAATCAGGAGTATACGGCACCGATTCGGTCAAAACTTTAGAGAGCAAAGTTTCACGTTGCTGTTGGATTTGTGCATAATTATGCACCTCAAAGATTTCTTATTCAGCATCCACCCACATCTCTTGAGAATCTTTCTTGGAACTTTGCGTTTTCTATCCATAGCTTGCAGTGATGTTAAATAGCATGTTTTATAAATAACGGCAAGTTAAACTTACTGATGAGATATATGGAAACCAAGCAGAACTCAAGACATGCAGTAAACAAGATTACTGAATTACCACCAGCTTAAGAATTGATATAATTAACACAAAGGTGGGAATTTGGAAAAAACTTTGACCTCACAGATTTACATCCTCTGTGGTCGCCCTCTTGTGCGGACCCCCGTTTCCCACTTCATCTTTCGAACATGTCGAGGTCGAAAGTGTGGATTACTGCTTAGAAGGTAATGGAGCATTATATTTTACATAAACTTGTCCATGTGAATTTTCAAAACTGTACCAGTTCTATATTTCTGAAGTGATGTTTGAACCTTTTGCTATGAGCTCAGTGCTAAACGAAGTGCTGCCTTTTTATGTTGGTGGAGATTTTTTGTTGTTTTTTTTGTGGGTTTTTTTTTTTTTTTTTTAAATCTAAGAGTGAAGTGTTTGGGAGTAGCACTGAGGCCTGTTTCACGAAGTGAGATGAACAAACTCAGAGTTGCAGAGTAAGTTTTCAGTTGACAAAACCAAACAAATCTAACCCGGGTTAATTAAGGTTAACAGGTTTCACGACGGTCGTTATCAACTTTCTCAGTCAATCCAGGTTTTAACCCAAAATCAAGGTTTACTCAGCATGCACGTGCACATAAAAGCCAGACGTTGGCAGCAAACAGCCAATATTGTTCAACATGGAAGTAAGCAGGTGTGCATACTTCTGGTTGAGGGGCAAAAAATTATTATGTGTAAATATGAGGAATTTAAACCTATATTAACCGCAAAAAGCAACACAGCTTCTGCTGCCAAAGCTCTGGAAAATTGCTGATTGTGTAAATCCAAGGGCATAGGTTTGATTTTGCCATTGGTGGAGACATAAAAGCAGTCTGCAGAGACAGCAACAGGTGCTCATTCAAAGCTTTCATTTCAAACACACATGGATAAACCATACAGTACATCAGTCTAACATTTGTCACAATACCGACTCTCATTAATAATATATCTATCACGTGACCTGACAAAACAACACATTAAAAATATTTTTTCAAAATTTAAGTGATTTAAACTTTAACTAGTAAAGTAGCTCCTAATGTCAGTGTGTGTGTGTTTGGCAGTTAGGCTAATTTGGTGATATGCCGAGTCAGGATGGTGGCCAAAAAAAAAAAAAAAAGAAAGGTGGGCATTAGGAGCTACTTTTACAAATCAAAGTATACACACACAGAAACTAATGTTTAGGCTTGGCACTCATCCCGTTAATACGGGATTGTCACGCACTTTGGAGAAGGAAAAAAAAAAAAAAAAAAAAAAAAAAAAACAGCACTGTCCCTGAATCAATATTAGACACGATTTATTTGTCCTGTATCATGCACAGAACAGAATTGTTGGTATAAGGATGTTGTCTTCCTCAAAAACTAAAAACCAATCCACCTTGTTGAGACCAAAAAAACCAGAGTTTAAACTGGCGTCATGAAACAGGCCTCTGAATGTGTGAGTTTAAGAAGGTTAAGAAGGCTGTTTTTCCTTCATATATTTGTTTAAACTTTTAAATATAATCTATGAATGTTTTAATAAAAAAATAAATATGCATATATAAACATGTACAATCTCAATTAGAACATTTAGAAAAACCACATTAAAACAGTAAATCGAATTAACCAAATTAATCATGAAAATCTGCCAGTCCTAATTAAGGCTCAGCTGAATTTTGTCAAAAATCAAATTGATGATCCACAAACCTTTAAGGAGAATATTCTGTGGATTGATGAGTCAAAAGTGGACCTGTTTGGAGGACAGGGGTGACGTTACATCTGGCAAAAACCAAACACAGAATTCCACAAAAAGATCATCATACCTACGGTCAAGAATGGTGGTGGAAGTGTGACAGTGTGGGAATGCTTTGCTGATTCAGGGCCTGGGCACCTTGCAATAATTGAGGGAAACATGCATTCTGCTCTCTACCAGAAAATCTTAAAGGAGAATGTCCGGTATTCAGTCTGTAAGTTGAAACTCAAGCACAACTGGATTATGCAGCAAGACAATGATCCAAAGCATAGAAGTAAATCCTACTCCTAGAAGTAAGTTAAAGTTATCGGAAGCGTTTGGTTGCAGTTATGGGCAATAGGTGTTTGATTGAAGCAAAAAGTTATCTATCAATAAATAAATAAATAAATAAACTGTATTGTGCGTTTACGCAGGTTGCCTTTGTTTTATGTTGTATTTCGTTTGAAG
>JANDJT010000103.1:10403326-10415056 GCA_024331685.1 Stegophilus panzeri
TATATATAAAATGTGTGTATATATTTATTTATTGTTTGTATATTAGAGAGAAATAGAAAAATGATCAGAGTGTAGATAAAAGGAGTTGTATGAAGTAGGGCTGCAACAACTAATCAATAATAATCGATAATTAAAATAATCGACAGTGAACTTCATTATCGATTAGTTGGGTCTTCACAATGGTGAAAAATGCATTTCTATGAATAAAACACATCTGAAAAACAGCGGAGGTCATAAAATGAGCTGCTGCAGGAAATGTGCATGATCCAAGTTGTCCAAAACATGAGTGTTTTTATATTAAGAAATAATTGAAGAAACAATCGAAGAATTTGAATGAATTAATCGATTATCAAAATAATCGTTAGTTGCAGCCCCAGTATGCCGGTGTGTACATGTGTTTGGGGCCTGAATAGTGGGTGTGAATGAGCGTCTAATTAGTTATGAGAGTTTGTGTGTTTCAGGCAGTTAGTGATGTATTCTTGTTTAGCATTTTGTTTGTGTCTTATTAGGTTGAGAAACATTGAGACTCTGTCCAACCTTCTGCGGTCTGTTATCCTACTCACTCCAGGTGTGTATTTACACATAATTGTTTGGTTGCATGTGTCTGCACTTTGTGTATTTGAAACACTTTGTGTTTCACTTTTCCAATTTGACAGATGGGTAGTTTGATGAATATCATTGCACATAAAGAGAGTGCTATATTTTTATTTTTTATTTTTTTATTTATTTATTGATGTAGGGAGACTTGGCTTGCCTAAGAGAGTGGATAGTGAAGGGATTTGGACATTCATCTTTTTCTTTCTGCCTGATTCAGTAAATAGAGCATGACATGGTGCCATTTTAAGAGGGTTTTTTTTTTTTTTGCTGTTTGCTGCTTCAACATACATATTTTGTCTAATGACTTTCATAGATGCTTGGCTTTAATTTGACAAGAGTAAATTCTGTGTTGTCTTTTAATGCGGTGGTACAAATAAGCTGTCACCAGATCAGGGGAAACATTAAAAATATTTCTGTTGCTCAAGTAAGTTGTGAATCAGAATTTCCCCAAGTTTATTTTGAAACTTTATATCCAGTCCATTTCACTGTAAGATGTAGGTTAATATTATGTTTTATTATTACTCTTATACAGAAGAGTCTAAAACAGGGGTGTCAAACTAATCCACTAAATCCACACTGACTGTTGAAAATATCTCTTTCAAAAGTGTGTTGCACTGCAGTTCCATTTGGAGTTCCTCTGGTACATCTGATGCACTCACAGTAAACAGCGAGTGGAAGAGTGAGAATTCCTTCTCAAGTTCATTGAAGACCTGGAAGCGATTCTGACATTCATTATGCAGTCCTAATAGGGATGTCACGATACCAAAAATCTAGTAGTCGGTACCGATACCACCAAAAGTACACAATACTCGATACCAAAGTCGATACCACAGTGTGGTATAAAAGAAATTAAATTAATAACTCTCCTGGAGGACATCCTCCTCTGGCTGATACTGGCAAAAAGAGATAGAGAGAGAGATTTTAGTTATCAAACACTGTCTGACAATGAGTGGAGGCTACAGTGGAGGTGCAGCACTCCTAAGCTCGCGTGCACGCACACAGACGCGCATGCACGCACGGGGACACACACACACACCTTATACTCTGAATGCAACCATTAGTTTAAATTCACTGATATAGTGGCAGGCCAAAAAGATTTATTAAAACCATTAACAGTTCAATAATTTAGTGACATTAGGCTACATTTTACTGACAGGACACGGGCTGAATGGCGATGCATGGTGGCCCATTAGGAGGTAGTTTATAACACTGCAATGTGTTAGCGTCGTTAACAAATAACTGGCTATTGCAAACATTACATGGAGCATAACGTTAGCTGGTTTCACGGCTACAACGCCAGCTGCCTCAAACAAACATTATATAGGGCACGTCTTTCAGGTGCTTCGCCAAATTCCAGGTGTTTCCTTGCTTTGTTTGAAATGAACGATACCATCGCTTGCACACCGGCTTCACAGCATCAATTATATGTTTGTTGTCATCCGCCTCGTATGCAAAGTATTTCCATATTCCATACCACCTTTCCTCTCAGCAGTCGCGGTGGAACTAAACTTCTGTAGTTTTTCCCGTGCGCTTGTAGTTGTTGTTCTTCTTCACCACTTGTTGGATCAACTAAAACACTTGCGCGTATTTGCTGTCCCCATCAGGTCCGGAAGAATTGCAACCTCGGTACCTCCATTAGAATCTGCAACCTCGGTACCTCCATTAGAACCGGTTCCAACACTACTTCAGAAAAACAAGTACCGTCACGTTTTAAGAATGTTGGTACCGAAGTATCGGTTCTCGTGACATCGCTACAGTCCTAGTATTTTTTTTCTTTGCATCTGTCAATGCTGTCTTTGTCATGAGCAGTGTGCACAGATTTTAAAGCGGGGTAAATGAGCTGGGTTACCTTGGGACAGCTTTATCACCCATAGATCTAGTTTCATCTAAAATACGCGAATGCATTCGTAGTATTCAGTAATGACTTTGTTGCGGCCTTGAATTTTCAGCACGTTTATGCGTGTTTGAGCACGTTTAAGTGCTTGATTACTTCCACCATAAAAGCAAGATCACAAACCCACTCAGGGTTATCCAGCTCAGCCACTGGTTTCTCTTTTTCTTTCATGTACTGATTGATTTCTGAGCGCAAGTTAATGAAGCATTTGAGCACAGCTCCTCTGCTCAACCAGTGAACTTCGATGTGGTGGGGCAGAATGTGATCAATACTTTTTTCAGATTAAAATAAAAACATCAAATTGCTGTTGGTTGAGTCCCTTTGCTCTAATGAAAGTAACTTTTTATCACTACACTCATGATATTGTCCATTTTCAGGCTTTTGCTACACAACACTTATTGATGTTGAATTTTCATTGAAAATTACAAGTTTTGCATTGAAATCTTTCTGAATTTTCTCTTAATTTCATAACAATGCCTGCTTTTTTTCCTGACCATGGATGATGCACCATCCATTACCATGCTAACAGCGCGACTACAGTCTATTCAGGGCACCAATGAGGCTGAAGTAAATGTCGTTGGAAGTAGTTGTGTCGGTCATTGACCGTCACCGAAGAATTTGTTGAGCTGGTACCAAAGTTCCATCAACACCACGAATAAATACTCCTAATTGAGCTACATCGCTTACATCCATGCTCTCATCCAATGCTATAGAGAAAGCAATTAATGTCTTCACTTTGTCTTTCAGTTGTTGGTTCAAATCTCATGCAAGGTCCCCAATTCTCTGTCACAGTATTTCTTGACAAGCTAATATTGGCAAAAGCCTGTCTCTTCTCAGTACAGACAAGCTTCACTGCCTTTACCATTCACATCTTAATAAATTTTCCCTCTGAAAACGGCTGGCCTTTACGGCTTCGTCAGTCCCTGCTCTTTTGTTAAACAGTGATTGCTGTTTTTGTTTTTTTGTTTTTTAAAGCTGATGCTAGCTCATTTACTTTTTCTGTCCTAAGTTGTCCCATGTACTTATCATATTTCTGTGTACGTCTCATAGTGTCATATAATATTGTACTCTTTCACCACAGCCATGGGTTGTGAGCAGATTAAACATACCGGTCAGCCGTTGACCTCACAAAAAAAACACAAAAAAAAAACCCATTTCTTTCCATTTCTCCTGAAATATCTGCCCTTCGTGGTCAATTTTTCTTTTTTTGGACATGTCCAGGATCACAAGTAGCTTGCCACAAAAGCATCAGTTTCAAGCAGCTATTATCAATAATGTGCTGGAGATTTTGGTGCTGCTTTATAATGCGCATGTTTTGGGTGTTCTGTGGTATAAAAGCAGCACAAATAAATGAGCAGCGAGTTCCACTTTAAATTAAAAATAAAATGTTGTAGTGAATATAATTGACTTGAATTTTTATTATTTTATATAATTCTTCAAATCATCCTGTGGGCCAGATTGGACACTCCTGAGCTAAAAGTAGTAACCTTTCATTTCATTAACAAAAACTAGATTTTTGTGATTCAGTTAATTTTTCGTAATCAACAGTATTTTATTTAAAACATGAGGGAGTTTATGTTGAAGCTTAGCGTAGCTTGATCAGTTCAAGCTACATGATATACTTTCACTGGGCTAAAATAGCCACCTTCCAAGGTGTCCAGTAAATTGCTACCAACCTCCACATCTTTTAGGACATTATGTATTTTGTTGCCTAAAAAGCTTTATTGGGGATATATATAATTTTTAACTAAAAAGAAACCCGCATACTACAGGTATATAAGCCATTTTTAAATACTTGAATATTAAAATTTAAAAGCCACTAGACTTAAAATGTAACTGTAAACAGGTGATCTAAATTGCCTTACTGTAGGCTATAAAAAGTTTAGTTTAGCTTAGTGCTTTAAGGGTTCTGGGTCCAGGATCATTTCATGACCATACCATCCCTGCCATTTACAGGTTGTATCACAGGTATGTAATCTACTATTGAAGGTGATTGTTTGTGCTAATTCCCTTACTCCAGTTATTGCTATTAAGTTATTTACAGTTACAGCAAGAAAAAGTCTGTAAGTGAACCTTTTGAATTCAGTAACTCGTAGATCCTCCTTTAGCAGCAACAACCTCTACCAAACATTTCCTTTAGCTGCTTATAAGACTGGCACAACAATGAAGAGCAATTTTGGACTCTTTCAGCAATCCTCATCAATATTTTTGGGCTGATTGAACAGCCCCCTTCAGGTCATACCACAGCATCTAAATTGGAATAAGGACAGGGCTCTGACTTGGCTTTTCCTAAACATGACTTTTCTTTTGATCATTATCTTGTTGCATTTCTTAACCTCGAGTTCAAGGATGTTGCCCTGACTTTCTCCTGTAAAATGCCACAGTACAGTTCCGAATTCATGGTCTCCTCAATTATTGCAGGGTCATCCAGTCCCTGAGGTCACCCAAGGTCATCCAGGCTGTTGTCATCGGCGCTTTTCCCTTTTTTCCCCTCCTCGCTTTTAAATCGCTTATGAATGCCTATGCGACCCTGCACATTTCACTTTTGCTTTCGAATTAATGCCAATTCGGGGGCGACAATTGCTTGAATAGTAGGTTTGTTATTATTCTTAATGAAAAACACAACAAATAATCCAAAATATTGCCAAATAGGCGCTTGTATATTTTCGCTTTGAAACCAGATCTTCCGCCATGGTCTTGTCGGTCAGCTCGCCTTACTCTTCTTTTTGGTCAGTTCGCCCCTCTCGTCACGTGATAAATGAGGTCTGACTCTTTCTGATCTGTGCTGTGACTCTGACTCATTCGGCTCATGCTGAATTTAGCAGACGCGTTCAGTTTTTAATTGTAGCGTCTGTTGTCTAACTGAACTAAATGATTGATTAATACTATAAAAGCTAAATGACAGTGGGGACGGTGCCGTGGTGGGCAGGTGATGTAATTTGTGTTTGGCCAAACACCGTGTAACACCGGTAACAGACTATCGCAGCAAGCCTTCTGCAGGTTCTCTTTTGGTTGCTAAACTTTGCAGTTGGTTTCTGCTATCTTTCTTTACAAAAGTGTTCAAGTAGATTTGCATTCACCAATCTGAAATGTACAGTACATTTATTTTTAACATTGACCAATTTGTGTTTCACTCCACTCATGGTGCTTCTAAATCGATATCAGTGGAATTATTGAACAAGTTATAGATAATACCATCTTAACTTTGTTTAAAGACAAATATGGTGGTTATTAGAAGTCTACACACCTCTGTGAAAATTGCAGGTTTTTGTGATATAAAAAAAGAAATGAAACCATGATAAATCATGTCAGATCTTTTTTTCCACATTCAATGTGATATACTGTGCACTCCACTAATATTGGCACCCTTGGTAAATATGGGCAAAGGTGACTGTGAAAAATAGTCTTTGTTTAACCTTTTGATTTTTTGTTAAAAAAAATGACAAAAATACTCTGCTCTCATGGATATCAAACAATTGCAAACATAACATAGGTTTATCCAAAAAAAAACCCTTTGTTAAATATAGGACTTGAATCAGCGAGAACAGATGGCAGCAGTTTGTTAGTGAGTGCAGTGAGCATGGAATCACCTGCCTGGCTACTTTAAGGGAGGCTGTTTCAAATAGCTTTGGATTTTATCATCATACTTTTGTGGAATATCTGTGTTTCATTTGTTTGCAGACGACCTCTTGTGCTGTGTGTACCTGTGTCTGAATCAGCTTGGCCCCTCCTACCAGGGGCTAGAGCTAGGCATAGGGGAAACAGTACTGATGAAGGCTGTTGCTCAGGCAACTGGTAAGCAGAAGGAACAGACACACAAAGAAATCTTAGATAAAGGATAAAAAGCATTATTTTAACCAGCTAATTGCACTTTCAGCCTTTTTTTGGTGCCTCGATTGCTTAACTGCACCAACTGAATTTCATTCCAAATTTTGTTCCTTGTTACCAGGGCGTCAGCTGGACAAAATCAAGACTGAGGCCCAGGAAAAAGGTGACCTGGGATTAGTAGCCGAGAGTTCCCGTAGTAACCAGAGAATGATGTTTGCACCAGTGAATCTGACTGCAGTGGGCGTGTTCAGCAAACTCAAGGAGATTGGCAACATGAGCGGAAACTCAGTGAGTACAATCATGAATTAGAGCAGAGGTATTCCAACTGTCTGGTGAAGCTTCCTAGTAGGGCTGCAACTAACGATTATTTTCATAATCGATTAGTTGAGCGATTATTTTTTTATTTTATTTTTTTAATTTTTTTTTTCGATTAATCTGATGGGGGGGGGGCTTTCTGTACTTTTTTTTTTTTTTTTTTTTTTTTTTCTCGTTTATTTAAAATAAAATCCACAAACTGAGTGTTACAAATATAAACTTCAGACTAAACTTTACACAACTGCTTATCCAATTATATAAGACTGAAAAGAACCCAATACACAGACACACACCAGAATATATATTATTAAATTAGGTCTGTAGTTTAATTCGGTACTTTTTGTGCTTCCATAAAAAATAATGCATAAATACTTACATTAGCTTATTTTTTATATATATGTTTATATTATATAATAGTATTTATGCATTACTTTTTATAAAAGGTAACGTTGACATAAACAGTGAACTGAAGAAAGTAATTTCGGTGTCTCTGGGTATCTGCTAAAGCTAGCGGCGTCACATTACGTGCATATGACGTCATGCGCTGTCGACTAGGAAGCGGCTTATACTTCCGGTTAGAAAAAAAACAAAAACGCTAGCGTTCGTTTTGAGACAATACTACCTTTGTAAAATTCATACACTAGACAGTAGACTGCATAGTGTAAATGTATAGTATGTCATTTGGGACACAGCTTTAGTATTTACTCTCTGATGCATGATGAACGTTTTGATTAAACGCACCCCGTGCCGCGCGCAGACCAGCTAATTGATAGAGATTCGTTGACAATGATTTTCAAAATCGATTATTATTGATTTTATCGATTAGTTGTTGTAGCTCTACTTCCTGGTGAGATGTGAAGGAATTGCAGGGGGGTGGGTGAGGATGAAAAGTACTATAAAAGTACATGTTTAATGATTAATCAGACCTGCCAACTTTGCATTTTGCATGGCAACTCTGTATTTTAACATCAGAGTACACCGGAATGAATTATCACTTTAAAAAAAAAACAAAAAACAAAACAAAACAAGCGTCGTATTTTTTCAGTTTAAAGGGGGGGGGCAAAAAAATTTTTTTTCTGTCGGACTGACTGATTTTAATGCCCACAATTAATTTTTCAATTAGCATGAGGGGATCAATTGGAAAAAGTTTGGGAACCTCTGCTGTAACCCATAGGTCTTTTTCTGACCATCCCTGCTCTTATTTATCTTCTGCTTCCATCATCTTGTCCTCTTTCTGCAGGCAATGAGTAAGAAAATTGACATCATTAAGGGTCTGTTTGTGGCTTGTCGTTTCTCAGAGGCCAGATACATTGTACGGTCAGTGACACCTTTGAACTTTATACATGTAACGTCTTTATAATCATTACAATAAAGTATGCATCTAGGCTTTGGCAGTCTAACCATACTTTGCATGCCAATATGTCAGGCTGTATTGCTTACTCTTTGCACATTTATTAGATATACAGATGCACGTCCTTATATTTACATTCCCACCGTGGGGACCCATAGTAGTATACAGTGGGGGAAATGAGCATTGAACGTGTCAACATTTTTGTTTCAGTAAATATATTTCCAATGAGGCTATTCACATGAAATATCACCAGACATCAGTATTAACTCAGGAAATCCACACATATAAAGAAATCCAAACATTAAAGTTCACAACTGAAGTTATGTGTAATAAAACGGAATGACACAGGAAAAAAGTATTGAACACGCGGCTGTGGCTCAGGTGGTAGAGTGGATTGTCCACTAATCGTATGGTTGGCGGTTCGATTCCCGGCCCACTTGACTCCACGTGCCGAAGTGTCCTTGGGCAAGACACTGAACCCCAAGTTGCTCCTGATGGCAAGTTAGCTCCTTGCATGGCAGCTCTGCTACCATTGGTGTGTGTGTGTGTGTGTGTGTGTGTGTGTGTGTGTGTGTGAATGGGAACCAGCGTAAAGTGTAGTGGAACCACTAAGGTTAAAAAAAAAAAAAAAAAAAGCACTATATAAGTGCAGACCATAACTAGATCGATATGTCTAATAAACTGACAACTCAGCACAGAATTATTATTATTATTATTTATTCACTTCAACCAGAATTTATTCAGTTTGTTCATATTCATGTCATTTGTTAAAAAAAAAAAAAATTATAAACGTTAAAATCTACACTTTGAATCACTTGTGTATTGCACACACTTCTTCATGAGCAATTAACGTTTAGCATTAAGCTTTAGAGTCTCTACTTTATTAGACCACCAGGGCAAAAAAGTACACACTAATAATAACGTGTCATGAGCGATTTCTCCCTCTCTGGCTTAAGCGCTTTGTCACGATCCACAGATCAACCTTGAAGAGCGTCTTCTGGAAACGATCTGACAATGAGAGATGAGAAGAATACACATCGACGGTATAAACAAACATGCAACGAAGACTCATTTTCACATCTGTCAGAGTGAGGGCTAATTGGCCATGAAACACTTTACCTCGCCACAACGGAAATAAAACACAGCCCACCGGTGGGGAACAAACATGGCCTTCTCTCGCGGAGTGGCGCGCTGCTGGGGGGATCACTATCAGGAATAAGTGGAGCGAGGATGCAGGAATTTTACCTTTGAGAGCGCTTTTGTTGGCACACACACACACACACACACACACACACACACACGAAACATGGAGCTGGTGTAAATCCGCTATAATCCTGTTCCCTGTAATAACAAAATCATTTAAAATTATATAATAGACTAATGTAAAACTGAGATTATAGGGAGTAATAAATGAGTTTTGGACTTGTTTTTGAGTGTGATAATAACTTACTAATACACACACACACACACACACACACACACACTTAAAGCATTTTAGAAATTTATTATTATTATTATTATTATTATTATTATTATTATTATTATTATTATTATGCATAGAAATTCAACTGAAATATCTTTAATATCATTTAATTCTATTCTATTTACATTATTTTTTTTATTATATTACAGTTTGACTCGATTATTGTACTGAAAAAGAAATAAAATAAAATAAAACAAAATAAAGTTCTATATAATTATTGCTTTATTTTTCTTTCTTTTTTTTTATTTTTATTAAATCCGCCATAATCCTTTTCCGTGTAATAACAAAATAATTAAAAACTATATGATAGATTCATGTAAAGCTAAGATTACGGAGAGTAATAAATGAGTTTTGGACTTGTTTTTGAGTGTGATAATAACTCCCTAATACACACACACACACACTTTAAGCATTTTAGAAATTTATTATTACTATTATTATTATTATTATTATTATTATTATTATTATTATTAGTGTACATAGAAATTCAACTGAAATATCTTTAATATCATTTAATTCTATTCTATTTATATTATTGTAAATTCTATTTCTATTCTATTCAATTATTGTACTGAAAAATAAATAAAATAAAATAAAATAAAGCTCTATATAATTATATTACTGTTTCATTTATTTCTATCATAATCATAATCATAATAATAATAATAATAATAATAATAATAAGAAGAAGAAGAAGAAGAAGAAGAAGAAGAATGTCGAGTATTTAATTTTACTTAGCCACAGAGTTCTATTTATTTTCCAGGTTAATATGAATGAACCTGACTAATCCTCCCCGTATTTTCCTCTTCCGTCCCTGTGTATTTTCATCACTCATTTCACACACTCTCATTTACGCGCGCTCGTATAAATCCCTCCATTTTTGTTGATCCCTCCGGATCTGTGGTGTGCATGAGCCCTCATTTCACTCCTGAATCTGTAAACAAACATGTTATTACGATTATGAATCCTATAATTCCTCTAAAACACTTCCTCAATTCATGACCAAACACGCACAGGCCTGGATGTTCTCCAGCGAGTGGAAACGTGTAACTCTTTCATCTGGTTTGTTTACTGGTAAGGTTGGGAACGTCGGTCCTTTCGGAGAATGAAACTTGTAGCAGCTTGTGTGAGAAATAAGATTTGTTTCCCTGTGTTTAATTGCACGCTGTCGATAATCCAGTGATTCAGAGACGCTGCTCGGTCTCAGCTGTTTCGGTTTTAAGCAAAAGATATAACAACGATGCCAAAATCAATATTTTATCCTAATCTTTATTGTTTTAGATTTGTTTAGCGTTATATATCGACGATAATGGGGTTCTTATTGCTAATATTTAGCTCCGTTTTACATTTCTTCTTTTTTTTTTTTTTACCTTTTTGAGGGAAATTTGCAAACAGGAAGTGAGACTATATCTCAGCACCGGCTTGATGTTTTGCCTTCAAATCATCTTGGGAACAAGTCCTGATGGTTTCTGATTGCCTTCTGTTACTAACGTGTGGGGGCCAGAAAATGCTTGGCACCCTTAATCGCTGCTTTATGTATGAAATCCGTTTCAAGACTATCACACACTGACACGAAATACAAAATGGCTTCCTATTCTCTATATACGCTCACTACGTGGGGTATAAGATATCAGCAATGTAGACAGTAGATGAATAGTAGACAGTTGTTCAGGAATAAAGCACTCAGTGTCGCGCTGCCGTAGGAAAAATAATCAACGATGGAGTGGTGTGATGAAGCTGAGTCACTGTTAACACCAAAAAGATTATTTTTCAATAACAGCACGCCATGACGTGAAGTGTTTTATTCCTTTTACACCACACCAACTTTCCTAATGCTTACAATTTTTTTTATTTTTTTTTTAATTATGAAAGAAAGACGTGGGTTTTTAAAATCTGTTTATAGTTACATTTAATGTTGTGGAACATCCATGAGACAAGTTTACACTTATGTTCTAGTAGCTACAAACAGACGTTCGCTCACCGGCCTCCCTTCTCTCCCCCCTCCGCCCTCTCTCTCTATCTCTCTCCTTCTCTCTCCCTCTCTCTTTCTCAATCTCTCACCCTTTCTCCCTCTCTCCCCCGGCCTCTCTCCGCCCTCTCTCTCTATCTCTCTCCCTCTCACTTTCTCAGTCTCCCACCCTTTCTCTCTCTCTCTCTCTCTCTCTCTCTCCCCGTCCTCCACCCTCTCTCTCTGTCTCTCTCCCTCCCTCTCTCTCTCCCCCTCTCACCCTTTCTCCCACTCTCTCCCTCTCTCTCTCTCTT
>JANDJT010000103.1:10421331-10433625 GCA_024331685.1 Stegophilus panzeri
GCAACTCGCGACCGCATCACTGTCATGCTTCCGTGCTGCAGAAACTCTGCTTTATAAAGTTTATAAATCTTCTCGGCGGTGTTCAATATAAAATGCCCTCCTACATTAGAGGACTTAGAGGTCGCACAGTTTCTTCCTCAGTCACGTGACGATTTTGCCTCCGTCTGATGAGGACTGAGGTTATGTTGGGAATAAAATATAACTCTGACAGAAACAGTAAACTGAAGAAAGTCATTGTCGGTGACTCTGAGCTTAAGCTAGCGGTGTGGCATTGCGTGTGTGTGACGTCAAGCGCTGTCGACTAGGAAGTGACTTATACTTCCGGTTAGTAAAAACCCGCTAGTGTTCCATTTGAGATGATATAACATTTCTAAAATTCACACACTAGATGGTAGAGGTCTCCATGCACAGTGTAAGTGTATAGTACGTCATTTGGGACACAACTTTTAGTATTTACTCTCCGAAGCTTTTTTCTGAACAGAAGTAATGTAATGAGTAAATCTCCCCCGTGCTACGCGCAGACCAACTAATCGATAATGAGATTCGTTGACAACGATTTTCATAATCGATTATTATCGATTTTATCGATTGGTTGTTGCAGCTCTACTTCAAAGTATGCTTCAGATCATTATCCATCTGCACTGTGAAGCACTGTCCAAAAGGTGTAGAAGCATTTGTTTGAATCTGAGCAGATAACATGGCCCTATATACTTAAGAAGCAGGATGTATTCTGTTGTCAGCAGTCACATTATCAATAAATACAAGGAAACCAGTTCCACTGGCAACCATACATGCCCACATCATACGCTGGTGGATATACTTTGAGCAGTTCCTTCACTTCTTCACATTCTTCTCTTCTTGTCATTCTGGTACAAGTTGATTTTTGTGTCATCTGTCCACAGGATTTCTTCGAGAATTGTACAGGCTTTTAAAAAATGTTATTGGCAAAATCTAATGTGGTCTTGACTTTGAGGCTTACCAATGGTTTACATCTTGTGGTAAACCCTCTGTATTTACTCTGGTGAAGCCTTCTCTTGATTGTTGACTTTAACACAGATATGCATACCTCCTTGAGGGTGTTCTTGATGTGGCCAATTGTTGTGAAATTCTTCTGCCATCCATCACAGTTGCTTTTTTTTTGTTGTTGTTGTTG
This sequence comes from Stegophilus panzeri, assembly GCA_024331685.1. NCBI lineage: Eukaryota > Metazoa > Chordata > Actinopteri > Siluriformes > Trichomycteridae > Stegophilus > Stegophilus panzeri. The sequence continues at coordinate 10,422,485 of JANDJT010000103.1, forward strand.
TTCTGGTCTGCTAGGCCTTTTTGCTGTTCTTGCTCAACAGTGCATTCTTTGTTTTAAAGATTGTAGCAATCACTCTAATGGATTTGTTTTTATGAAGGCTTGCAGTGACGGCTCTTTGGATTTCCTTTTGAGTTAACAGCAACATTTTCCAAATGTAAATGCCATCCTTAAATCAACTCAAGCCCTTTTATCTGCTAATTTGTAAGTGAAATAATGAGGGAGTAACACACACCTGGCCATGGAATAGCTGAGCAGCCAATTGTCCCTTACAAAGGGCAGGACCTCATATAATAAGTGCTGTAATTATACTGTTCATCAGATGTGGATGCAAATACCTTTTATATTAACACTTAAAGTCTTCACTCTGAGTTCTTATTATATAATTTCAGTAACAGTATACTGTTGTAGACAGCTTAAAAAATTAACTTTGTTAAACCTGAACAATCTATGAACCTGACTCTTAAGTGTTTGTGGTTTATTTTTCCACTAACCTCCACTTTATTAGGAACACCTGCACGTTCATGCATTTATATCATCAGCTAATCATGTGGCAGCAGTACAGTGCATAAACTCATGCAGATACAGGTCAACAGAAGAAAAAGTCTGATCTCTGTGACTTTGATCTGGACATGGATGTTAGTATCAAAAGGGCTGGTTTGAGTATTTCAGAAACTGCTGATGTCCTTGGATTTTCACACTCAACAGTCTCTAAAGTTTACACAGAATGGGGTGACGGGCTCAAACTAGGGCTACACGATTATGGCCAAAATGATGATCATGAATATTTTGATCAATATTGACATCATGAGTATTTATCACGATTATTCATTGATATTAGGGAGAACATATTTTATTGCACTTTCACATTTAAATAAACAGACCACTGCTTTCACCTCCATGTTGTGCTACATTCGTGCTAATGTACAAATTTTTGCATCAAATTAGACTGGTCCTTAAAGTGCATCATCTCGTAGAAGCAAAGTATAAATAAAATTGTACCTAAAATATAGGATAAATAAAAATGCCATCAACCAAATGAAAATATGCATCAAATATAACAATATGCAACCAAATGAAAACAATTCAGGCCTATGCAGAAAAGGCAATAACAGTGTTTACAGGAGGAGAGATGCAGCCAAATCGCTCAATGGAGTGACGCATGTCATTTTGTACCGGAACCTGGAAGTTAGCATCACACTGGTTCCTTTGACAAAAACCCAATAGGATTTTCCCATAGGCTTATAGATTATGCAAAAAATAAACTTTGTGATCAACAAAAGTTTACAATACTAACACGTTTTGTGCATCAAGATAAATTTCACAAATGAACACAACTTTTATGAAGTATGAAGCCTAAATACAATTTCCAGAAATAAACAGCTAACTGTATCCTATAAACAAACTACACCACAGTCGCGTGACTTCAACGTCACCATCACCAAGCTTCCGACAACTTGTGCAAACTTGATTTAAAACATTTTCCATAATACAGATTTACTCTGTGGATGGATTTTTATCCACGTTTTTTGGGGGAATTGTGCACAACATACCTGAACCAATTTATCTGCAAAGACTTTTCTTGTTCGGCGTGATGACGTTTAATGTCCCCAACAACATCTATAGTCCCATTTAGCAACTTCTTGGTGTCATGATTTCCCCTCGCGCAAGCACTGGAGCTCGAAGCGAAGCTGGCAGCTCGAGCGCTAAAATGCTAACTCGTTTCCGGGTTTCGGCATACAAAATGACTTCATCCCTGCCCCACTCAATGGTGACTGGTAAGTTTAGGAAGTGCTTGATTTGATATGCAGTGGAGTTTTCTATGAGCGGTGGATGAACTTTAAACGTCAATATCGCAGTCGATCATGCTCATGTAATCGTGGGCAGTCAAAATCGTGATCAATGTTCGATTAATTGTGCAGCCCTAGCTCAAACTGGACTCAAAGTTTTGAAATATTCAAACTAGCCCTTTTGGTACCAACATCCATGTCCAGATCAAAGTCAAAGAGATCAAAGAGATCAGACTTTTTCTTCATTCTGATGTTTAATGTGAACATTACCTGAAGCTCTTGACCTGTATCTGCATGATTTTTTGCATTGACCTGTTGCCACATGATTGGCTGATTAGATAACTGCATGAATATGTGGGTGTATAGGTGTTCCTAATAAAGTGGATGGTGAGTGTATCTTTGTGTGTACCTGTCCATCTGTGTGTATGTCCAGAATTCCCACCAGCTGTGATTGATGCAGGAAAGGGGATGAGTGCAGAGAGCAAGAGAGCATGGCTTGAGGAAAAAGGACTCATTCTTAAGCAGACTTACTGGTATGCATCCAAACATTCTCTCGCTGTCTCTAACACAAAAGCTGACATGGTGACTGGTTTTTTTTTTTTTTTTTTTTTTTTTTTTTTTTTTGTTTTTTTTCCTCTGCAAGATGCATTTAAATTTTTATTTATTTATTTATTTTTAATGTTAAAGGTTTGACACATAATTCTGTAACATTGCTTTCGATTGGCTTAGAGTTTTGGCTGTTATCATATAATTGCGACTACACAAATTTAAAATGTTAACCTAGCATAGAGGCATTGTAATAAACAATTTGTCTAAATCCCAGTTTATACCTTGCATGAAAGTTACCAGCTTTTGCTGTGTTCTGTCTAGTGAAATGCCGAATTACGATGCCATAATCCCTGTCATGTTGAAGTTGGGCATAGATGAACTGCCTAATCACTGCAAACTTACTCCAGGTAATCAACCCCATTTAATGCTCCTCTGCTATTAATAATTAGTGTGCTCTTTGTCCCTTATTTGTAGGTGGTTATGGCTACATTTATGGTGGTATGGGAAAACCCTTCTTGTGGTGAAATTTTGACCATTTGTGCTACATATAGTTCTGAATACTACAGACTTTTTTTTTTTTTGGGGGGGGGGCATATATCTCATAAGTAAAATTTGATCATTTCAAACCCTGGTTAACCCCAAAAGTGAAAAGGGGAGAAAACTGTATTTAAAGATTCTAACTCCATCAAAAGTGCAGAATGTCTTTTTATTTAAATGAAAATTTAATATGTAACAAAATAAGTTGACAAATGATAAATATGACAATGAAAACTATCTATCGATCTTTATACCAGCCTTTATTTATTGCCTACAGACTGACAGGCTGTTCAGAAGCCCTGCAAATACAGCTGTCATTTTTTATTCATTCATTCATTCATTCATCCATTCATCTTTGGTAAATGCTTTATCCTGGTCAGGGTTGCAGTGGATCTGGAGTTTATCCCAGGAACACTGGGCACAATCAATCAACACACCCTGAATGGTATGCAAGTCCATTGCAGGGCACCATGCGCGCACACCCATTCACACCTAGGGGCAATTTAGCTTAGCCAGTCGACCTACGTTCATGTTTTGGTTGGTGGGAGGTAGCTGGAGAACCGTGTCAGTGTAATATCATAATTTTTATATAAAAAATGTTATTCCATGTTTAATATACCACAGTGCTGTTTTACTTAGTGTTGCTGTTAGACTTTTTTTTTAATTAGGCTACCTTGCTGGCTAGCTCACATTGATTTTGTACAGTCCAGTTAAAAGGTGCTTCTGCTGAAATCTGCATCTCTTCTTGCGTTTCATCTGACAAGCTTTCATATTTTAAGTCAAAAATTATATTCCTGAAAAGTTTTGTTTGCGATAACAGCTGCAGATCACTAACACTACTGTAGTAACCGTTTAGAACTAGGAAGTGGAATTTTTTGTGGTGAACACAGATGAGTGGAGTGATACAAACAGTGAAACATCCCAATGCATTTATACTAAATATAAGCACTCTTGGAACACTGCTCGTCCAATCAAATTAATGAGCTGGAACTAACTGTTGTATAAATGGTTATAAAGCACGACATTACTAATATAAAATGACCTTTGGTGTGGATTATTTTCTTAGAGCAGCATGCCTCATGTTTTATTCCTTGCATAATATTGTTTATTTTATATAAAAAGGAAAAACAATTAATCATATTTACAGCATGACTTTAAAAAAATCCTTAAGACTCCATTTGTGCATTATTAGGAATTATTGTAACCCATTTCAGTGGTAGATAATGGCACTTGAGAGAAATGAGATTATCCGCCTCTCACAAGCCCCTCCTATCTCTCAAATTTTAAGCAATTCTTCTTTGAGATTGGAACAATAAAATTAGCTACCCTTTATGAAAGATTGTAAGTTTACAATGTGGAAATGCGTATTCATTTTGATCATCAGCATTATCCACAACGTCTTATTACACTCGTGGCATTTAAATAGGAACTTCATCACTCTTCTTGCAACTCGTCACTTTCTGCTCCTTGCTTTTAGTGCTCAAATAATCATTTATTAATTCCGTGAGTTATTCTTCAAGGGTTGGCTAAATTTTCCTTATTTTTATCAGGTAATTTAACCTGCTGTCTTCTGTGCAGTGTATGTAAGTGCTTTTCTTTGTTTTGATGGTGATTTAATTGCACAGGTGCATCATGGAAATTTTGTCAGCTCGTATCTGACTACAAATTGTGTGTGTTTCGCAATGGCCAAAAACTTTATCAAAGTGTGTGAGGAAAGCACACTTAATTAGCAAGGTTTTAGACATCATTAGGCAGACTGAGTTTTTTTTTTTTTTTTTTTTTTTTTTAACTGCAGCATTTGTTAAACTGGCTCCTTGCTCAAAATGATGCTTGCAGAAAGCCTAGAAATAAATAAATAAAAGCAGTACCACACCATTTTTGGTGAAATGCATGATTTTTCATATGTTGCCAGAATTGAGCCACAGTGACAGCCAATTGATTTTCCCAAACGTGTATGTGTATGTGTGTGTGTATGTGTGTGTGTATATGTATGTGTGTGTGTGTGTGTGTTTTTTCCAGGTGTGCCACTGCGCCCCATGCTGGCCCACCCAACTAAAGGAGTAGGGGAGGTGATGAAAAGGTTTGATGAAACTGCTTTCACCTGTGAATACAAGTATGATGGGGAGAGAGCACAGGTGTGTGTGCTTGTGGGTGTATATAGGGAGATTTCTCTCCATCTTACAGTTTGAATTTTTTAAAATAAGGATTACTGTAATCTTTTTTTCAGCTTAATTGCAGTCCATCACATTTGTAGCATATGAGCAATTACCACATTGCAACTGAGAAAATAGAATGATTAATAAAAAAATTATTTATAATGCAGGTCTAAGGGCAGCTATGTTCTCTTAATAAGCATTTAAAATATGCAGCTGGAAAATAAAATGAAAATAGGTTTTTCTGTTTGGTTTGACTGTTATGCTCATTGGATTCTGTTGGATAGATTCACATTCTTTATAGTGGTGAGGTTCGTATCTTCAGCCGAAACCAAGAGGACAACACCAGCAAGTACCCTGACATCATTTCACGGATGCCACAGGTCTCACAACCACGTATGCATGCAGCTGTTAAACCAATACATTTCTAGAGCCCACAAGTTCTAGTCTTCAACACAGACAAGGACCTTGTGCTCTCTGTTCATCTCACACATAATAGCAGTAACTCACACAGTCCTGCTTTTGCCCTTATCAACAAGCCTGCACACATTTAACTCTTTGTGCTGCATTCTAACTGATGCATTGTTTCTCTATTTAGTTCCCTTGTTCTTTCTTCTTTCCTTTGTTCTTGTATTCTTACGTTTTTCCACCTCCATCTCCCTCCCTCTCCTCTTCTTCACCCTGTCAGTCTGTCTCTCTCATATACACTTGCACAGAAATACAGGATCAGCTTGTCTAGACCTTATCATTGAGTCTATACACACAAACTGAAGTTTATGTACTGAATTTTATTTTTACTTTTCAGGTAAAGAAGGAATCTGTGCGTAGCTTTGTGTTGGACTCAGAAGTGGTTGCATGGGACAGAGAGAAAAAGCAGATTCAGCCCTTTCAAGTTCTTACCACACGCAAAAGGAAGGTGAGACCGTTGTTATTCTTTACCTCTTAATGGTTTATAATATGATGTAGAGATTTATGTACATCTTAAAAGCCTGGCAGCTGTACAAAGGCCAGTTTGAACACCAATAAAGTTTCTATATTGATATTACCTTATACATTTAGATGCCATCAATTCAAATGACTCATATCATCAAACCTAAATACTTGCACATTTAAATGTGTTGGGGTCTTATGAGATCAAGGCAGAACTTTTGGGGTATAATTCTAAAAGATATGTTTGGTGCAAAAACAAGACTGCTTAAAATAGCATGTTACCCAAAGATCGCCATACCCACAGTGAAGCATGGTGGTGGCAGCATCATGCAATGGTCAGGATAGGGGGAATTATGTATAGCTTCAAATACCAATCTATTTCGGCACAAAACCTGCTGGCCTCTGTTAGACAACCAAAGCTGAAGGAAAACTTGTAATTCCAGCACACACAAATAAAAAAAGGAATAACTTTTTTTCAACATTTGGGAATGGTCCAGTCAGAGCCCAGTTCTAAATTCTGGGAAGCTGCTACTCATCTGTTTATGCTTATCTATTTATGCTTACCTCCTGTAAAATATATAAAATAACTGGTCAATGTTAAATTGCGGTTAGGAAGGTGAGACTGGTGAGTCTTTTTTATTTATTTATTTATTTATGTATTTATTTTATTATTAGTAGCTTTTTGCAGACAAAAGTGACTACTTGTAAGCTGTGGTTGATGGACCACCATGTTGGTCAGTTATGGAGATTCAAATGCCATCTTCTCCAATGATTCCAATGGCAACCGTAAGCTGTGTTCTGAGTGTGCCACCCATTTACTATCAGCAATGCAGCAATTTTTAATAAGTCCTGACGTGACAGTCAGCATGCCAGCAGACGAAAAGAAAAATAAAGACCTAAGGAATATGGACAAAAATGCACTATTAATGTTAAACTGTGTACATTTTTAAAGTAAACTACTCTGGTTAATCACTATCTGTTGAGTGACAATGTGGCTAGTTTAGGTAACTAATTAGCTTACCATATGTTAACATGTTACCATATGTTAATGAGTAGGCTAGTAATGCTTATTCATATCATTAGTTGCACATTAATATGTATGACCGATGTTAAATGCATAACTGGTTATATTGTTGAACTGGTATCAACTATTCCTTGTCAAATCCTAATCCCAATGTGGGTAAGATAGGTTGGACTAGCTGCATGTAAAAATTCGAACGTGCGGTTAATACACAGTAGTAACATGCTCAAAGCCAAGAGATAGGAGCCGGCTATTTCATACATTAGAGTGACCGGAAACATGGAAATGGTGTATTCAAGACACAATAAAATTTATTTTAAAACAGTAGTCAAAGAAAGTATCAGTTGAGAGAGTAACAGAGCAACCAAACTAATTTCCCTATTGAGGAAAATATATACAAGGAAGCAACCTTAAGAGACCACTTGGGCCAAATTTGTTCCTCCCTTTTGCATATTTTGCAAACAGGTGTTGTCTGAGCTTTGTTTATTATCTAAAATCCAGCAGGTCCATATAACTTTAAGGCACCAACTGCTACAGTGTTAAGAAATTAAGACAAACAAGTAGTATTTTATGGCCAATACACCAGTCACCTTTGTAGTTCGCTCATCCACAATGGAAACAGTGTCACAATAAGTAAACGGTATCATGTACCTCACTTTCTATCATAGATTTATTTGTTGTCTCATTTATGCTGGTATACTTTCCACAATTATCTTAATCCCACCATGTTTGTTGTGTTAATGTGGGGAGTAGTGCAGAAACACCATGGTATAACTTTTTCCTCCACCTGCCACAATGGCTGGTAATTTACTTATTTATTTGTTTCTTTATTTTTTAATCGGCCTCTCAGAATTTTGTTTTAAATGTTATAATTGATATAAACAAATTATAATTTTTTTTTTCTTTTAAAGTAATCAAAGTCATTGTGGCAGCGGGGGCGTGGTCATGCGTAGGCTGTGGAACCGGCAGGGCATAGGCAGGTCGAGCCGGCAGGTAACACGTGGTGATTGTCACCTGTAATTAGTGAAATTTGATTTGTTTGTGTCTCTTTGTGCATTCAGCTGCCTCCCATAGAAGGGAGAGAGAGAAAGACAACCAGCACAGAGCCATGTGTCTGTGTGTGTGCATGTAAAATTTAAATCTGCTGGAAAGCGAAAGTAAAAGATAAAGAATAAAGTGCCTTTTGAGTTGTTCCAAGCCTGCCTCCAGCTTCCTCATTCCCTCCCTGATCCTGGGAATTGTTACTCACCTGCACTCACGCATTCATTAAATTTAAATAAGTTTAAAAAACTCATTCAATCATGCGTAAGAACACACAAATCCTTCCTCTTTACATGTTTTCACAAGCCGATAGGAGGGAGTTAATTTATGAATGCAAAAGACAATTAGCCAATTTCACACTTACAGGTTTTTGCTTTTTCTTCGCTTCCACTTTCAAAGTGACATTTAATGTTTGTACAGCCAGTGGTAATCACGAACATTGCGGGAGTACCAGGTACAATCAAATTACACAAATTTAGATATCTATTTTTGTAAGCCATACTTGTGCGAGAAATGTACCCACCAAGTGTCAGATGGCCAGACAATTTTACACGCCACTGCTGAAAATTCACCCGCGTTCGGCCAGTGGCAGGTGCTAATTTCATACCCTGGCTGAAAGCATTCATCCTTATTAACTGTAAACTCATGTAATTGATGGAGAGCAAAAAGGTTGAATGGTCAATTATTAAACAAAGGTGAAAGTATAAATGAGAGACGAATCAGGCAGGTATGGAACAGGTGAGAAAAAAGAAGCATGTCTTTCTCACCTCTTGGAAAGTTTGACAGATGGTGTGGAGGGGAGAGAGGGAGTGGGAAGATTTCTATTTTAACATTCATTTCTGTGTTTCAGGATGTGGATGCATCAGAGATTAAGGTGCAGGTTTGTGTGTATGCCTTTGACCTGCTGTACTTAAATGGAGAGGTGAGTGAGAAACATGCTTAGTAGTTACTGTGCATTATTAAATAGAATCTAGAAAAGTATATGTAGACACATTGCTGTGAAATCAATGTGTGGTGTTCTGTACAAAAGGTTAATACTCTACACCAGGATTATCTGCAAAGAGTAGGTGTGGTTACAGATTTTCATTCCAGTCATGAGTCACACCTGATTCTATCTGTTTAATCAGTTGATCTTGGCCTCTGATAGACCATCAGGTTCTACGTCAACCCTTTATGGATGAGCTTTGGCACCTGGTTTAGAAATACATAGACTTGTACTAGTACATTTTATGTCCATAATAATCAAACTATGTATTTTCTAATGCTTATTGTATAATTGTTTATACCTTGTTTCTCCTTGTTTTCTTCTTCTTTCATCAGTCTCTGGTACGGGAGCCATTGAGTAAGCGTCGAGCTTTGTTAAGGCAGAGTTTCACGGAGAAGGAGGGAGAATTTGTCTTTGCTCGTTCTCTTGACTCTGATAACACTGAAACTATAGCGGAGTTCCTGGAGCAGTCCATACGAGGTATGTGTGAGGGAGAGAGCGAAAGAGACACTGGATTCAAGCACAAAGGGTTAGGGTAAATAAAGAAAAACTTTTACTAGAAACTTCTGTTGAGTCCAACAGTCACAAAAAACCTAAATGAAAAATATCCATCCATCAAATATGAAAACACATTAAATATATTTATATAAAATATATTTTTTTCTAATTTATTTTTTTTTTTTTTTTTGTTTTTGTTTTTTTTTTTTTTTTTTTTATATGCTATCCTTGTGAGAAATTAGTGGTTATGCTGCTCTGACATCATGGGATATTGCTAGCACAATTAGAGTGGATTTTAATAGAAGAATTTTCAACCTACTTGTATCAGATTACTGTTGGTGCATTTTTTTTTTTTTTTTTTTTTTTTTTTTTTAAAAAGAGCTAATTTTCTCACTCACCATTTTCTGTTGGAGTCCTATTAATAAGAAATCATACTACATACATACAGCACCATATAATGTAGCGGTTTGATGGGGCAAGCAACTCTGCTAGTTAGTTCTTTGTAAGATGATAAGCACAATGGCATTAATCAAGTACTGTGGTTTTAGCATGAACGTTTTGAAGCCAGAATATACAGAAAAAGTGAGACTAGAGGAAACAAGGGCTGCTGCCCCTCTCCCTTTAGGTAGAGTTGAAGTAACAGCTAATTCCCACCGGCCTTATCAGTGGGTAGTTTTAAAAAAAAAAAAAAAAAAAAAAAAAAAAAAACACCACAAAATTGGGATAAATATCAATGGATCTGGTAGACTTTCAGACATTCTGCTGGTTTTTTTTTTTTTTTTGCTTTGCACATACCAACCTAATCAGGATCACAGAGCCCAGTATTGACAATATGCATACAGTAGTGCTTGAAAGTTTGTGAACCCTTAGAATTTTCTATATATCTGCATAAATAGCCTAAAGCATCATCAGATTTTCACACAAGTCAGAGAGCAAATTAAACAAATGAGACAAAATTATTATACTTGGTCCTTTATTTGAGGAAAATTATTCAGTATTACATATCTGTGAGTATATGAACCTAGCATTAGCAGTTAATTTGAAGGTTAAATCAGTCAGGTGTTTTCAATTAATGGGATGACAATCAGGTGTGAGTGAGCACCCTTTTTTATTTAAAGAACAGGGATCTGTCAAAGTCTGATCTTCACAACACATGGTTGTGGAAGTGTATCATGGCTCGAGCAAAGGAGATTTCTGAGGGCCTCAGAAAGAGTTGTTGATGCTCATCAGGCTGGAAATGTTTATAAAACCATCTCTAAAGAGTTTTGACTCTACCAAACCACTCCTGGGGTGGGTAACAATGGTCCTGAATTTCCTAAATTTGTACACAAAGTTCATTCAAAGAACAAGACATGTACTAGTACACTAGGTCACAAAGGAACCCAGGGTAACTTCTAAGCAATTAAAGGCCTCTCTCACATTGGCTAATGTTAATGGTCATGAGTCTCCCATCAGGAGAACACTGAGCAACAATGGTTTGCATGGCAGGGTAGAAAGGGGAAAACCACTGCTCTCCAAAAAGAACATTGCTGCCCTTCTGCAGTTTGCGAAAGATCACATGGACAATTCAATTTTATTTGTATAGCGCTTTTTACAATAGACATTGTCTCAAAGCAGCTTTACAGAAATATCAACACAGT
>JANDJT010000103.1:10540381-10567504 GCA_024331685.1 Stegophilus panzeri
GTGTGTGTGTGTGTGTGTGTATATATATATATATATATATATATACACACACACACACACACACACACACACACACACAGTGGGGGAAATCAGTATTGAACGCGTCAACATTTCTTTCATTAAATATATTTCCAGTGAGGTTATTCATATGACATTTTCACCCGACCATGACAGCATGTTTAACGCAACATTGCTGAGGTCTGGTGTAAAATTAGAGAAGCTCCAAATGAATGAAGGCTAATGAAGTGTTTAATAATAATCTAACAATTTAATTTACTATTTTAAAATTGTTCATAACCCAAGTTTATGTGCATCAATCTACATTAGAAATAATGTTTGTTAAAAAAAAAGTCCAGCAAACCCATCCACATCTCAGGTGATCCCACTGTTGAGAACATTAAAAGGTGTGTTAAAATTGTAAATTGCTGTATGTCACATGTTACATAAAGGGCATTCTATTAAGCCCCTTTAAATTGCCAGCACTTGTTGAAAAAGATGGCTGCTTTGTCACATTATATCACTGAAACCTGTGAACAGGAAGCATAGAAGATCAACACATTGTCTTTAAAATGGACAGTAGGAAAAGTGACCCCACTGATATAATTTTTGGTGTTGGCTTGTCCATAGGGGCAGGCAGGGCAGACCTAATGAACAAATGTTACGAGTGATCAACAATTTAAAATATGTTGCTATTTAACAGATATAAACCGATCTTCGATTGATTTGCTTGCCTGTGCAAGTCCTGAAACTAATACAAAAAAAATCAGGCATTGGAGATGGGGGACAGGTTTTTCCTCTTTTTCTCTGTCTTTGACTGGGAAATGAGGTCACCATGGTGCACATGTATTTCTGGTTTATAGACATTATCCACTCTGTAATGTCTCTTTGCTTCTGCCAGTCTTTGCAATATAATCTTACAACCCCAATTCTGAAAAGTTGGGACAGCATGGAAAATGCAAAAAAACAAACAAAAAGAGTCATTTGAAAACTGGGTTCACCCTGGAGTATATTGAAAACACATAACTAACACATTATTTGATGTTTTACTTTGTGAATTTAATTTAATTTTGAAAATATACACTCATTTCAAATCTGATGACTGCAACACACTCCCAAAAAGTTGGGACAGTTGACTGTTTACCACTGTGTAACATCACCTTTTCTTTTATTAACACTTATTAAGCATTTGGGCACTGAAGACACCAGTTGGTTAAAGTTTAGCAAGCAGAATTTCTCCCCATTCATCCATTATGCATTTCTTCAGTTGTGCAACTGTACGGGCCATTGTTGCCTTATTTTGCACTTCATAATGCTCCACACATTCTCAACTGGAGACAGCTCAGGACTGCAGGCAGGCCATGCTAGCACCCACACTCTCTGCTTATGCAACTATGTGCTTGTAATCCAGGCAGAATGTGGTTTGGCGTTGTCCTGCTCTGGATGGCAGCATATGTTTCTCCAAAATGTGTATGTATCTTTCCGCATTAATGGAGCCCTTACAGATGTAAGCCCTTACCCATGCCATGGGCACTGACACACCACCATACCATGACAGATGCTGTCTTTCGGACCTGACACTGATAACAGCTTGGATGGTCCTTTTGCTCTTTGGCCCAGAGAACACAACGGCCGTTCTGTCCAAAATCTATTTGAAATGTTGACTCGTCGGACCACAAAATACAATTCCACTGTGCTACTGTCCATCTCAGATGTGACTGAGCCCAGAGAAGTTGGCGGTGCTTCTGGACAGTGTTGATGTATGGCTTCTGCTTTGCATATTAAAGCCTTATCTTGCATCTGTGGATGCAGCGGCGAATGGTGTTGTTTGACAAAGGTTTACCAAAGTATTGCCAAGCCCATGTCAGGATATCCATTACAGACTCATGATGGTTTTTAAGACAATGACGTCTAAGGGAATTGGAGATTTTAGGAATTTTCGGAACCTTTTTGGAATTGCGGTTGTATAATACAAATGGTTCTGTACACCAAAGACACACTGTCTGGACTGTTTTTGTTTTTTGCAAAAATTTATTACATTTTATTCTGAGAATTTGCTATAAAACAAGATATTGGTGGCATAGACCATTTGAAACTTTTAAATCACATTTTAAAAATCGTGATTCTGACAACCCTGTAATTAATTATCTGTCCATTGCTCCTACCCTGAACCTTCATTCTTTCCCCAATGGGCCTTTACTATCTCTTGTTGCAGTTGCAATTTTTGACCACTAGGCATAATAATGGCTCTGGAGTTAAATGGGCTTGCTGCCCCACAATTGCAATATGACAATATTGCAATATCCGGATACTGGATTTTTGATGTCCATAAGCTGTAAGCCATAATCATCAAGATTAAAACAAAAAAAGGCTTGAAATATTTCTCTTTATGTGTAATGAATGTAGAATATATTAAAGTTCCACTTTTTAAATTAAATTATGGAGAAAAATTTATTTTTCCACAGTATTCTCATTTTTTGGGATGCATGCAAATTATATTTTGGTAATGCAAATGCCATAGATTGATATTTTTGAGGTGACATGTCATTTATCTGTGTGTTCATAACCAAGACTGGTGAGTTAACCATGGTTTAGTGATTTAGGTAGTAAATAAATAAATAATAATACTTTATTTGGTATACTTACCATCACTGAAATGATAACATGTTTGAAAGGTGTGGTCATTACTGGCTTTATGAGGTTAAAAAAATGAAAAGTAAAAAGAAACACCTTGGTAATCTTTGATTAAAATGTGCTATCCATCAATAACACATTTGATTTATCATCTCCTTCTCTTATATTCTCTCTCTCTCTCTCTCTCTCTCTCTCCCTCTCTCACTGATTTATAGCAAGCTTTAGTGATCCGTGAGGGTGAGAAGAAACAGATTAATGCAGAGGAGGTGGTTCTGGGAGATCTGGTGGAAATAAAGGGGGGTGATCGCATTCCGGCTGACCTACGGTTTATCTCTTCCAGTGGCTGCAAGGTATGAGAGAATGAGAGAGGCTGAGTAGATTCAAAGACAGAGAAAGAAAAAAAATGTCTTCACTGCCATCAAACTACAAACTAAATGTATTTGTGTTTTGTAATTGCTTAGTATTACATAAGTGTTATGAGAATAAAATAACTTTAGTTAAAATTTGAAATACAGATATAAAAAACTCACCAACACCTACCATTAGCCACCTAACACCACTTCTCTAGGTGAACAACTTCTGTTCTGGAAGCAAACTCCACACACTGAGAACATTATTATTATTATTATTATTATTATTATTATTATTATTACTATTATTATTGTTATTATTATTATTATTATTATTATTATTATTATTATTATTATTATTATTATTATTAATTTATGCTTGATGCTTCTTCTCATTCAGGTAGACAATTCCTCTCTGACAGGAGAGTCTGAGCCTCAAACCCGTTCTCCAGACTGCACTCATGAAAACCCTCTTGAGTCCAGAAACATTGGCTTCTTCTCCACTAACTGTGTGGAGGGTGAGAGATTCATTCAGCTGTTTGTCCATGTATCTGTTCATTTGCTAACTAGAAGCAACTTCAACTGGAATAGTCACTGTAACACTCGCTATTGGTGCGGCAGAAATGAGGAAGGCGGAGACAGGCTTCAGACAACTCAAAAGGCACTATATTAGTGGCTGTGGCTCAGGTGGTAGAGAGGGTTGTCCACTAATCGTAGGGTTGTCGGATGAATTCCCGGCCCAAATGACTCCATATACCGAAGTGTCCTTGAGCAAGACACTGAACCCCAAGTCGCTCCCAATGGCAAATTAGTGCCTTGCATGGCAGCTCTGCTACCATTGGTGTGTGAATGTGTGTGTGAATGGGTGAATGAGACACAGGGTAAAGCGCTTTGGATAAAAGCGCTATATAAGTGCAGACCATTTACTATATTTTTTCTTTCACTTTTCAGCTTATTTTATTCACACACACGGCTTCGTGCTGGTCTGTATGTCTGTCTGTCTCTCTCATCTGGCACTCGTCTTTTATGTTGATTTTAAAAACCTTATGCTCACACATAAGGCACTGCATGGTCTGGCCCCTCAGTATCTGTCTGTGCTTTTAACTTCATATACACCCAAGCATCATTTGCGCTCCTCTCAAGCTGGTTCAGTGGCTGTCCCACAGACACGGTTGCGATATGTACGGGACAGGGCTTTCTCGTCCTATGCTCCCAGACTCTGGAATGCACTCCCTGCTCATATTAGAGATGCACAGAATTTGAGCATTGTTAAATCTAACCTAAAAACTATTTTTTTTAGGTTAGCTTTTTCTTAATGGTTTTAACCATTTTGTATTCAAGTCTGTTTTTTTGTTTTTGTAAGTTTTGTGTTTTTAATCTGTGTATTTAAAAAAAAAAAAAAAAAAAAAAAAAAATCCTTGGTATTTTCTTATTTGGTAAAATACCTTGAGAAGCTGCTTTAAGGCGCTATATAAACAAAGTTTATTATTTTTTACATAATAATAAAAAGGTTACTAAAGAAATTCAAAGTAAATATAATGAAACTAAATACTGACTGTATTAATTCAATTTAGAGCAGGAACAAGCCTATAATCACGCATATATAGAAAGTCCATTGTAGAAAGATTAAGGTAACACTGTCAAAATTGGCCAAAAATTATGTATTTTGGCCAAAAATGAATATTCCTTCTAAAAAAAACATTAGGTTCAAGCCATTCGAATAGCTACTTTTACACATTGTGCCCATAAGAGGGCAAACCAATACATAATTACTTCTGAAATACTCTCTAAGATACTCTCCAGTCATATTACAGACCTGTTGCCAATTAACCTCCAGCTGTTTCTTTTTAGTAACACTTACCTTTCCAGCCTTTCATTGCCCCGTCCCAACTTTGAGACATCGTACGGCCATTACCTTATTTAAATTACCTTATAAAAAATTACCTTATTTTTTCCTTAGAATGGTACATTTCCTCAGTTTAAGCATTTGATATGTTTTCTATATTCTATTGTCAGTAACATATGGGTTATGAAATTAGTAAATTATTGCATTGTTGTTATTTACATTTTACACACTGTCCCAACTTTTTTGGAATTGGGGTTGTACAACTAGACATAAGCTTGCAGAGCTTGCATACAACTTTATCTCAAGGTTCCACAATTTTGCCTTCTACTGACCAAAATCTGAAGTATTTCCAAACGGGGCTTTTTAGATTGCTTTTTAAATCACTCTCTCTGCGGCTGATTTAGGCTGTGAACTCTCTGCTATCATTACCACACGGTTGTTGTATTATTCACTCATTTCAGCTTGACCTACATGAAAGTGACGTTGTGTGACTACTGTCCGTCATGCAGTGCATTCAGTGCAGTAGTCTAGGCCCACATGAGAACTCGCAAGAAAGTCAGCTGCGGTAGTGTTGCTTTTTTCACCCCCTGCTTTTTCCCCCCAATTTTCAATTGTGAAAATTGAATATTAATTTTCACAATTTAATGCCTGTTTATTTTTTACAATAAATATAATGTTACTTTTTATTACATTTTTTTTTTTTTTGAATATTCACAGACAGCCCTAGATTAGGGTTAGAAATCTAAAAACTTAACTGCACTGAAAGCTTGAATTAGTCTTCTACACTGAATGGGTGGCAGAATTCCATTGACATCCTCAGTCTTGACAAAGCTCAGGTCATCTACTGACAACTGAGTTACATGAGGTAAGTCCAAAGTCTGCAACTGCTGCCCTTATGCCACCATTATAGAGTTCTGGATAAAAGCTAGTGGAATCTGAAACCTGAAACCTGGGGGCTAAATAAACGAGATAAATGAGAGGCCTGAAACATCTGATGTCTATCAGCAAGTGACCCTAATCACATTTCTGAAGTTTTTATTTGACCTGATACATCTTTTGAAATAGCTATGCTTACTTTCAAAGCACATGGTCCAAGTATGTATGAGCAGACCAAACTGTAAACTTAAGTCAGCATAGTGAAGAATATAGTGGTGTTTTGGTCTAAGATTTACATGTGGGAATAACACTTGCCTCATTTCCACATACTCCTTGATCAGTACCTTCATGTAAGCAATCTGAGAATCAGAAAGTCTAGGTGCACAGACAAATTCAACTAACTCCCTCAGAAGAAGTACCAACTGCCATATAGCATGGTCAGCTTCTTCAATTCTGTCATGCACTAAAATAGCCTCAATAACAAGAACTCCCTTGTTGGGAATAGCATTTGGCTTGTGGCTGCTTTCACCAGGAAATGATTTGAGTCGGTCATTTAGTGACTTGTAACTGAACCACTTTTTCATTTTAATTAGGATCTGTAAAGGGTGGCAGTCCAAGCTGACACAAGTGGAAATTAAACAGTTTGTTGAAAACACTGTTGCCTTTAATGCCCTGATGCATGGCCACTTCAGGGTGATGCTCCAAATACTGCACAGACTCATTATACTAGCAGGATCTCTGTGAGTGACAACTGAGAGAGGGTTGGACCAAAATAATTTTTTTGTGACTAGACAGTATCTACAGAAATACTCACCACAGCTGAAATTTTCTGTAAAGCCGCCAATCATGTGGGAGCTCAGGTTATCTCCCATTGTGCATGCGACAGTACCTGTATATATCTTACCCTCAAAAGATATGCCCTTTACCTCCAGCTCATACAAGTCTGACACAAGCTTACTGAAACCTTTATTCACTCCATAATATTTACACTCTTTCTCTAGACAGAGCAGTACCAACTGTATTTGATCAACATTTGATTGGTTGTGTGAATAGAAATTTCCCAGAGTGAAGTAGACAGTTAAAACTTTGTGCTTTTCTTGGCAGATCCAAGAGGATTAGCCACCTCAAAAGCATCTTGAAAAAGTATCACCTTTAAAGAATCTGGGTCTAACGCAAACATAGCATTAAATCTAATGACATGCCCATCAGTGAAATCACAGAGTGTACCATCTTCAACAAGGAGACGGTTAAAACTCTGCTGAGCTGTACTGCCCACTTTTAGCATTGCTCTGAGGCTTTCCAGTATTGGAATGTAATGATAGTGCCTCTTCTGCCTTCTATCATTGTACCCACATGTGAATTCAACAGGCTGAACATAGTTATAGTGCGTCTTGTAATATTGCAGCCTTTGATGGTGCGTAGTTAAAGGCCCATTTGCATGTAAGGCCTTGTGCATAGGGCTCTGCATTTTTTCCAAGATATCTAGAGCTAGCGTCTCTTTTGGAACACAATACTGTTCAAGTTCTTGAGATAGCACATTCATTGTATACTCCTGTTGAATATCCTGAAGAGTTTTAATTTCATTTACTATCTCTAATTGTGGAGGCTGGGACTAAATACTTTCCCTGCAAACCCAAGTAAAACAGTAAAACCCAAGTAAAACCCAAGTAAAACCCAAGTAAAACAGCTAGATTCTCTGTGTATGTATTTTGCATCATTCCCACCATCCTTACTTTGGTCTGCAACAATCACATTACTTTCTTCAGGTACATTCTCTGCAAAATGTGCTCCCTCACCTCAGACTGTTCTGCAACTTTGCATAGATGAACAGATGCTATCTGGGTGACATTCCACCCTCTATGCTATCTAGAAATATGAGATGAAAAGGATGTCTTTAGGTAAAAAGTCTTCGAACACCATCAAAAGGGACAAGTTACAGTAAGACCCACTTGTATGTGGCCATTCAAGTGAGACACAAGCCCTTTAACGTCTGCATATTCTCTGCTGCAAAAATTCAACAAACACTTTAACTGTACAGATACACACTGGTTCCAAGTTTGTCTGGTCCTTGTGCCTGGGTGTGTTTGTGACATATGAACAGCAAAGCAGTTGAATGAGGAAAACCTTCTTCCACAATCTTTATGCCCACATAAGGAAAACACATTGTTTACATGTCTGTGGGACCAAGCAAAGTTGACTCAGATGCTTCTGGACAAAGATCAGGTTGTGAGGGGATGAATGAGGAATGATTGCTATGCCTTGTCAGACTCTCATATGCAACTCAGATTGAATTTATAGCTTTGACACAAGTGTAACATGGTGAGAAACAGATGCTGAAAATTAATATATTTTATTCAGAAAGAAAATGTAAAGTGGAGTGTTAATAGATTAGCATGGTTCAGGATCCATCTCCCTCTCAAACCAGAGCCAGCTAGGCTAGCAGCTGAGCTAGGTCAGCAGCAGTCAACCACCTGACAGCCGTTTCAGGTCAAGATCATCACAGGAATACTAAGATGTAATATGACAGCACCACCACTGTTGAAGGCATTAAACTGATCTACACATTGCATTGCATTTCATATATTTTATCACAGCTACTCAACAACATCACTACAGCAATATGACACATGCTTGAAATGATCCACTCAGCATTATATAAAACGCATTGCCAACAATCAAAAGTTAATCAAAGTGAGGACACATACTGTATGCAGTCAGGGTACCTCTGCAAATATCAACTAAATCTTCCAACATGTGACGATAAGCATGCGATGATAAATGTGCCAGGTCCGAAATTAACTTGCCAAACAAGTCAGATAGCAACTAATTTAACATTACATAAACAGTTTATGTAACATTTGCAGTCAGTCAATACAGTACCAAACTTTATGTTGGCTACATTAATATAGTAGAAGAACTTGCCACGGCAGCCCAACTTTCTTGCCACGGCAGGAAAACAGACTGCAGAAGTGTGAGAAAGGTTTCTCCAACTCCAAAATCTGAATAAAACTTAAAAATAAGACCAAGTGTGACCAGCATGTGTGATGGCGTCTGTCTCTTGCACCTTTTGTGGTTAGCGGGGGTTCTTGCTCCCACAATGCAATGTGTAATTCAAAATACGGGTAAAACACCTGTGAAAAATCAATACATAAAATTCCTTCATATTAACATAGTACATTGACCCCTATTTTTTTACAGACTTTTCTTAGAGTATAGGTATGATGGTCTTTTTGTGGAATTTGGTGTTCCCTTTCAAAGGGAACACTGCGGGAGCACCCTTGCAAGTGACCGGTATCTGAAGCTTGTGTAAAATCATGCCTAATTTATAGGCCTGCCATGATCAGGCGATGTGGCAATTAAGTGCGTCGCGTGATATATAAACGACACCTGTGAACCGCGCTATCAGCCTTATTATCTTCAGTGAGACTGGATGTCGGTCGTTTGTGTAACAAAAACAAAAAGACTCCTCATTTTCTCTCTATCTTTTCTCAGAATCTCTGGACTTTTCTATCCCTTTAAAAAAAGAGAAGAAAAAAAAAAGAATGCGCGAGAGAGAAAAGTATGAGTGAGAGAATTCAGAAAGTGTGTTTCATCATGGGGAGGACTGCACACTTTCTGTGTGAAGTGTCTATGGGTGGAGCATGCCATGGCAGCCCTCAAGAGGTCTGACTGTGCGCATTGTAACGCCTTACATTAGGCAGCTCCGCTCGCGACTCGCTCTCTTCTTGGAAGCCGAAGCGAGTTGGGTTTCAGAGCCTCATGGATCTGGGCGGCCGCTGCCGAGGCAGCTAGCCATCTTAGGTCCTGGGGATCTCATATGGATCTGGAAGAGGAGCCGGAGAGGAGCGCTGCTCTATCTTTTACTCTGTCTTCCGGGTCCGGCTCTCCACTGGATTTTAGAAAGCCAAAAAAATTTTAAAAATAACACACAAATTAAAAATAACAATTCCTCTCTGACTCTGAGGAGCCAGAAGGGTGTGCTAAAAACTGAGAGCAGCATATAAAGAGCTGTTTAAAGTGATTACTAAGGCTGGATGAGCTTTTTTCTCCCCAGTGAAAGTAAATCCCACACACTGCAGAAAACTCCCCTTTTTTCCAGAAGTGTATGACAAAATATCAGGCTTCTGGGGGGAAACCATGCATAAGCCGTATTTATAACCCCGAGACGTCGGATTATTCGGCCATCGTGGGGAATAAACAGCAAGGCTATTTAGGTGGAGGAGACACTTGTGAGCTACCTCTCTCCATTGACAGTGGTAATTTAGGGGAGCCGACTTTGCCATCCAAGCCATGTAAGGCCACTGTGGCATTGGTGGGCAAGGCCTATGCAGTAGTAGTCTTGCTTGTGGGTCACTGCAGACAATAACATTGTTGCAGGCCTACCAAGCAGACCTGCTGAGTGAGCTCGACATATGGCGGCATTCAGCCGGTTCCTTCCATGTTGTGTCGAGTTCACCCGGGCATCCATGAGTGGAGCCCAGGCCAGCACTAGTGCAAGGAAGGCACACAAGGCGAGTACGGCAGCTTAACCAACCCCCGCAGACAGCCAGGGGTACCGGGCAACCACAGTCGTGGCCTGCTACTAGGCCTGATCTGAGAATGGTCAGAAAGGGCAAGCAGACAAAGAGGAGCGGTCCTGAGGGGGCGTGGAGGGACATATCAGGGGACATGAGGTTGTTAGGGCAGTTAGCCCCCAGTGCTACTGTAGGGCCTCCCCTAACCAAGGCTGTCCCAAGTTTTCAGTGTTCTCTGGTCAGCGAGCTGTCACAGGGCAACGAAAATCTGATGCTTTCCCTCCAATCAAATCTGGAAAAGTGAACGTCACTAAAAGACCGTCTGGCAGCGTGGAAACTACTGCCAAATGTGTCTCCATGGATTATATCTACCATAGAAAAGGGTTACCGGGTCCAGTTCAGAGCTCGTTCCCCCCCAGTTCAGAGGTGTGCTCACCACAGTAGTCAGCACAGACCAGAGCCCAACATTAGTGCAGGAAGTAAGATCCCTCTTGGACAAAGGGGCCATAGAACATGTACCCTGTTCCCTGAGGGAGGGAGGTTCTTACAGCCGTTATTTCCTGGTCTAAAAAAATAGAGGAGTATGTGGCCAGTTTTAGATCTGCGTCATCTGAACTGTACTCTTCGGATGTATAGGTTCAAGATGCTGACGCCCAAACTTATCATTCCACAGATTCAGTTTGAATACAGGTTTGTGACAATAGATCTAAAAGATGCATATTACCGCATAGAAATATCGCCCAGTCACAGGAAGTTCCTGGGTTTGCGTTGGAGGCAATGCATACCAAGATGGGGTTCTTCCCATCGGGCTAGCTTTATCCCCTCACACCTTCACAAAGTGCATGGATGTCAGTCTGACTCCAGGGCATCCTTGTACTAAAGTACCTGGACGACTGGTTAATTCTAGCATGATCCAGGGAACTGGCCGTTCAACATCAAGATGTTGTTCTCGCCCACATGAAGAGCTTGGGGCTCAGGTTGAACCTCAAAAAAGTATGCTTTCTCCAGTGCAGTGGACAACTTTTCTAGGGGTTATAAGGATTCTACTATGATGAGGGCGTTTCTATTCCCAACATGCGTAGGGTCAATCCTATCAACATTGAGCAAGATAAAGCTGGATCTTGGCATCCCCTCCAGTCTCTATGAGAGACTGTTGGATCTTATGGCAGCAGCAGCCAATGTCATTCCATTGGGCCTATTGCACAGGAGACCGTTTCAGTGGTTGCTGAGAAGTTGGCGTAATCAGAGAGTAATCAGTGTCACGCCGCGATGCTTACATGCTCTGAGAATTTGGAAGTGTCCCCGGTTTCTAGCCTTGGGTCATACTCTACGGGTGTCTCCTTATTGCAAGACTGTAATGACAGACACCTCCCTCATGGGCTGGGGCGCAGTCTTAGACAGCTGTCCAGCTCACAGTCTCTTGAGCGGCCCTCATCTGGAATGGCATGCAAATTGCCTAGAAATGCAGGCCATATTTCTAGCACTGAAATTATTTATTCCTCAATTGAGAGGTCACCATGTGTTTACAGACAACACAGCAGTGGATTTCATATATCAACCACCAGGGAGGATTATGTTCGCGCCCCCTGTTCAGGCAGGCGCAACTAGTTCTTCTCTGGGCAGAGGGAATGTTTTGTCAGTGAATGCAATTATATATTCTGGGCAACCGAAATGAAGGGGGCAGTTGTCTTGTTGAGGCCCAAGGATTGGTGTCTCCATCCACAAGTGGTGGAGTCCATATGGTGGAGGTTTGGCCAAGCGGGAGTGGGTGTGTTCGCCTCCGAGGAGACAACACACTGCCCTCTGTGGTTCGCCCTCACTCCTCCCACACCATTAGGGCTGGATGCCATGGTGCACATGTGGCCGAAGTCAAATCTATATGCTTTCCCTTGATCGCTCTGCTCCCACAAGTTCTAGTGAGAGTTCACCAAGATGATCTACATCTGCTGCTAGTAGCACCTTATTGGCCAGCTCAAATATGGTTCTCAGAGACGATATCCCTGCTAGACGGCACTCCTTCTGAGGTTCCCATCCTCAAGTATCTACTGTTTCAAGCCGAAGGGCTGATTTATCACCCTTGGCCGGAACTATGGAAACTGTGAGTTTGGCCCTGAAATTGTAGGTGCTCAAGTGGCAACTTTTTGTATTGTGGTGTGAGGAACGTCAGCTAGACCCAGCGAGCTGCGCAATAGCTACAGTCCTGGAGTTCTTACAAGGACGTTTCTCATCAGGGTTGGCTCCTCCTAGAATCAGGGACTACATGGCCACCATTTTGGCCAGCCACGCCCCTATTGAGGGAGTCTCTGTGGGGCAACATCCTCTAACTTTTTATTTTATACCATCGAGATTCGAATGAAACAACTGGGGAAGTGTTCACCAAAAACGACCTAATGTACTGAATAAGAAATCACCAAAATTGCAGTGGAGATCAGAGATGTATAGCCTGCAGTCTGTTATGGATCCGCTCAACCTGTGGTACACGACTACTCAACTGACACTTCTCCAGGTCTTTTGGATGCTGCAGCAGAGAGAATACAAGACTTGGATGCTAAGGTCCAAGCTCTCTCTGTCACTCACATACACATAGATTGATTTTGTCTCTCAGATGACGATTTCCAATTTTACACATGCTTTCCTTCCGAGAGGGTTTTCAGGATCTTCTGGGAATCTATTGAACCATCGGCATCAAACCTTATTTACTGGTCAAAGCCACAGAGACAGGGTCTTGAGGCAGTTTCAGGATCACAGGAAGCTTCAGCTCATTGATGAGTTTTTTTCTCTATTGCTGTCGCATGTCTGCTGGTCTATGAGAGAAGGTCTTGGCAGATATCTTCAATGTGAGTACAACAACAGTCAGCAGTGTTATAACATGGGCAAATAAAAAAGTCAGGGCAACCATGCCAGCAAAGTTTAAGAAGTACTGCCCAGATTTCCGTGTAATTTTAGACTGTACTGAGATCAGGTGTGAAAACTCCACAGCACGGACACTGGTCAGAGATTTTTTCCCCCAACATAAAAACTACCCCACCTTTAAAGGCTTGATTGGAGTTGCTCCATGTGGGGTCATAACCTTTGTTTCTCAGCTATTCACTGGATCCATCTCTGACAGAGAGATAACAAAGCAGTTGGGACTTTTGGACCTACTGGAGCCTGGAGACCGTTGTACGGCAGATAAAGGCTTTACCATAGAGAGACTGCCTGAGAATGTGGGAGCCATACTTATCATTCCTCCATTCAAAAGAGCAGACCAACTCACAAAAGACATAAGCAATAAGCACATCTACAGATTGTGGTGGAGAGAGTCATTCGATGAATTAAAGAAAATCACATCTGGGTCTCTACCATTCCTCTCACCCTCACAAGCACAGTGAATCAGATCTGGGCAAACTGTTGTTTAATGGCTAATTACTAAGGCCCCCCTTGATGTAAAAGATCATATTGTTTTGTAATTTTTTTAACAAAAACATAACTTACCCATAAGCAAACAAATTCATTACCTAATTTTGCTTTCAAGAATGAACTGAGTATAGTTTAAATTGTACAAAATTTTTTAAACAAATTGAAACAACAGAATGCGTAAAAAGTGTAAATATTTCTTTATTGCATTTATTGTTTTGATGAGTGCTTTAAAAACAGATTTAATACAAATATTGACTGCATTGTTCTAATACTCACTATTAAAAAGTTACATGTTAAAATTTAATTTATACAACATTTACATTGATACTATCTTTTTTTTTTTTAAATATACAATATTAAAAGATACAATTTTTATTACTATTGCCTATTTGTTAGTAAAAAGAGATGTAAAAGACAAAAAATAAACATTAGCATGATTTTACAATTCACCACCACCACAAGTTTAACAACTCTTACCCTAAGAGGTAAGATACACATTCATGTATGTAGATGTGCTGGATGTTGACATCAGTTTTGGTGTTCGTTATGAAATCACACCAAATCAGACCTGTTACTGTGTATTTGTGGCTTTCCTTAAATTTTTGCATGACCGTTAAGAAATCTGACATGTGTTACCTGAGAAATGTCATCAACATCAAGGCATTTCACCTCTGCAAGTGTGAAGGGAGGGTTCTCAGTCGGGTCGTAGACTTCAATTAAATTCATTTAAATTTTATTTGTATAGCGCTTTTTACAATGATCATTGTCTCAAAGCAGCTGTACAGAAATATATAAACACGAGATACAAATTTTAAATGTGTGAATTTATCCCAATTGAGCAAGCCGGTGGCAAGGAAAAACTCCCTAAGATGTTAAGAGGAAGAAACCTTGAGAGAACCAGACTCAGAAGGGAACCCATCCACATATGGGTAAGATGGATAGGTCCTCATCTGGGTAAGATATACTATATATACACACTAACATATATATAGTATAAATACATTGGTAGATGTAAACATCTGTTACAGTGGTAGACATTGCAAACAGACAGTTTGGTCACAGTTATAACACCTGTGTCTTTTGTTTTATTATTTATTATGTCCTATTATGAATAATTTGGTACTCTCTTCTGTGGAATCTTTATTGTATAATTATTGTAGTAATTGTTATATTGGAATTACTCCATAGTGACAGATGCCCCTTTTCTACACTTGAGCCCCTGCCCTTGAGAAACTCTCTGTACAACCCTGTATATATTGGATTGATTTAACTTTAAATGTACTTGAATGTACTTGAAGTGTGCAGTACGCACTAGGAAAATTCAAGTATCAGATTGGGACTCTGTATCGGCAGATACTCAATATTAAATGACTCAGATTGGATTGAGGGCACAAAAACTTCATCGGGACGTCCCTATTTTAGACTTATTCGATTTTTTTTCTCTTTTTGAAGCACTATAGTTTGCACATATTTTGATTAGACATTAAATAATTTAAATGTAATCACCTGGCCCTATAAAGAGTAGACATAACACCACTTCTGCCAGAAGTTTTCAGTTTCCTCACAAGAAAACAGTCAACTGATCAGGATGGATTGCCTGTTAAAAAGAAAAATAATGTCATTATTAAGAGCATGTTTATAAAATGACCATGCCTGTTGTAAATTAATAACCGTTTACTATACCCGAGTCCTGGGATTGTGCCAAGTCTGCCGAGAGCTCGTGCTGAATATAGTGGGTGGTACTGCTTTATGTTTGTCACGTTACAAAGATGGATATGGAAGCAAGTGCAGATCTTCTAACATTTAATAAACAAACAAACAAAATACAAAGACACAATAACACGAGGCAAAATACTGTGGCAAAAACTAAACATGGAAGTGTGGACAAAAGCATAGATTAGATGATACGTAAGAGAAGGAAGCAGTGCAAACAGTGTCTATATATATATATATGAGTGCTCGTTAAACAAAGAATGTGATACAGGTGCAGGTGGTCATGTGACAATGATGTAATATGGTGCAGTGTCTGCTGGGAAATGAAGTCCAGAGTTCTCTCCTTGATATATGACAATGTTTCATCATGCTGTAGTCTGCACTCTGAAACAACAGGCTAACCAAATGGTTGCATAGCTCTTTCCCAGCCACACAGGAATAGTACAAATTGCTGAGGACAGGAGGGTTCTTGTCGGCTTTAAATGAAATCTAAATAAACAAAACCACATTCTTTACATCACCATCTAGCCTACAAATACAAACATATCATGAGTTTAAACTGACTGCAACGGTAGTCTAACAAGCTTTTGTTAATTGTAAACTTTTTTAATAAACTGCAACAGCAGTCTAACAAGCTTTTTTTAATTGTAAACTTTTTACATGAACTGCAGCAACAGTCTAACAAGCTACAACCGTAGCAACAGTGAACACAAAGACTTTTGTCTCCTTGAACTGGAGCTGGCTACCATCCTGAAAACGAAACCTTCAGAGAGTGTGGCACTTGGTATTTCTTAATGGACTGGTAACACTGCACCCTGACGTCACCTCACTACCTATCACCTCAGATACTATTGTACAAAATAGTATTATATCACAACACAGTATCACATCAAATTAAAAAGGCAGCTTAACCTGTTGGTTTTATACATTTTTCAACATTATGAATTTCATCACATGGTTTAGCCAGTTAGGTAGCCTGTTAACCATCTTGAGTAGCGATTGACTAACATTAAATTGAAACTTACCTTTATAGTTGAAGATGTAATTTTCATAATAGAATTTGTAACTGCTCAAGTTTGAATATCTTGGTTTGAGAATGATTTTTGACAATCTTACAAATGTTTTTGATGTGAGTAAGATCTCGAAGCCATGCAGTAAACCTTCGTGCATCCATTGCTACTGCAGAGCGAAAATCAGTTTACATTAATATTCAGCCCCGGAAGTGACGACACATGGACTGTGATAAAGGCCTATTATAGTTTTTAAAATATTGCTAGTTTTTATTTTATTTTGTTTCGTATTTTGGTTTTCAATTTCAGTTTCGTTTTAGTTAGTTTTAATGGTGCATAAATAGTTTTGATTGAATTTTTATCTTTCGAAAAACATTACTTTTAATTTGTATTTAATTTTAGTATCATTTTAGTTGTTTATATCATGGTAATCATACTAAAAAAAATTTTTTTCTACTTATTAACATTAACATTTATGGATATATTTTTTTTTAATCAGTTTTGTTATATCTTCAGTGTCATTAAATAATTTCCCTCTACTTATCTATCTTTCCATCCATCCAGCCATCCATCTGTCTGCCTAATCTAATGGGGGTGGAGGGGTTATCTAACAATAATAATGAAGATGCACCGATGTATCGGCCGATAATCGGCCGATAGATTAAAAACATCTGATGATCAGGGCTGATTATATCCTGTCAATCAAAAGATGGCCGGAAAACGCATCGATTTCGTGCTGTGTGTAAAGAAGATGTGTGGAATGATGACAAAACTGCAGTTTGTAAGCTCTGTAATCTCTGCACTGCTAAAATTTTACACCAGAAGTGAGCAGCAGTGAAGCGGCATCGAGTCAAAATCACCTCCCCCGCACTACTCACACGCTGCTCGCGCTGAATTGAAGGGCCAGTACACCATTGAAAGATTTAAATGAAGATGAGTGACAAAAAAGTATATATTGCACAGAAAAATAAATTTGTATTTCATATCCAGTTAATGTTAATATCATAAAAAAAAGAAGTTTATATTATATATTACCAGTTTGATGTCCAATGATGAAGTACAAATGCTTTTGCTTGTGGTGAGTGAATGTGAAGCCTAACAGGAGGTTTTTTTGCAGTCAATGTTAATATGAATTAATAACATTCAATAAGTTACAAAATCTTACTTTAATCTTCAGAATTTAGTTAATTTAGTATTGCAGCGTGCTCGGAGACCTGAAGCGCGAGTTTGATGCGCTAGCTCTTAGCGAGCGCATGCTTTTGGGTCTTCAGTGATATTGACTTTGTTTACTTTGGACATGTGCTTTTGTTATGGTTTTTGTCGTGTCTCCGTCCCTGTCTTGTCATTGGTTGTTTCCCGTAGGTGTGTTTTCAGCTGTCCTGTGTTTCACCCCTGATTACGTTTGTCATTTAAACACCTCGTGTCTCTTTGCACATCGCGTAGTATTGAGCGTATTCTCCTTATTAAGCGGTTGTTCCTTGTTTCTCATTTTGTTTCATGGTTTTGAACTTGTTTCTCAGTTATTGATTCTGATAGCCTCGCCCTATTTATGCCTGTTTGTAGATCGCCTGGCCCATTGCCTGTTTTTGACCATGCTGTTGTCTTACGTTTTGGATTTGTATGCCTGTCTCACTCTAATAAAATTCTTTAACTGCACTTACATCCGTCCTAAACCTCCATTATGTGGATTACGTGACACCTTCGCTCTTTTGTGAGTTCCTGGCTGAGTAGTTGCTGTGCTCTTGGAGGAATTTTGGAAGGTTTAAATGTTTGTCCATTTGGAGATAATGGCTCTCACTTAGCCTTTGAAATAGCTTTGTAACCCACCCCAGACTGACATATTCCAGTCACCTTCTTCCTCATCATTTCTGGAATGTCTTTCAACTTTGGCATAGTTTGTTACTAGGTAAATCCTTTTAACCAACTTCATACTGTTGAAAACAAATACGCAAACAGCCCTGGGGAAAAAGTAAGCATATGGTGTATACGTGTGTATGGCCCTGAATACACCACTGCAACACATGTCTGGCATGAACAAAGGAGATTTCTGAGGACCTCTGAAAAAGAGTTGTTGATGCTCATCAGGCATCAAGATTGTGACAGATTGTGTACAAATTAAGGAAATTCAAGACCATTTTTACCCTCCCCAGGTGTGGTCAGCCAACAAAGATCACTCCAATACCAATAGTCCACAAGGTCACAAAGTCACAAAGGAACCCAGATTAACTTCTAAGCAACGAAAAGTCTCTCTCACATTGGTTAATGTTAATGTTCATGAGTCCACCACCAGGAGAACAATGAACAACAATATTAAGCATGGCAGGGTTGCAAGGAGAAAGCCACTGCTCTTCAAAAAAAAAAAGAAAACATTGCTGCCCCTCTGCAGTTTGCTATAGATCATGTGGACAAGCCAGAAGGCCAGTGGAAACATGTTTTGTGGATGGATGAGACTAAAATTAAATTTTTGGTTTAAATGATAAGTGTTATGTTTGGAGAAAGGAAAACAGTGCATTCCAGCATAAGAACCTTATCCCATCAGTGAAACACGGTGGTGGTAATATCATAGTTTGGGCCAGTTTTGTTGCATCTGGGCCTGGACGGCTTGCCATCATTGATGGAACAAGGAATTCTGAATTAAACCAGTGAATTCTAAAGGAAAATGTCAAGACATCTGTATGTGAACTGAATCTCAAGAGAAAGTGGGTTATACAGAAAGACAATGACCCTAAGCACACAAGTCATTCTACCAAAGAATGGTTAAAGAAGAAGAAAAGTTAGGAATGTCCTGTCCTGACCTTAATTCAATAGAAATGTTGTAGAAGGTCCCGAAGCAAACAGTTCATGTGGTGGGGAAACCAACCAAAATCCCAGAATTGAAGATGTTCTGTACTGAGGAATGGGATAAAATTCCTCCAAGCTGATGTGATTAACACTTACCGGAAACGTTCAGTTGCAGTTATTGCTGCACAAGGGGCTCACACCATATACTGCAAACAAATGTTCACATACGTTTGCCATTCACAGATACAGTGGGGGAAATAAGTATTGAACGCGTCAAATATATTTTCAGTAAATATATTTGCAATGAAGCTATTCACATGAAATTTTCAGCAGATTTTGGTATTTACTCAAGAAATCCACATATATAAAGAAATCCAAACATTAAAGTCCATAAATTATGTGTAATAAAGCAGAATAACACAGGAAAAAAGTATTGAACACGCTAATGGAAATTTGTTTAATACTTTGTGTAGAAGCCTTTGTTTGTAATGACAGCTTCAGAACACTTCCTGTATGAAGAAATTATTCTTCTCAAGATATTTGAAATCTTGTTCAATTGGATTCAAGTCAGGTGATTGACTGGGCCATTTTAACGCCTTGATTTTTTTCCTCTGAAACCAACTGAGAGTTTCCTTTGCTGTATGCTTTGGATCGTTGTCCTGCTGGAAGGACATCTCATCTTCATCATCCTGGTGGATGGCAGCAGACGCTCAGTAAATAGTAAGTAAGTAAGTACATTTTATTTATAAAACACATTTCACACAGCGAAGCTGACCAAAGTGGTGAACAAAGTAAAGAAAAGTAAAATAACAGAATACAACCAAATAAAGACAGACAATAGACAATAGTAAAAAAAAAAAAAAATTGATTACAACACCCGGGAGAA
Source organism: Stegophilus panzeri (assembly GCA_024331685.1). Taxonomy (NCBI): domain Eukaryota; kingdom Metazoa; phylum Chordata; class Actinopteri; order Siluriformes; family Trichomycteridae; genus Stegophilus; species Stegophilus panzeri. The sequence goes on from JANDJT010000103.1 coordinate 10,560,388, forward strand.
GAGATATGTTTTCAGCCTCTTTTTAAAATTGGTAGTTGAAGGTGCAAGGCAGATGTCCGATGGCAACTGATTCCATAAACGAGGGGCAGCAACTGAAAAAGCTCTATCCCACTTAGTTTTTAAACGGTATTGAGGGACATACAGAAGAAACCTATCAGAAGATCTTAGAAATCTGTTAGATGAATGTGCTGTAAGAAGATCTTTGAGATAAGAAGGAGCTTGATCATTAAGAGTTTTAAAAGACAAACAACAGAATCTTAAACTGAATCCTAAAATGGATCGGGAGCCAATGGAGCAATGCTAAAATTGGGGTGACATGATCAAATTTCTTTGCCCTGGTCAACAGCCTTGCACCTGCATTCTGAACTATCTGGAGATGAGCAAGAGATGACCGAGGAAGACCCAAGTACAATGAATTACAATAATCTAAGCACGATGTGATAAAAGCATGAATAACCTTCTCCAAATATTGGAAGGACAAATGTCTTTTAAGTTTATAAATAATCCGTAATTGATAAAAACTATTCTTAAAGAGTGAATTTATTTGCTTGGTTAAGCATAATTCTAAGTCCAGAATGATACCAAGGCTCCTAACCTGGGAAGAAATTGAGGGGAAATGGTTACAAAGCTCATTTATATTTATGAGACCATCTTTCAATCTCAGGGGACCAAAAACTATTTTTTCAGTTTTGTCTTCAAGTTGGAGAAAGTTATTTGTTAACCATTTTTTAATATTGTCAAGACAGTCCAACAGTGGTTGAATGGAGTCACCAGCTTTCAACGGTATGTACAACTGGGTATCATCAGCATATAAATGAAAAGAGACATTGTGTGCCCTAATAATATTCCCCAACGGTCACATATATAAGTTAAAAAGAAGTGGGCCCAGAATAGAACCTTGAGCTACACCACTAATAATAGGAGCGGAAGACGAGGAGAAATTACCCAATGCTACCGAAAAGGACCTGTCTTTAAGATATGGGCTGAACCATTGTAGGGCCGTACCCTTGATACAAATCAAATCAAGTGCCAAAGAAGTATGTTATGATCTACAGCAGGGGTCACCAACCTTTTTGAAACTGAGAGCTACTTCATGGGTACTGAGTCATACGAAGGGCTACCAGTTTGATACACTCTTCTGAAATAACAAATTTGCTCAGTTTGCCTTTAGTTATATATTATTATTAATGATAAATGATACTCATCTATGTGAAGACACTGATCACGTTAATGATTTCTCACAATAATTATCAACAATGAATTAACAAGGTGGGAAACAGATAATATCAATATTCAACACTTTATTTCTATTAATCTCAGCAATTGTTTAAATTTTGAGATGATCACTTCTACAACATTTCATAGGAAAAATGTCCCATTGTCACTAACCACTGACAAACCATTTTAACAAATCATGAACTATGTTGCACCATGTTTGAAAAAGTTATCAATTATGTAATGTTTAAGAAAAATCAACTTTCATATTTTTAAATAAATCTTTGAACTAATGAGCAAATCTGCGGCATTTTTAACAAAATTTTTTGAATTGAACACAATTTTTCAATATTTTAATTCAACTTTGCCATGGCACTGCCATGTTGCCACTGACAACATCTGGTAACTGTTTCTTTGTTAGTGGGAAGACTGGCATTGCATGCTGTTCACCAGTGTACTGTAATCTGGTGTGTAACTTGACACTGCAACTCTGAGTGAGTCTTGCAGATGTGCATCAGTGAAGCATGTTCTGTGTTTGTTCTTGATGAAGTTCATGTCAGAAAACGCTGATTCACAGAGATAGGTTGAACCAAACATCCTGGCAAGCTTCATAGCTGCTGTGCATACCCCGCAGTACTTTTCTGTGTCAACAAGGCACCAAAAGTTTGGTGCAGCCTGGCAGACTTTGAGGTGGAGGTCATTTTGCAATGTTACGATTTCAAGCTTCACCTGTTCAGCATCCAAGTTGAACATTGCACTTAGTTGCTCAGCAATGCATGTTATGTCCATGTTCATGAAAGGATTGGAAATGAATGACACATGACTCAAGCTGATCAAGGTCACAAAACCTATTCTCAAACTCTTGCCCAAGTCTGTTTATGACTTGACAGTACTTTTCTGCAACTTTGTCAAATGTCTCAGATGCAGAAGCATTGTCTTTCAGCACCGGCTGCACAGAGGGAAAGTGCAGCACCTTTTTTCTCTCTGTATATGCACAGAGAAAATGTTAATCTTGGCTTTAAATGCATATAAAGCACTTATCATATCAACAACAGTCTTACCCTTGCCTTGCAGCTCGCAGTTCAAGTGGTTTAGTTTCCCAGTAATGTCCGTTAAAAATGCAAGGTCGAGTGTCCACTCTGTGTCCTCTAGCAGCGTGACGTCTTCGCCTTTGGATTGCATGAACTCTTTGATTTCACCCAAAACAAAACAGTGACAAAAACGAAGTAAATCTCGTCCTCTGCTGAGCCAGTGGATTTCTGTTTGTAGCAGCAGGTCACCATATTCAGCTGACATCTCCTCCAATAGCACCTTGAATATCGTGTGCTGTTTCGCTTTGGAGCGGATGCTGTTTATGATTTTCACAACGGGAGTCATCACATGCCCAAAGCCGATCACTTTTGCACATAACCCCTGCTGGTGAATGATGCAGTGGTAATGCAGAAATTTTGGGAAGTCTGGGTCACCTTTACAGTGAGCGATGAAACCTGTATGTCGGCCGATCAGATCGGTTCCATTTTTCTCATCTTTAAGTACAGTGTTAGCAATTATCATCATTGCTTCTTTGAAAACTTCTCCGTCTGAAAATGCGCCTTCTTCTTTATCAGAAAATGTATAGCTCTAAATAAGGATTCGGTTGCTTTTTGGGTGCTTTTCACCGGCCTCGTGAAAAAATACTGCTGCTTACCCAAAGCTGCCTTTAGCTCACGGGCTTTTTCTGCCCGTAGCGCGCTGCCCGGTGGGTAGTTAGCATGTTAGCTTTTGTGACACGTAGTGAAGTGTCTCTCCACATTGTGCCGCTTTGCCGTTGCCACAGTCGCCCCGCAAATTAAACACACACAGGTTTCTTTCACAGTAGTAAAAAAAAAAAAAAAAACAACCTTCCTCCCATTCACTGTGAAAATGATAAGTTTTCTTTCTTTTTTCGGCCAAGTTTTTGGGGCAAGAAACCGCATTCAGCCCACCCGTCTTCGCTGCGCCCGCTAGCTTACTCTCCACGAAGTGACCTTTGAATTATACCTTTTCAACTTCATTATGGGAATAGTCAACTTCAATATGGGAATAAAAATTTGACAGTATAAAGAATAAATAATTAAATTGAATTAGAAACGCATATCAAATTTTAGACGTAGCTCACTGGTGAGTTGTGTTATTTTTTAGAACAGGCCTGTGGGCGACTCATGTGGTCCTTGGGGGCGACCTGGTGCCCGCGGGCACCGTGTTGGTGACCCCTGTTCTAGAGGTTCACATACTTTTGATTACTCACGTACATGTAATATTGGATAATTTTCCTCAATAAATAAATGACCAAGTATTTTTTTTTTGTCTAATTTGTTTCATTTGATTCTCTTTGTCTATTTTTAAATCTGATTATGTTTTAGGTCATATTTATGCAGATAGATAGAAAATTCTAAATGGTTCGCAAACTTTCATACACCACTGTGTGTCAGATGATCACAATCCTGACACAATCACCACACTTGGTAAGGCCTGAGATACTACACTTCAGTTGGCTGACACATAGTCTGTCACAAGCACTTCTCTGCAAAACCCTATGCATTTCTAAGTAATGTAAGTTACAATACTGCGAACAATGTGTTTCAGAACTGGTGTATCCTGTTCCTGCTGACCTCAGTGGCACATGTTACCAACCTAAATTAAGAAACCAGTAGCTGACACTACTAAGGGTAGCTTGAGTAATTTTATGTAGTGTGCTTGTGTAGTGACACTCTTGCCTAAATCTATTGATGTCCTCCTCAGAAACCAGGTTTTTGATCAAAATGAAGCCATTTTCTTCATAAGCAAGTCTTTGTTCTGGAGACATCACATCTGTATCAAAGGTGTACCTACAGCCATAATAACATAGTGAATGTGAATGATCATCACAAGGCAGAAAAAACAGCTTATGTTTTATGACATGATATTCATCACAACAAGATAGGTACTTACTGAAGTGTTTCAGGATGATGATGTGACAGGTTTTGTGCAGATGTAAAGGATGTGCGCTTTATTACAAGTATTTAAGTAAAATCAATGTCTACTCTTAACAGAAGGGAAAATGGAAATATCACTCACATACATGACCTCTACCACCATTTCTCCTGCCCATATCTGGTGATCAGCTCAATAAGTCATCAGGGATACTCATGGATTTTGGTTCAGAAAATCCTAAATATGACTTATATCAATTCTCCATGCCTCGCTCATGTACTTTCTAAGTTAAATGTTATTCGAAGTTAATGTTATTCACTTAAGTCTATTTAAAGATTTACCAACATCTAGTTTTTGCTTCTGCCAATTCAAACAACAAAACAAAACAAAACAATACAAAATTAGCCTTGTAATATTAAAAGTTCAATCTAACAGCCTCTGTGAAATAACTGTCAGTTTGATTAAAACATTTGGAAGCTTAATTAATCAATAACCTAATATTCAATCATGTAAACAATAAGTTAATACTCAGAATTTTACTCGTTTTTAATCTTAGCTCATATTATCAAGTATTCAAGTACACAAGGTCTCCATATCCCTGAACTGTCCAAAGAATATTAGTTAGATGTCCCATTTTTTTTTTCTGTTTAGCTTTGAACAACCTGAAGCGTTTGAAAACATTTAAAATATTACTTTAAGTAATTTAAGTGCGTCACGTTACAATTAGGTGTATTTCTGACAGATTGAGAGTATTAAGATGACAGTTAGCCAAATGTATTCTCTGTTTTATGCCCTTACTCTTGGGGAAATCCTGGTTCTGTTCCAATTATTCTGACCAGTATAGGAGTTTAAGTAACACTGGTACATTTTTTTTTCTTTCTTCAAAATACTTGCATAAGAGCAAAAATAAAGGACGGAATTGATGTTCTAAGAAAAACCCTGTCTATTTAGACGAAATTGCTATAATGCCGAAGGGTAAAGCTATGCGGTAAAATGCACTCTCTGTACTTTTCTTGCATAACCGGCCTCTTCAAGTCTCGAGCTCTGGTGTGTATCTGTTCCCGGACAGCACGCATGGAGCCTGGGCGAGTTTTCCGCCCCGTTGCCTGAAGAAGCCCCGCGTAAACACATTAGCCGAAACATAAAAGGATACTACGGCAACGCCGGAACGGTCCAGGTGGTTCAGGACAACTTTCAATCTGTCTGCCGCACGTAGAGCCATGTTATTCAGAAAAAAAGATATTTTCCTGGCAACGTTTTCTCTACAGCGATTAGCTTGTGGCTAATGTTCGCACCGCTAACTGCTTACGTAACTGGGACAAAGTACACAACAGGGGCATTGACATTGACGAACAGTATCACACCCACTTATCAACCCACTTATTTATTGGTGTTTTTAATAAATATAAATATACACGTGTACATTCATTAGAAGACGCGTTTGTAGCATTTCTTATTACAATAATTTTGGCTGCCACTGTTACCTTCAGAAACACCGAATATAAAATCATCTCATTATGAATTCAATACAAAATTTTGTGCTCTAATATAGCTCGTCACTGTTGTTCTATCACTGGTGTGACTTATATAATGTATTGACTTTATATACATACACACTGTATATATGTATACAGTATAGATATATAGATAGATAGATAGATTCAGACATCCAAACAATGCTCAAATCTGCCAAGAAAACACTCCCCACACCATTACATCTCCAGAAGCAGCCTGAACTATAGACACAAGGCAGGTTGAGTTCATGCTGTTGATGTCAGTCTGTGACCTGACAATATGATGCAGCAGAAATTGAGATTTCACACACCAAGCAACATTTTCCAGTCTTAATCTGTCTAGTTTGGGTGAGCCTGTGCCTACTAGAGCCTCAGATTCCTGTTCTTTGAAAGCCAATGAAATTCACATCTTCCCACGCCTCTCCCCCAATTCTGACGATAAAAATGAACGTGGTGCATGTGTTCCTAATAAAGTTCCCAGTGATTATATGTCACAAAGACATTGAGCACATGGAATAGAAGGAATAGAGATTTTTTTTAAAAATACAAAAATAAATGCAGCCTCATGTAGCTAATGTAGAACCATGATCTTTCCAGGCTGATGTCATTGAAGTCATGGAATTATTCCCGTTATTATCTTCACACTTTAAAGTAGTTCAGTTTGGTTTACCCTTCAAGTAAATAAGCAAGTAAGTCATTTTAAAAGTAAATAAATAAGAGCAAGACATGTAATAGTCCACAAAGTCACAAATGAACCCAGGGTAACTTCTAAGCAACTAAAGACCTCTCTCACATTGGCTAATGTTAATGTTCATGAGTCCATCATCGGGAGAACACTGAACAACAATGGTGTGCATGGCAGGGTTACAAGGAGAAAAACACTGCTCTCCAAAAATAACACAACTGCCTGTCTGCAGTTTGTTAAACTTTAATAAAGTTAATGTTATGTATTGGCCAAGTCATGTCCTGAAATTATCTCAATAGAAATGTTGTAGAAGGACCTGAAACATGCAGTTCATGTGAGGAAACCCACCAACATCCCAGAGCTGAAGCTGTTCTGTACTGAGGAATGGGCTAAAATATCTCCAAGCCGATGTGCAGGACTGATCAAGGGTTACCAGAAACGATTAGTTGCAGTTATTGCTGCACAAGTGGGTCACACCAGGTACTGAACGCAAAGGTTCACATACTTTTGCGACTCACAGATATGTAATATTGGATAATTTTCAAGAAATAAATGACCAAGTATAATATTTTTTTTATCTAATTTATCTACTTGTAGGACCTGGGTGAAAATCTGATGATGTTCTAAGTCATATTTATGCAGAAAACTTGAAAATTCTAAAGGGTTCATTAACTTTCAATCACCACTGTAGATAGATACAGTGCATCCAGAAAGTATTCACAGCGCTTCACTTTTTCCACATTTTGTTATGTTATAGCCTTATTCCAAAATG
>JANDJT010000103.1:10577381-10588027 GCA_024331685.1 Stegophilus panzeri
TCCAATTCCAGGTTGATTCATAACATTTCCAGTTGACTGGAACTTCTTAATTATTGCCCTGATGGTGGAAATGGGCAGGTCCAATGTTAGAGCTATTTTCTTGTAGCCACTTCCAATTATGTGAAGCTCAACAACCTTTTGCCACACATGACAGCTATATTCCTTGGTCTAACCCAGTGTTATGAATGATTAAGGGAATTTGGCCTATGTGTTACCTCATATTTATACCCCTGTCTAAGAGGAAATCATAGTTGAACAATTTCCTGTTCCGTGTCACCCAGGTGTATTAAAAAAAAAGAAGAGAAAACTATGGGAATATACTTTTTATTTTTTCGGATATATTTTTCTAATATTCATAGGGGTGCCAATAATTGTTGCACACCTATATTTAACAAAGATTTTTTTTGATAAACCTGTGTTTTTTTGCAGTTGTTTATCAAATATCCTTGTGAGCAGAGTATGTGATTTTTTTTTTTAACAAAAGATCAAAAGGTTAAACAATAAAGACAATTTTTCACAGCCTTCTTTGCTCATATTTAGCAAGGGTGCCAATATTAGTGGAGGGCACTGTATGTCCATACACTTTGCCAAAATCAAAAGGACAAACTTTGCATTCTTTAGCCAGTTTGCATATTTCATGGTACCATGTGGATAATCTTCAAGCCTCATTGGTAAATTATATTTGTCACTGATGATTTATCACTGGTTGAAGTGAATAGTGTGTGTGTGTATAGAACATGGCATCATTAAGTACATTAAGATGGTCCTGGTGTCCACTATAACTGACATTCATATAAAGGCTAATATATTTAAACACAAACAATTTAACTGCTTTCAGAACTAAATTAATTTTCCTGACACTTTAATAATGGCTTAGTGGTTAGCATGTTCGCCTCACACCACCAGGGTCGGGGGTTCGATTCCCACTGCTGCTCTGTGTGTGTGGAGTTTGCATGTTCTCCCTGTGCTGCGGGGGTTTCCTCCGGGTACTTCGGTTTCCTCCCCAATCCAAAGACATGCATGGTAGGCTGATTGGCATGTCCAAAGTAGTGTATGAGATAGAAGATGGATGGATGGACTTTAATAAACAAGAATATATGTGACAATCATAGTAAAAAAACAAAACAATATTTTAGTTATCTTTCTTCTTTCCATAAAATGTGCTTGTAAAATATATATATATATATATATATATATATATATATACACACACACACTGTGCTGTGAAAATGAATTTGCCCCATCCTGATTTCTTCTGTTTTTCTGCATATCTCATACTAAATTGATAAGATAAAACAAAGGCAACTTGAGTAAACACATAATACAATTTTTAAATGCTAATGTTATTTATGGAAGCAAAAAACATTTCCAATACCAAGTGGGCCTGTGTGAAAATGTATTTGCCCCTGTAATTACTAATTCCCCAAATCTATGAAAATGCATTCATAATGGGTTCATGGACTTAATGGACTTTTTCAACAGCATTAAGTTGGTTAAAAGGTCTTACCCAGTAACACACTATGCCAAAATTGAAAGACATTCCAGAAATGATGAGGAGGAAGGTAATTGAAATACATCAGTCTGGGAAGGATTACAAAGCTATTTCAAAGGCTCTGGGACTCCAAGGAACCACAGTGAGAGCCATTATCTCCAAATGGAAAAACTCTGCACAGTAGTGAACCTTCCCAGAAGTGGCCGACCTTCAAAAAATTCCTCTAACAGCACAGCAACTACTCATCCAGCACAAGTCACAAAAGAGTCAAGGACAACAACAAATGACCTACAGGCCTCTCTTGCATCAATAAAGGTTCATGCCCCCACTATCAGAAAGACTCCAGGCAAAAATGGCATTCATGAAAGAGTGGCGAGGTGAAAACCACTGCTAACCCAGAAGAACATTAAGGCTCCTCTGAATTTTGCCAAAATATACCTTGATGATCCTCAAACCTTTTGGGAGAATGTTCTGCGGATTGATGAGTTGAAAATGTAACTGTTTAGAAGACAGGGGTCCTGTTACATCTGGTGTGAACCAAACACAGAATTCCACAAAAAGAAAATTATATCTACAGTCAAGCTTGGTGGTGGAAGTGTGATGGTGTGGTGATGCTTTGCTGAATCAGGGCCTGGGCAACTTACAATAATTGAGGGAAACATGCATTCTGCTCTCTACCAGAAAATCTTAAAGGAGAATGTCTGGTCTTCAGTCCGTAAGTTGAAACTCAAACGCAACTGATTATGCAGTAAGACAATGATCCAAAGCATAGGAGTAAGTCCTAGTCCTTGAAGTAAGTGAAAGACTGATCTCCAGTGATCAGAAGCATTTGGTTGCAGTTATTGCTGCTAAAGGTGGCACAACCAGATTTTAATTTTAAGGGGGAAATATATTTAATATACTGTATATGGCTGTATTATTCCTTTGCATCCTGTCATCTCTCTCATCTTTGTTTCTTTTCTTGACTCTCCATGTCTATGTTGTGTGTGTAAATTTAGTCTACAGTGTGTCTGTCTGCTACACATTCTTCTCCATCAGTCTTACAGACAAAAGCATCATATGTGAATGACAATAAATACTGTTCCCTTTCCTTTTGTCCTGTGCAATTCCAGTTCCAAATTTAATTCACTTCTCTCTGTTGCTGTTTTGTTCTCACTCTTCCTGTCTCTCTCACTTAAATTCAAATTAAAGTAGCTTTATTGGAATTCTTTATTCCAGTGCTGTAAATGAATTAAAAAATAATCAATAACATTAATATTAATCTCTGTTTTATTAATCTATGACATTAATCTCTGTTTCTCCTCCATCTCTCTCCCTTTCCTTTTCTCAGGTGTGTCTGACTCTGACAGCAAAGCGTATGGCACATAAGAATTGTTTGGTGAAGAATCTGGAGGCTGTAGAGACTTTGGGCTCGACCTCCACTATTTGCTCAGATAAGACTGGAACCCTGACCCAGAACCGCATGACCGTGGCCCACATGTGGTTCGACAACCAGATCTATGAGGCTGATACTACAGAGGATCAATCAGGTGAGAGCTATACTTCAGAGAACCAGTTGGTAAGGAGGGTGGTACAGAAAGCCAATCAGCTAAACCTAACTGTAGATGAGTTATGTCTTTGTGTTTGGTGTTTGTGCAGATATACTGTTCTAGTCCATTCCAATTAGTTTCACTGTAGAGAACTTCATTAAAATTCTTACACATTTATTTACATTCTTTGTATTTGGGTGTGATTAATTTTGCTCACAGGAAATGGGGCCTTTGATAAGAGCTCCCCAACCTGGACTGCTCTGTCACGTGTAGCAGCACTCTGCAACCGTGCTGTCTTCAAACCTGGACAAAAAGATGTTCCTATTCTGAAGGTGATCTCATAAGCACTTTGGATTTTATATTTCTACAATACTGATTTCCTGATTAAGTCAATATTTTCTTTTTAATGGGGAGTTGCTATGAATGTGGTGTTTATGTAGATGGAGACAGCAGGTGATGCATCAGAGTCTGCTTTGCTAAAGTGTGTTGAGCTGTCCCGTGGGTCTGTAAAGGCATTTAGAGAGAGAAACCCTAAAGTAGGAGAAATTCCGTTCAACTCAACCAACAAGTTTCAGGTATAAGCACATTCACAATCACACTATGTAATACTGTATGTGAATCAGTGTGTAAATTGAATACAGCATACATTATGGCTAGTCATAATACACAGAGACATTAATTCAAAAGGATTGAAAAAATGGGGATGCCAGATTTACAAAGCCCTTTTTTTATATAAGGGGATGATATCCTTAAATCTATACTCACAAGCAGTAATATAGTAACATTAATATATTATCATAGTAAGGATTTATAAAAAGAGTTTCCATAAAATCAAATCCATAAATTGGACAGGAATGTCATAAGTTCATGCTCCAGTGTACCATTTCCATCAATAAGCCATTACAGTGAAAAAGAAAATACTCACCCCAAAACACAAATTCTTTTTTATTCCACCCATCCCTCTAGCTGTCTATTCATGAAATTGAAGACAGTCCAACTGGGCATCTCCTGGTGATGAAAGGCGCCCCAGAGAGGATTTTGGACAGGTAAATCAGTGTACAACCAATAAATACTGATCTGATCTGATCAAATAATACTGATAACAAATTCATTCCCTACTAACCTGGCAAATCAGTGCCACTGACAAAACAGTATGGGTTCATTCATTTTGTTGATTCTATGATTTTGAACAGTGCACAATTACTGTAAATCAATATTTGTGATTACAGGTGAATATTTTGATCTGTTTAACTCTTGATAATTCTTGAATGATATATGTATAATCATATTGTTATTGCTAAAAGTTGTAGTTATTCCATAATGTTTGAATGTGCAGGTGTAATACTATCATGATCAATGGGCAAGAGGTTCCTCTGGATAATGACTGGAGAGATACATTCCAGGGAGCCTACATGGACCTGGGGGGTCTCGGGGAGAGAGTGCTGGGTAAGAAAGGGGAGAGTGAGTGTGGTGGCTCTAGTTGTGTTACAATATTGTTTGGTGATGCTAAATGAGAAAATTTGTGGTAAGGGGAAAATTTTTTCAAAAACTGTGTGCTTAGGTGGTCATCAGAAGATGGTGAACTATTAAATATGACTGTGTATGTATGTTGGTAGACACAATCACAAAAGGTCATGTGGATACTCATCCTTTGATATATTACAAATAAAAATGAGATGTAATGCATCAGGCATATATTTTTTCACATTTACACTTCACATTTACTATTGTAGCATGACACCATAACCTATCAAATGATAATTATTTCTGAGTCTATGCTTATCAGACAGTTATTCAAAAACAACTCTGATAAAAGCTAGCTAAAAATACATAACTGGTAAGTTCACCAATTTTCAACACAGGAAAGTTGAAAGGTTGCACTATATGTCTCATAAACTAATGTATCATCCAGAATTTAGAGTTTCAACTTAAACTATCACCTTGTTGGTCATTCAAGTACAATTTCCAAACAGGAAAATCTGCATTTCTCAGGTTTCCAACAGAGGCTAGTCGTGGGTATATGCAAACTCATGTACACTGCTAGTCAAAAGTTTTTTAACATATATTTTAGAATTTTTGTTTAAGTGACCTCATTTTAAACAATCTCTTAAATTTGAAAACCCATTCCCTTCTTGCATAGACAAGGTCTGTATGGTGTTTAGGTTATTTTTCTGCAACATTTCAGGTGCTTAAACTTAGAAACAAAAGTTCTATCTCATTTTTACTGACCGCCAGAGGCCATACTTTCAGTGCCTGGATGTCCATCATGTGTACGTGCAGGTCGAGTGTTTATATCAACAAAGTCACCTGTGACCTGGGTGACGTGTGCCTTTTGCCCCAGTACTAAAGGCACGTTCACCCTGGAAACGACCTCTTGTTATATTCTCGCGTTGGTAAGCAGGTTCATGAGTGCAGGCACTGCTGGTAGTGTTGTAACCCGAAGTAGGGTTGGAGCTACCAACTTTCATCATCCAAAGACTGCGGTTAGCCTGCTATCCAGCGAAAGGTAAGTGACTCTGCTATCAACATCGTGTAGGAGTGGGCACGCTCTAATTCGGCAATCGGCAGTTTAAAGTTCATTTTCAGTTTGGTGTTTCTCGCTTTAACGCTGATACAACGCTAAATAATTGAAGTCGGGTTGGAATCCCCTCCCATAAATTTATGTTTATACGTATCGTGGAGTTATACCCCATGATTTTGGTTGTTTGATTTTTTTTGAAAGTGCGCTATCGGTAAGCAACACACCCCGTTTGGGCTTCATTGAATTGTTTTTCATCCCCGTGATTTAGTCCGTGAATTGACTTAATTATTGGATATAGTGTGAGCGTGTTCGCTCTTAACTGCTCCATATTGCACCATAGTGCATAGTTATCATAGAGGGATCATTCCCCAATATTGTTATTCTTTAATTCTCATGATTGACTTATTGTGGCAGGCTAGGCCACACAGCGCCCCTGATTGGGGTTGATTGAAACGGGTGATTGTTTTCATCCCCGTGATTGTTTGTGGTTTTTTAAAATTATTTGCAGAGATACGGCAAAGTGTATATATTTCTCTCTTCGTGCTCAATTACCACCTGGCAAAGTGGTCACACGCAGAAAGCCATGTGGATAGTAATTATTGCCTGGCCCCGCTGGAACTAGAAGATGGCCATGAGAGATGTCCCCCTTGCCTGGGGGTTGACCACCTAAGAGAGGGATTGACTGAGATGGCATGCATGAACTGCAGCTCCATGAGCTTAGCAGCATGGGCAGCCAGGCTGGCCCAGCTAGAGGGCAGGTTGAGTACTCAACCTCATCCTACACAGGCCATGTCTCCCAGCTCCCATAAGCATGGGGGTAACCATGCATTCTTTGGGGGGGTTTCGTGTCCCTCCCAATATTGAGGAAATACCAATTTGTTCCCCCAATATACAGTACAAAATGTTTTCTATATGTCCCCACTTAATGAACCCTGCCAATGGATCTCTTTTCTTCATCTATTCTATTTATTTATGTATGTTCCTTTTGAATATATTTCCGTTTGTTAAGGAAAATAGGTGTGCCCCCCTCCAATTGGACGCTTGGTTGTGCCCATACTCAACGCAAGATCATTGATATATTTTAGCAGCTCAGTCTGTAAAAAATGGAGACAGCAGCCAAGCATAGAAAAATGCAGCAAAACATACAAGCTTTTTTTTTCAGACAGTAAGTAACTAGATACCTAAATAGTAGGTAACCTTAGCTTAATATAGAAGGCATCATACCATGGCTTGGTTCATTCTTAAGAACGTCAATTACTTTTGATATTTGCACACCCACGAAGAAGGCTAGGCTAACATCAGTTCCAGTTTTTGACCATTAACGTTACATTCACTTGCATATCCTCCCGCCGAGTTCGTTGGACCCCCCCAATGTCCATACCATGGCTACGCCCTTGCTCATAAGCGCTGTAAGACCGATTCGCAGGGGGCCCCTGGTAAGAGGAAAGGCAGAAAGGTAGATCCCCTAGCCCAGAAGGTAGACACCTTTGCTTCTGTGTTTGCAAAGATTAAGTCTCTCCTCCTTAATCTGCAACCACCCAGTGCACAGCCTGCCAGTGGTCCTGCTGCAGCTGCACCACAGGAGGACGCACTCTCCACTAGAGCCTCGGACAGCCTAGTTATTGGGGGAGGTTATGATGAGGAGGGGGCAGGTGAGAGCTCCCATTCATCTCATCCCAATTCGCAGGTGATGAACCACAGTACACTGAAGGGCTCGGAGACTAGTCAGACATCAGTCAGGCCTGTGGTAAAAATGGCCTTGGCATGTCTAGGGTTAGATGCAGCACCTGTCCAGGTGACTCCTCAGAGCGCCTTTTTCAGGAAGACCTCTCAGTCCGCAGCTCTGTGTCCCACCCTCCATATATCGAGGAGCTGACCTCGATATATGGGCAGACCCCAGACATTTCTCTCATCTACTGACAGACTGTAGAGCACTAGCTAATATGCAGGATGCAACCGACCATGGCCTTGACTGCATGCCCAATATAGAGCTGGCTGTTGACACCCTTGTGCTATCACCTGATGAAGCACTTCAGCCAGATTCACACTGCCCCCGGCCACAGTACTGGTTGACAGATGACTTCATTATGAGAAGCTATGATACAGCAGCACGTATGGGACGTATTGGCCCTGTCCCAGACATTGCAGGCTTCGAAGGTTGACCCTTCTGCCCAGAGCCTGAGTGATACCTCTTTGCAGGCATTCACTTATATGACCAGGGAGTTGGGGAGGCTAATGTCTTCGTTAACCCTCGCCCGACACCAAATATGGCTGGCCCAGTCTCCACTTTTGGAACCTTGCAGGAGAGTCCTCCGCTCTCTCCGGGTTATTCCGGGGGAACTGTTTGGCCAAGCTGCACAGCAAGCCCTGGAGCGCAGCCTACAGGTTACACAGGCCAGACAACAGTTTGCTAGTCTGCATCGTGAACACCCCCCTAGACAGAGAACCCTCTAGGGCAACAAATACGGCTCAGTACATACCACAGCTGAGTATGTCAGTATGTCAGCTGAGTATGTCAGTATACATACCCAGTCAAGAGCACAACGCCCAGAAAGGTTTCTTCAGCCAACCCCACCCAGCCCCCTCACTTGGCACAGCGAGGCCAGACTTCCAGACTTCCAGAAATTATAAGGGGTAAAGGTGTAGACAATGACTGTACCACTCCCGCGGTCGGGTGCTTCACCAGCCAGTAGCTCAGATGCTGGGAAGCGCTTACGTCAGACCCCTGGGTTGTATCAACCCTGTCACAAGGCTACAACATTCAATTCAGACACCGACCGCTGAGGTTCCAGGGAGTCAAAATTACCTTAGTCAAGGACCCAAACAAGGCTCTGGCCCTACGCCAGGAGGTCTGGGCTCTCCTGAAGAAGCAGGCCATCGAGTAATTAGACAGTGCTTTATAGAACAGTGGAGTCTATTCCACTTATTTTATTTTCGCAAAGAAAGATGGCGGATTTCGTCCCATACTGGATTTAAGACCTCTGAACACACACCTCAAGGTTTTCAAGTTCCATATGTTATGTACAGTCGACGTGCTGCAAGGCATCAGGCAGAACAATTGGTTTACAACCATCAGCCTGAAAGATGCATATTTTCACGCTCCAATCTTGCCCCAGCACAGGCAAGTCCTCCATTTCGCCTTCAAGGGAAGGGCTTACCAGTTTTGTGTGCTCCCGTTCGAGATTTCACTGGTGCCAAGTGTCTTCACCAGGTGTGTAACAGTGGCACTGTCTCCATTACAGGCCAGGGGGATTAGAATTTTCCCATACCTGGACAACTGGTTGATCTGTTCCCAGTCATGGGTAGATGCCCTCAGAGAATCAGCATTGCTGGTGTCCCATGTTACCAACCAAGGGCTTACAGTGAATTATGGAAAGAGCTCTCTGATGCACAGTCAGCGAAGACTGTTTATTGGCATCCAGTTGGACTACCCCCTCTCAACGGCGAGTCAACAACATCCTCCAGCTCATCACTCACTTCAGAAGAGGCAGGGCTCTGGTCCTCAAAGCACTTCTGGGACTGCTAGGTATTCTCACAGCAGCCTCATCGGTCTTCCCTTTGGGCCTTCTGTATTTATGGCCTTTTCAGATTTGGCTGAACGTCCTCGGCTTGCATCCCACTCAACAAAGGCACAAGCTGGTCAGAGTCACTGCCAGTTGCCTAAGGTGCCTACGCCCATGAAGGAGAAGAGCATATTTCACCCAGGGGGTGCCCTTAGGCTGGCATAGCCCCCATCCTGGCGAATGGAAGCTGCACCCCGAATTAGTGCAAGCGATCTGGCACAGATATGGCAGGGCAGAGGTGGACCTTTTTACCTCACTGTCAATGACACACTGTTCCTTTTTGGTTTTCACGGGGGGAACCAACAAGCCCCTTGGGCCAAGATGTGCTGGCCCATGTATGCCCAAATCGATTGCTGTATGCTTTCCCTCCACTACCGTTGATACTGCCCTCCCTAGACAGGATCCTCAGGGGCAGTCACAAGGTGCTACTAGTAACCCCCAAATGACCAGGGAGGGTGTGGTTCCCAATATTACACAGATTACTGTACAGGAAGCCTTGGTGCCTCTCTGTGAGGGGGTATCTCCTCTCACAGCTGGAGGGTCGAATCTGGCACCCGAACCCATCCCGGCTGCAACTTTGGGTCTGGTCTCTGAAGGGCCACTAAGGCTGTGTGATCCAGCAGTTGTTCAGACCAATCACAACTCCCGTGCCCCTTCCACCAATGTGTTGTATGCTAACAGATGGAAGCTCTTTTCTGAGTGGTGCCAGGCACAAAATCAGGAACAACACACTGTCCCATACCGGTAATCCTCAGCTGTCACCAGTCCTGTCTTGATGGAGGCCTTGCAGCTTCGACCATCAAGATATACATAGCTGCCATCTCAGCCATGCATAATAGAGTAGATGGCGTGACGATTGGGTCCCACACCCTTGTGACCCACTTCCTTAAAGGTGCTCAACGTCTGAGACCTCCTCTACGAAACCAAGTATCCCCCTGGGACTTGCCTCTCGTATTAGAGGCACTGTGTCAGTCTCCATTTGAACCACTAGAGAGGTCAGAATGGAGGTGGCTGTCTATGAAAACAGCTTTCCTCGTGGCCATGGCATCGGCTAGACGAGTAGGTGAGTTGCACGCTTATAAGTAAGCCGAGAGTGCCTACACTGGAGTTCTGGGAACACAGGGGTAACTTTTTGGCCGAACCCTTCATTTCTCCCAAAGACCTTTTCTTCGTCTTATACGAACCAGCCCCTCACTCTGTCAGCTTTTGAGCCCCCAACTCAGGAGAATGAGCAGGGGTTGAGTGCGAGTCTGTTGTGCCCAGTGCGAGCACTAAAGTGTTATATCCAAACGACTGCTGAATTCTGGCAGTCAGATTCACTGTTTGTCTACCATACGGGGCATAGGTGAGGTCACACTTTGTCCAAGCAGTGTCTGTCAAAATGGATTGTAGAGGCTATCGTTTATGCCTATAAGGGCAGGGGCCTCCGGATCCCTCCTCAGGTTCAAGGTCACTCAACCAGGAGTCTACTTCATGGGCAGCCCTACGAGGGGTCCCTCTTTCAGATATTTGTGCAGCTGTGTCATGGGCATCAACCTGCA
>JANDJT010000103.1:10588127-10626214 GCA_024331685.1 Stegophilus panzeri
GGTCACTCGCACCGGTGCGAATAAATATTTATTCACAGTCGCACAAAGTACTTTTCAATCGCAAATGCGAGTGAAATTCTCGCACTGTAGAGCCCTGAGCTTATCTGCAAAGTTTTTTCCTGTTCGCCGTGATGACGTTTAATGTCCCCACAACCTCCGAAGTGCAATTTAGCATCATGTTAGTCTCATGATTTCCCCTCGCGCAAAGCGCTGGAGCGCGCAGCGAAGCTGGCCGCTCGAGCGGTAGAATGCTAACTCCGTTTCCGGGTTTTGGCACTACAAAATGACGTTATCCCTGCGCCACTCTATGGCGATTGGCTGTAAGTTTAGGAAGCGCCTGATTTGATCTGCAGCGGAGTTTTCTATGAGCGGAGGATGAAATTTAAACGTTAATATCACAGTCGATCATGTTCATTTAATCGTGGGCACTCAAAATCGTAATCGCGATTGATATCCGATTAATTGTGCAGCCCTAGTTCATCTGCTGTTTTAAAAACACGAGTAAACTCAACTTGAAGATAACCTTCATTTAAACTCAAAAGTTATGTTTTACAAGTCAAGATAATGCATTATTTTAAGTTTATTTTTAAAGTCTTATAAACTTGTTCAATATCCAAATCTTGTCATGCCAGTTGGAGTTAAAGGGAAGAAATAAGTTCACATAAATTAACATGGCTATCATGTTTTACAGTGTGCAGACTAATAAACATGTTCATATTTCTAATAAACATGAACTAATAAACATGTTCATATTTCTTTATGTTCTGTTGTATTTAATCACTTGTGCAGGCTTCTGCCACCTGTTCCTGTCACCCTCTCATTTCCCAAGAGGTTTTGCATTTGACTGCGATGACATCAATTTCCCCATGGAGCAGATGTGCTTTCTGGGACTTGTGTCTATGATTGACCCCCCGAGAGCTGCCGTGCCTGACGCAGTGGGCAAATGTCGCTCTGCTGGGATCAAGGTATTAGTTCATTGCTTCATCAACTTATTTGTTTCATTCATTCATTCTTCATGTGTATGTCTGTTGAAAAGCTCAGCCATGCTCATGCTGTGTTCATCTGTTTACTTCTCTTTTTACAGAAATGTTTTTATTGAGCAACATTTTTGTAGTACCATAGATACATTTCAAAATTGATTATTGCTGTTCATCTCAGCTCATATGAGGTTAAGTAGGAAAACCTGAACATTGTTGCATATTTGAATTTTAAATGTCAATAAAAATGGAGTGAGCATTGCAACTCATTTGCAAAGGTGATCATGGTAACTGGAGACCATCCAATTACGGCTAAGGCAATCGCTAAAGGTGTTGGCATCATCTCAGAAGGCAATGAGACAGTGGAGGACATCGCAGAGAGACTTAACATCCCCTTGAGTCAAGTTAACCCACGGTGTGTGCATGTGTATTTTGTATATATTTTCAGTTGCTTGGTGATGGTGTTTTTACTTGTTTTCTTAAAGACTGCACTCAAATGTATTGTTCTGAATCAATGTTTGTGTCTGAGACAGAGATGCTAAGGCATGTGTAGTGCATGGTGCTGATCTGAAGGAAATGAGTTCAGAGTATTTGGATGATCTCCTGAGAAACCACACTGAGATCGTCTTTGCTCGCACCTCTCCACAACAGAAACTCATCATTGTAGAGGGCTGCCAGCGACAGGTAGGGGTGTGTGTGTGTGTGTGTGTGTGTGTGTGAGTGAAATTGTTGTACAACAGTGTGAATGATGTTGTGTGTTAAACTGGTTTCTGCCTACTGGCCAATCTCTTCAATTAAAAAGAGATGCAAGACTCCACACTGATAAAGAACAGAAGGTTTAATCCAGTCGATGAGAGTTACAAGCTTGTGGTCATTCAGGAATGCTTAAGGAGTGCTATGGTTTTATAAAAAGAAATTTAAAAAATACAATATGTTCAAATTCAGTACAAATGTTTAAGCTATTTTAAGGCACAAATAATGCACATTATTTGTATAAACATGCAGTTAAGTGTTCTAAATGTAGATGCAGTCATGACAAGACTATAGATGCAAACCGTTTTACTGCAGAATGTCATCAGTGTTTCAATAATTTCAAAAGGTATTACACTGGAATAATTATCTATATGAAACTGCTGAGTCATCAAGCAGTATGAACATACAAAGGCAACTGATGCACTTTGAGCTAAATAAGTCTAGAAAAAATCTAATGATTCAAACATTAATCTTTATAAACCACTTGCTTTGTCAGCAGCACACAATACAGCACAAGAAAGCTCACAATCAGTGATATGATCACAAAGAGTGATATCCACACAATACCAAGCAATTTAGATCTGGTAAACTAGTCTCTCCAGGATTTTGCTATTTTGCGATAGCAGAAATTAATGCAAAATCAAACATGTTTTGCAATATTTGGACGAGCTTGCAACTTCTCAAAATTTCCACCAATTTTCCAATGCGCATTCAGCCAAAGCCCTCTTCAATTCACGTGCGTCAAATGATTACAGCTAAAAGGGATCCTTTATCAACAAACATCACTGTGATAGACCGTGCAAAACAATTTTGTACAGTTGTGATTTTGCCAATTCAATTGGTTTTCAACTTCGCAATTTAAGTTGCATCACAAATCTTGAAAAAAGCTGCAGCAAAATCATCTGGGTAACCTCAGTAGGGAATGAGATGGACTCCACCACTTGTGGACCTCTCAAGGGCTGCCCTGGCATGCTCCATCACTAGACACTTCCCCCAATGATGAAACGGCAGCAAGGCATAACACGCTTCCTGAATTCTCCCACTCATTCTTTTTTCTTTTTTTTCTTCATTTTTTTAATTTCTTTTTTTGAGGCATTTCATCCCATGAGCAGCAAGTTAGGTGTGATTGATATCCAAGGACACATATCCCAAAGGTTTTGAGTTCATAATGCTCTCAACTTTGATAAATAATGACCTTATTACCTCTTCAAAAATATCAGGTCTTTTTGGACTACTTGGAGGGATGCCTTGATGGATTTTATTTCCCTTTCCCATGCTCCACCAAACTGAGGAGCATGTGGTTGGTTGAATTTGAAGTCAATATTTTGCCTTGCCTGTTATTCTTGCAGAGCAGGCTTAAGGGCAGCAAAGGCTCACTGCAGTTTCCTTTCTCCTCCCATGAAAGTTGGTGCCTAGATCACAGAGGAGTTCATAAGGTTTTTTTTTTGTCTTGCTACAAATCTTCTGAGCACCAGCATAAAGGAATCTGTGACCATACTACAGAGAAGGTCCAAGTGCATGCACCTTGTAATTAGGCATTTTAAGATAATATCCCACCATTTCTCATGTCGCCTCCCAATTTTTATATTGTATGAACTGAAACTGTCAACTCCACTAGACCAAAAGTGTGGTTTAAACAGAAGTAATCATGCTTTTGACAGATTATCCATTTTCGGTATGACAGGCTTGTAATGACACACTACACAATTCTGTTGATGTTTTTTGACAGCCTGCCTACCCCTTAGGATCCAATATGTCCTCCTTAATTCAGAGAATACCCTCTTGTGGCCAGCATGAAGAAGCCAATCGTCAAAGTCTTTAAGTAACTTCATAGCTGGGTGACTGGGTTACTTCCACATTAAGTGGGATGCATGTAGGCCATTGATTTGGAGCTTGAAATAGGAAAGGGGGGCCATCCATCCAGCGGCCGGGAGCAGACAGTTCTAACAATGTTTTTCTTCTTGTTATATCATCAGCTGCAGGATTGCTGTTGGAATCAACATGCCTCCAATTCTCAGCTCCTACAAGATCCTGAATCTCTGAGACTCAGTTCTCCACAAACCCTTTATACTGTCAGGACTCTGATTTTATCCAGCTCAGTACTGGAGTATTGTGGAGTCTGACCACATTGTCGTTTGCCTGAGATTGTCCCCTATCCTTCCAGAGGGCTTAACTAAGGACTTTGGTCTTGGTGTTATATGGGATAGTAAAGCCAAGAGGGTTGCATTGACTTGCAAGTGTTATATACACATTTCTCATGGTGAGCGTCACATCAGAAATGACTCTGTGCTTGTTATTGTTGGTGTCAGAGAGGCAGTGCCACTTTAGCCCAAGAGTAAACTCTTGGGGATCAACTTTGTCTTCCCTCAGCCAAAGTTCACAATCTTGGGATCTTGCTTCAGTAGGAAGGTGAGTTATAGTGTATGTTTAGTTGCTTGCCTGTTGCCGTTGCTTAAAACCTCCAGCAGCAAGAAAAGACTGGAGTTTATTGATGAATTCTTTAGTCTGTTTTGGGGTATAAAATGATTGGAGACAGCTGTCTACATAGAAAGCACACAGTATAGACTGCATAACACCCTCATTGCCTGCTATGTGGTCTCTGACATATCACTGGAGGGCATAGACTGCACAGCATTGGCTACACTTTGTTCCAAATGGCAATACCTGCTTTTCATAAATGCCTGGACTGTGCTCTTTCTCTATATTCCTCCACAAGAAATAAAGCAGGGGCTGGTCCTCAAGGAGAAGCCTCATCTTATGAAACATTGATGGCCTTAATGTCCACACTGATCGCCACTGCATGCTCTCTAAACCGTAAGAGTACACCAAGTAGTGATGGACCAAGGGTAGGCCCTGGCAGCAGATTGTCATTCAGACAGGCGTTCTGATAAGGATATGAGCAACTGAAACCCCCCTAGCCTTTCCATTGTGATATACCATGTGATGGGGTATTGCAGGATAATTTGCTTCTTAATCTACATTGACCCTGCTAGCTAACGAATTCAAACATAAAAATTAATTAAACGAGCTGAGACAGACGAACTCAAGAAGACAGGATTCAGATGAGGTAGGTGTATTAGCAATCAACAAGACAGCAAACAAACCAACTGGTACCAGGGATACACACCACATGAAGATATAACTTGCACCAAAGTACCAGTGGCTTACAATCTCTTTATATACACTTCATACATATTCCTCTTATCCAACTTTAACCAATCACACGTTTCCTCTTTTACCTCTCCAATCACAAGTTTCCACACGTATCCTCATTACATAAATTCCTATTATTTCCAAGAAGTCTCGTTCTCCATTTTAATGCTGCCCTAAATTTCCCCATTATCTTTTGCCTGGGTCTGTTTCTTATGCCACTATTTGTGATCAGTATTTTGTGGCATTTATGTTGTCACTCATCCACCATGGATGAGTGACAGCTTTATCTTCTGTAATGGTTGAGTAAACACTCTAAAGTTTTATCTATCATATACATTACGGTCGCACCCCTATTTCTCTGGGTCATTTGCTATTCGTTTTTCTGGGTCATTTGCCCCTTGTTTATCTGGGTCAACATCCTTTACAGTTCTATGTCCTATATGTTTTTTGGTGGTTAGACATAAGGTCAAATATCACCAATCCTGGTCCTTTCAAGAGGAACCCTGGGCCTTCCACAACGGGATCTCCTGAGATGAAAGACGCAGCAACACAGATGTATGCCTGCTGCTCTTGTGGAGCACAAACGCCCATCTATCCTGTTTTTTCTAAATGCAATCAAACTACCCAGCTGCCTTGTCGTATGAATAGAAACAATATGCACCCTGTAAGATGTTCAGTAACACCTTACCTTATGAAAAAGAAATATTTCTTCTTTTAATGATTTTCTGCATACATTCTTGTTAATAAACTGGGCCATTATAAATATCATCCCTGTGTGTGTTTTCCATTTGTGTTCATGCGCTTCCTTATCTCAGAAGAACAGCTGGATGGGCCCCTCAGCAGAGAAGTTTGTCATGAGGCCTTCTCATGCATCTATTTCAGTCAGACTGATATTTTAGCTGTGGGACACAATATTCTATATTTTTAATTCCCCCTTTGTGACTTTAAAGTCACACTTCTTACTTAGTAGTGATCAGTCACACTATTGCTTTATCCAAAGGAAATGTGTTTTCAATTTTAACCTTTTTCTATACTAGCAAGCATGCATACTTTTAAATAACAAACACCTAAGTCCAGAGGGGAGCGAAAAAACCCTCCCATTCTTTGCCAGTTGATGAGGGGGAAAATACTCACCTTGCCAGCTTTTGTGTTTGACAGTGTATTCATCACATGGACAACATATCAACACATTTATACACTAACACACATTAACATATGATTACACAATCATAATATTTCAGTCCTTCTCGAGTAGATCCCCTCCTTGTGTTGCCTGCCACACTTCTGGCTAATGCCTTCTTCTGCCCTTTGTGATTCTGCACCATGTAAAAGGGCTTGGCGGGGGTCAGGGGAGAGGTTACTAGCACATCACCCTGAACTGTTCCCCATCCTTGAATTCAGCAGGGTGCTTAAGATCTTCCCCGTCTTATCAGGCACATTGGTCCATAGTCTATCTTCTCCTGCCCTGACCGTGATGACCTCCATGTTTTGTTTTGGAAAACCACTCTAGTCCTCCCACCCAAAGTCCATAAGATAACTCTCGCATCAGAAGATATCTCACATGGGTAACCCAGATCTGGATCCCTTCATTGGTCATGGGTCCATATATCTGTTCCTCCTTTGCAGCTACCCATTTTTGGTCCATGGTGATGTAATCTGCTCGACAGGAGATGGGGTGCTCCCAGTGAGTTGGTTTCTATTCTCCCAGTCAACATGCATAACGTCTGTTCCTCCATATCTAATGTCCATTCTGCTGCCCAGGACAGGCTTTCTATCTATTTAGAGTTAGAGACAAAGGTATACAAAGACATACAACCCATAATACTTATTGTATATACTTGTTTTTCTTCTTTTTGTTATTTTATTTCCCCTTGCACTTAATATTCCTTTTTTCTTTTTTTAGTGTTCTCTCTTTTTTTTGTGTTTTCTCTTTTCCACTATTTACACTTTCTCCACCATTATGGGGACACTTCCAGATGGAATGAGCCTCTCCGGGGGACATTGTATTTTTCTGGACCACATTCTTTCATTTCACTATACTCTGGTTCATTAACAATTTGAAGTTTTTGCCAAACAAGGATTGGATGGCTTTGCCAATCATTTTCTGGATTAGGGGGATTACACAGCAGGTCAGCAGTGTTAGTATTAAAAAGAATATTACTAGTATTATTCCCATTCTGATCAGGATAGCCTTCCAGCTCCCAGAGAACAACCAGCTAAGCCAGTCTGCGTCTTCCTTCTCCGGTTCTGGTTTATATGAGTTCCACACATGCACTTTACGCAAATCCTCCACTGCTTTAATAGCAGCAGTAATATTGCCTCCTTCACCAGTATGCATAGGGATTACTGTATAGCATTCTTCACCAATTAAGCTACACACTCCTTCATCTGGCGCTCTCATCACATCTATAGCTAGATGGTTCTGCAGGGCCATTAAAGATACTGCATGTAGTTGTTTTTCAATTCCCTGCAGGGCTAATATAGTGTAATTTATGAATCGCTGTTGGTTATACCATATATAGTTAATCCATTCTGCATTTCTCTTCATTTGTGTCCTTGGAAGGAATGTAATCAGGGTGTCTGTGGATGCTTCTCCCATAGCCCTCTACTCTTTGGGGATGCCTACTGGTATTCCTGCTCAATTCACATATACTTCTTTTCCTTCTAGGCTAAAGTATCTTTTCCTTCTCGGCACTATGGGCCTTTTATTTTTAACTAGAGGTTCTGCAGGTCCCTTACCTATACCTAGTGGGAGTATCCTGAGGGAGTCTATCAAGATTACTGGGGCACACACTCCTCCCAATATGGTGGAAGAGTGTGTCATAAGACCATTCCCTGGCCACAATACCAGAATATATCAGCTACTGTTAATGTTCCTCTTTCAATCAGATTCAAGATTCTCCAGCTAAACTTTTTTCACTTTCCCTCTCTGTCTATACCTGTTACGTGCATGTTTTGCTCAGCACTCCATATTCGTCACCTTCCCTAACATTTGTTTTTCATATCCCTCATAGCAGTATGGGGAAACGTAGGCCGGGTGCTATTTCTACGTTACCTGGTGGTTTGAGGACTGCTGTTTGTGTTTGTGGTGCTTTGGCAGTTAGCTGTATAGACATGAATAATCTTATTTATAGAAGTCATCTGCTTATCATGTATGCTTCTTATGGTTGGGTTGAAGTAGTGGTTCAGGCATAATGGAACAGATGCTTGATACACACATGATGTGAGTGGCTTGCACATGTGTATCTCACAAGTGGCCAGATTCCCAGGGATCGGTATGACTTTAACTATCTGCCTTTTCTTGGTGCATATTATGCAATCTGTTTTTACGTTTTCTTTGGGTGTGAACATCGGCCATTGCTGGAACAAATTTCCTGCATCCTGGTTGATTTCTTTGATCTGCGCTGCTATCGGTTTCCCTACTACTGTGCGCTGTGCTCTGATTTTTCCCTTTCTGTCACTATCTAATTTGGTAACATTTGCAAATCCTTCCTTACATCTTCTTGCCATTTTACTTGTCACTTGGGTATAGTTTGTTTTTGTTTTCCCTAACAATTTTATGGCTCCATCAAGTGTTACTTCAACTGTCACTATGGTTGTGGTTATTATTGCTAGGTTTGCCAAGGTTATAAATACTGTATTCATTGCAGAGTTTTGTGGTTTAGTTCTATTGCAGAGTTTTATGGTTTAGTTCTATATCAGCTTGCCTTCTTCTTTTGTCCCTTTTTATTCACTCTCTAAGTGCCTTCTACCTCTATTTTCTTGTAGTCGGGCTCTTGCTCTGGTTCTAGTGGCCAGTCCGCCTCTTATCTCTTCCTCATGCAGTTTCTATTCCCCGATCTTTGCTGTCCCACCCTGCGAGCATTCGCTGCAATTCCCCTGTATTAATGGTGGAGAGTTTCCCTTGCTCTTGTGGCTCTGATTCGACTGCTGATTGTTGGGCTTCTGGTGCTGGGGGAAGCAGCACCACCTCACATCTCATTCCATCCAATGATTGTTCTATTCTTGGTCCCCACTGTTCCTCCCGATCTTGGGGGCTTCTCATGCTTCTTCTTGATTCTGCTCCAATGTTAGTGATTCATCTGCTGGTAATTTCTCTGCTAGTGGTCCTCTGCTGGTGATCCTTCTGGTGCTTCTTCTTGGTCAGGGCCCATGTCAGCCTGCGGTTCCTCTGCTGGCTCTTGTATTCTGTCCGGAAGTGGATTTGGGGCATCTGGATCTCGTGCCTGTGTGCAGTGATTGAGATGGTACCATCACTTTTTACCTACTACCTTTACTGCTGCCGGTGTGGTCAATATCACCTGGTGTGGCCCCGTTCTTCTCATGTCATTCCACCTCCTTCTGAATACTCTGATGTACACCCAATCCCCTGGTCCCACCTTCTGTAGATTGTGGTTAGGTTCGATAGTCCTTGATTCTGTGGTCCTGTTCACCTGTTGGAACAAAGTTCTGTGTATTAGCTTAGATGTTTTACACAGCTCGCAAGTTCTTTTTCCAGCTTTTTGAGTCAGGGCCCTTTATAGGGTCCTCTCAAATATGGCACCAGCATTGGTCGACCTGTAAGAATTTCATGTGGTGTTAGATGTGTTATGCGGTTAGAGTGCATGCACATGCTCATTAGGGCTAACGGCAGTGCTTGCACCCAATTCAGTTTGGTCTCTGTGCAGATTTTAGCCAGTTTTATTTTCAGTGTCCCGTTAGCTCTTTCCACCATTCCCTGTGATTGTGGGTGATACTCTTATCCATATGTGTTCTTTATTCGCAGGGCCTGTGCTACTTTCTGGGCTACTCTGTTCACAAAATGTGCACCATTGTCTGAACTAATTTTATCTGGGATTCCAAACCAAGGTAAAACTTCTCTGCACAGGAACTTCACTACTGTATCTACATTAGCATGTGCTGTTGGGTGCGCTTCCACTCATCTGCTAAATCTGTCCACTACCACCAAAATGTACCTTTTTTTTTTCTTTCCTCTCTATCATGTCCACAAAGTCAATCATCAGGTGCTGAAATGGTCCATCTGGCTGTGGGAAGTGTCCTATCAGAGCTGTGAAACTTTTCCTAATGTTGTGCTGTGCACATTTTTCACAGTTTATAAATGTGCGGTCAATCATGGGGCCTAAAAATGGTGTTCATCGGGTTTTTTAAGTCTTTTTACCACTTTTGCCCTGTGATTTCATGGACTGAGGCTGTGTTTTGTGCTTCCGCTAGGGCTGCTAAGTTTGTCTCTGGTGGAGGCGTGTCTTCTGGGACTGAGACTGGCATTATGTAAGTACGCTGTAGTGCTGCTTGCTTGGTGGCTTCATCCACTGCTGGATTCCCCTTAGTGACAAATGAACCATGTGATTTATGTGCAGCACATTTTAACAATAGCCAATTTGGATGGTAATGTTATAGCATGCAGTAGCTCAGAAATGGCTTGACCATGAGTTACAGGTGAGCCATCTGCTCTATGAAACCCATTTTTTTGGCCAGATTGAGCCATATAAGTGGCACACTCCAAACACGTATGCTCAATCAGTATAAATTGTACAAGATTTTTCACTTGCCAATTTACAGGCTGCTGATAGGGCCATGTGTTCTGCCAGTTGAGCTGAGCAAGGTTGACTTACAGATAGGGCCTGGACGGTATCGAATGTCGTGAGGTCTGGGATAGGCGCTATGATTGCATTGCCTACTACAGGGGTGGGCAATCTTATCCGGAAAGGGCCGGTGTGGGTGCAGGTTTTCATTCCAACCAAGCAGGAGGCACACCTGATTCCACCTGTTTAATCAGTTGATCTTGGCTTTCAGTAGATTCAGGTGTGGCTTCTGCTTGGTTGGAATGAAAGTCTGCACCCACACCAGTCCTTTCCGGATAACATTGCCCACCCCTGGCCTACTACATTCCCATCTGTTCCCCTAAAACATTACCCATTTACAAAGAATGTCAGCAAGGAATGTGTCCATGGCTGATTTTCGAGATCTTGACTTGCCTTCAAATGTTTGTTAGAGGGAACGTGACAGTTGTGTGGCTCTCTCTCTAATGGAGTTGGCATCCTATCTGCTGGATTTACTGTCCGGCACCTTTGGATTGTCAATTCTGGTGCAGAGAGTATTAAGTCATATCCTGTCTTACGTGCATGAGTGATTACAAATGCAGGGCTCGTTAGGAGTGCGTGCAGGGCATGGGTGGTGTATAGGGTAGTGGGGTGGCCCATAGTGATTGCAGAAGCTTATTGTTAAGTGAAGGCGGCTGCCGCTAATCCACAGTAGCGCGGTGGCATACCCTTTTCTACATTGTCGAGGGCCATACTAAAGTAGGCGATAGGCTGTTTATTTGGGCCTTGTTGTTGAGTTAACACGTGTTGGCAAATCCCTGTTTTTCTGACATACAAATGAAAGGGCTTCCTATTATCAGGCCCAGCCAAAGCTAACGTGGAACAGAGATTGCTTTTTAACATTTCAAATGTTGCGAATGCCTCTGGCGTCCAGGTAAGGGATGCATTTTCCGCAGGACTGCTGCTCATATTAGAGCCCATAAAGGGGCCGTTTTTAGTGCAAAGTTACAGATCCACTGTCTACTATGGCCTACTATCCATAAAATGGAAAGCATCTGTTTTATTGTTTGAGGTTTGGGGGTGATCCATACAGCTTTTACATGGGCAGGGGCAGGAGACCTATTCGTTCTATGCAACAGTCTGCCCAAGTATTCCATTTCTTCTTTACAGAACTGAAATTTGTCCCTGCAAATTTTATGACCATTTTCTACAAGCATTGTAAGTACCTTTACTGAGTCTGCGCCACATTGCTCTTAGGTTTGACTACAAATCAACAGATCATCCATGTACTGAATTAATGTACTTATGATATTGACTGAAGCCAAGTCTTGTTCTAACACGCAGTTGAAAATAGATGGACTTTCACAGTACCCTTGAGGGAAGTGCACATATGCGTATTGTTGTCCCTTGTAAGTAAATGCAAACAAATGCCTTGAATCAGGATGCAACAGTATACTAAAGAAAGCCGAACACATGTCTATTACCATGTACTACTTAGTATCCTCAGGGATGTTTGACAAGAGACTGTGAGGGTCAGGTACTATAGGTGTCTCTGCTTGTGCGAGTCTATTAACTGCATATAGATCCTGTAAAAGTCTCCATTTGTCAGAGTTGGATTTCCTTACAGGAAATATGGGAGTGCTATACGGGCTATTAGTTGGAATCTGGACCCCTGCTTCTAGGAGCCCCTGAATTGTAGGTCTGATTCCTTCCCTAGCCTGGGTAGTCAACGGGTACTGTTTCTGATAGGTTAACCTAACATTAGGCCTAACCTCTATTTTCACCTGTCCTGCTGATTTGACTAACCCTAAATCTGTCTGGTGTTTTGTCCACAAGGTATCAGGCACGCTTTTCAGCAATGCTTCATCTTCTTCCCTGTTGGCTCCTGTTGTGAGCACTGGTGGATGCAGTGACAATGGCATGTGCCTCTCTATCCATGTGTGTGTAGCTATCATGCTATCTACTCCCTTCTGTGAAATCCCTGTGTGCTTGTTGTCTGGTGAGATGTGTAGATATGGATTATTGGTAGGTTTCCACTCCTTAACCTGTGCTGCCACTCTTACCATAGGCCCTAAATCTTTAGTGTCAAATCCTTCTGCTACCATGAGAGAGATGTGTGGGGAAGCTTCAAACATGAGATGCCAGTCTTTTAGGTCATCTTACCATGTACCTTTGACAGCCACTCCTTGTGGTCCTATTACAGCATCTGTTGTTATCACCTCAAATCGTTCTTGCTCCATTTTCACACTCCACAACTGCCCGTACTCTTCATTTTTACTGTCGTGATCAAATTACATTGTACAGTGGAGGGGGCTTCTTGTTTCTTTGCAGTCTGGTCACATTGTATCCATACTTTCCATTTCAGATAGGTCTGTTTCAGTTCTGATGAATCTGGATCAGTATGTTCCAGCCAATACATTGTATCATGTTTTGTTCGCTTGTTTGCCTCTGTCAGGAAAGGTTACCCAAAGTCCTGTGGGGCTGCAGTGTATTTTTGCTGCAAGTTTGCATAGTAGATCTCTGTTGAGTAGGTTCACTGTGGATTTTTGTGAATATAGAAGTGGTGCCACTGTCGTGGTGTCTTCTGCTGTTAGTGTTTTGGCCTCCGTAAATCTCAAATCTGTGTTAAGTAGTAAGTAGTTTTTTTTGAGTTGCGAGAGAGGGGGAGCCCGAAGCCTACCTGACCTATACATGAAAATGTGACACCTGTGTCCATCATGAATGGGGCTGGTTTCATGCTATTGATAGACACCATGTTGGTTCTTGTCTTGGATGCAGTGTGGTGACGTGCATTTGCTCCCCCTCCAGCTTCTCTGGGCATCTTCAACTCCAGTTGACTGTGGGCCCCATCAAGGGACCTGCAGGTTCTTGCCTCTGGCTTGGGTGTGGCGGTCCTCCTTGGTGGTCTCTATATTCTTGCTGCCCTGGCTGCTTATCCCAAGGGCAAACTTGGCAATTCCTTCTGGTTTGTCCTTTCTTTCCACATCCCCAACATTCAGGTAGTTGTGAACTGGGGACATTACCTCCTGTCTGGGGGCCCACGAGCTGCTTCTGCCCTTGTTGCGGGGCCTGGGGCCACTTCTGCCACTTCCCTCATCCATGCTTTTGTCCTTGTCCTCTCATGGGTTGACCTTGGGGCAGTGATTACAGAGGTGGACATGTATCGGGAGCTTGGCACTGGTGGCTGACCGGGCTGTTGCGTGTAGAGCTGCAGCTGTACTGGATATTGAGCTTGGACATGTGGACGTGGCACATAGGTCTGTACTGCCTAAGATTGGTTGGAGGCGGCGGGTACCATCACTGCAGCTTCTATTATTGGGGCCTGCATTGAAGCCTGCAATTTTCCAGCCTTTTCTTTTTCCTTCTTAGCCTTGGTAAGCTTTCCTAGTTGTGTTGTCACCAGCTCTTCAGTGACATCCTTGGCTTCTTTTTTCTTCTTCCTGTGTTCCACATGGTGCACAAGATGGGCCTGGAACATCTCCCAGGGCTAGGTGCTAAGTCTGACCACATTTTCCAGTGCTTCCTGTACATCTGTGGCCATGCACCTTTTTAGCATCATCTTGAGTAAACTCTGATTTATTCAGACTCTGTTTCATTCAGGTTCCAGGCTGTTCTTGTCTCCTCACACCACCTGTTCTGGAAATCTTGAATGAACTTCTTCATGTTCTCCTCTTCACCCAGCATCATAGCCTCCAGCTTCATTGGATCCATTTTAGTGGGGTATGCTTCTTGCGTTGTATCCCATACTCGGTTTCTGTATGCTCCGAAGGACAGGTTGTCTCCACCCTCTGAGTCCATCACAGATTTCAGTCCTGCATCTGCCAGTATTTCAGCAGCTTTGCTCTTTCCTGCCACCTGCGCTAATATGGCCTTAATGTCCCCTATCACCAACAGGTGACCTGTTGTTTTTTCTTCAAACTTTATTATCCACTTTTGCTCTCCTTGACATATATCTGGGAGTTGATTTGCCAGTCCTGTCATGTCCATGAATGACCATGGCACATATTGCAACCCTCCTCCTTTAACTATCAGGGGGCACTGGTTTGCTTCTGAATCTTCCCTCGTTTCTAGGTTCCATACCCCTCAGGTGGTCTGACCAATCTTCCAGATCTGGTCTCTTTCTGTAGGCTAGTTCTAGGTGGTAGCCAGGTTTGTCTTTCTTGTGGGTGGCTATCCGCCTGTTCTGAGTGCTGTCCTGTACTATTTCTTCTTCTGTGTGACGCACGCTTTCGTCCATTCTTGTGGCACTTCTCTGCAATATTTCTTTCTTTGCTCTTACCCTCTCTTCTGTTTGCTTTATATGTTGTTGAGTTTTATATGTTGTTTACATGCTGAGTGTTCATTCTAGCATTTCCATCAGCCCTTGGTCTTTTTTCCTTTGTGCCTCTATGAACAACATTCCATTTACCCGTCTTGCCATTGGGCAGCTTATCTCCATCAGATTACCGTCATCTGGCATTCGTGGGTCCTGGGTGATCCCTACTTGCCATTCGTCCATTTGTCGTGCATCTTTGGGATGGGTTTTACTACTGAGGTTATTTGGGGCTGGTCTGTTTCCTGGCTGCATGAAGAGCCCTTCCCTCATTTCATTTGCTGCTGGAGCTGATGGCATGCTGGTGGGTTTTGGCCTATTTACTTCAGGTAGCTGTTACTTTCCTCCTTTAGCTCACTCAATTGAAGTTTCCTTGCTGTGCATGTGGGGGTACCTAGAGTTTCTGTAGCACTGCTCTGGCCACTTACTGATCCTTCTTCCTCATCTTCTCTCAATACCCTCCTTCTCCTTATCATGCTCCCCTCTACCTGCATTTCTCCCTCCACCCATTCTTCATCTCTTCAAACTGTGTTATGTCAGGATACAATCCTCCCGGTTTCCTCTGATGTTCTGCATAAGGTGGAGGCCTCTCTTCTCCCTGCTCTTCTGTCTCTTGCTTTCTTTTTCCTACTTTCTCATCTTGCATTGCTCTCTTTACTGCTTCTTCTCTCTTCCTCATCTCTTTCCTTTTCAAACCAACTTAGTACCTCTAACGTTTTCAGTCTCTTTCCCCAAGTCTTGTCATAATTTTTCCCTGCTTTCCAATGTCTCATCATTTCCCTCACTTCTTCACATTGTTTCTCTGCAAATGTCCCTTCATTAGGCCACTGCAACACTCCATGGGCCCTGTCATGCCATTTTATTTATTCACTTTCTGATATATTTCTCATCATTATTATGTTTGGCCACCACTACATCTGCTGGAGTTGGCTGACAAGATTTTCCCAGGTTACCCAAGACACACCCTTGTTGAGCCCTGTGGGCGCTGCTCCTTTCCTGTAGATTTTGATTATGTCTTGACCAGACTAAATGAATGTTTATCTGTTTAGCTGTTACTGCTGGCCTTACTGGGTTATTTCTCCTGTACCTTTCTGCAAGTGAGTTGATTTTGTCTACTTATATAGATTCAATAGATCACCTTTCTCACTCTACCTTTCTGAGGTCTACTGTAACTATTGCAGTTAGTCGTGAGCAATAATTGTATTGCCCAGGTTTATCTTGAAATGGATCTACTAGTGATTCATTGTCTTCATTATCTGGGTCTTTTATAAATTTAAATAAAGGCATGGCAACTCTAGTTGACCTTGGATCTTCCACTAACTTTCACAGTATTGCACTAAGCAGCATAGGTTTCTTGAGCCTTCTCAGCATTTCAGCCCAATTGACCTTGGAACATTCACGTTGTAAATCATCCAAGTTGCCCCACCTAATTATACACCCCAATTAATCTGCAAACAACTCCTCTGCTTGCCACCTTTCGACTCCACTTTTGTCTCTAAATGTTCTTTCATCCCAAAAATGTGTCCTTATTCCTCTAGTCTCAGCAAGTAAATCCTGTTGTGCCATTCACCTTCATACTCTATGTCTTGTTGTGTTATTAGTTCTTTCACAGCCTGGAAGACACAGAATATATGACCACCAGAGAGTACAGATCATGGCCAGATCATAAATTATGCCCACGGTGTACAATTTTTTTTTTTTATGATTGTCTCCTGGCTTCTGTCTCTTCCTGCTACTCTACCATTTAACCCTGTGTCTGAAAAGTAAATAACACAGAATTAATTAATTATTGCCCTGTTGCCTTTTATGATGGGAAAATACCCTGATACAGCATCCTTTGGCGTAGCATTGAGAGACCAACGGTTCTGATCCTAAATGGGCAGAACTTCTGCTGCTCCTATCAGGCACTTATCAATGGTTCCCCAAAGTATCTTGTACACACTATGCTACAACCAACCATCTGACGGTATTAAGCTAAAACCCAGAGTGTATTTTTCTAATCTGACTAAGTCAAAGCCCATGTTAGTTTTCAGAAATCGCAGTATTGTGTTCTCACTTTCATACAACCAGCGACTGGTCACCTCTCATATTCTATAACATGTTCTACCCTAAGTTCAGTGTACCACGGTATTGCTAGAAACTGGTCAGCAACCCATAATTCCCATATAATGTCCATGATTACTATGTCTTACAGCTAAGGATTGTGCTATACCTATTCCTCTGTTGACCCTAGATTGCTTCTTATATAGTTGATCAACAAGGTGTACTAGTTCCAAGACCTTACCAATCTGTACCTTGTGATATGTAGACCATCTGCCCACAGTGTAGTTTCTGTTTGATCGTAATCTGGGTTTTCTAACAAGAGGTGCACAATTGGGTGACTGGGGGCCACTGTTCGATGAAATTCTGACATTCTCCTTACACTGTCATATTCTTCAATGCCTATATAGATTGACATGAACAAGTGCAGTGTCATTTAGGGATTTTTCTTCGGCCTGAACCTCAGCCTCTGTCGTTTCTATTTTTGTTTGTTTTACTATCCTAGATTTACACTAATCTACGATCTCGCATCTTCCCTGTAGGTTGTCATATTGGAAATCATCAATCACCCTTTCTCTTTAAGTCGCCCTCGACATGAGTAATATCTATATATCTTTATAGTTGGAATGCTCCTTGTCTCAGTGTCCTGAGGTGATTCTGGCAATGGCACACATATGATATTAAATCCTGTTTGAACTTGGAGCTGGTATATAAGCCCAACTGAGAACGGTGCACCAGATACTCTTCGCACCTTATAAAAGTGATACAAT
Source organism: Stegophilus panzeri (assembly GCA_024331685.1). NCBI lineage: Eukaryota > Metazoa > Chordata > Actinopteri > Siluriformes > Trichomycteridae > Stegophilus > Stegophilus panzeri. Next base: position 10,605,673 of record JANDJT010000103.1, read on the forward strand.
TCTATAAAACAATATGTATTATATAGAGGCAATCACGGGGGAATCAACTGGTAATACAGCCACATCTACAGATTTATACACTATAATCTACAAATTTATACAATATTATAGAGGCTTTAATCCACATTCACTTGTTCTTTCTTCACACATCCTTTTGTACAATTTCTCACATACTATTTGTTGCACCAACATTCCCTTATCCCTATTTACCTAAACCAATAACTTTCGTGACCAAAGCAGACCTGTGTTGGCCACCTTTTACCCACCACAGCAGTATCTCAGGAAGAAATAATATTTAAAATACCACAATGCTTAAAACTCTGGTGACCTGTCTATGCAGCCCTGTTTCTCTAAAAACAGAGGTATCCACAGGCTTTTCATCACTAACCTGCCTGTACAGTCCTGTTCTTTCCCTAAAAACAGTGGTATCCACAGATTGGAGTCACAATCTGTCATTAAACATAGATGCACACACACATTACACCCCTATGTGCCCATAAATGCCTTACACAGACCTATTTGCAAATGTTTATATTCTCCTCGGAAGAAGGGTCACGGAACTGATCCGTCCCAAAAAGCGGGACCTCTCCACCCTCACAGACCACACAAAACTACTGCAGAAACTTTGATTTAATAGGTGTTCTGCTGAACTTTTCCTATAGTTGGCCAAAGTTGTCTTGTCTGACTGGCGGAGCAGGTCCCCTCTGTCAGGGTCTGGGGCATCCGATGAACCCTCCTGGCTGGCTTGCCAAAACAATGCAGGATATTTTGCTTCTCCAACCTACATTGACCCTGCTAGCTCACGAATTCAAACTATAGAATTAATTAAATGATCTGTTTCTTATGCCACTATTTGCGTCATTATTTTGTGTCATTCACGCTGAAGGGTCTACATTTTCTTAGAATTTACCTCCTTGTCCACATTTGAGCTACTTTCCACCATGGATGAGGGTTAGGGTTAGGGTAAGTTTTATCTATCATATACATTATGGTCACACCCCTGTTTTTCTGAGTCATTTGCTCCTTGTTTATCTGGGTCAGTATTCTTTACAGTTCTATGTCCTCTGTGTTTTTCGGTGATTAGAGATAAGGTCAAATATCACCAATCATGGTCCTTTCAAGAGGAACCCTGGGCCTTCCACAATGGGATCTCCTGAGATGAAAGACACAGCTACACAGATTTATGCCTGCTGCTTTCGTGGAACACAGATTCCCACCTATCCTGTTTTTTCTAAATGCAGTCAAACTACCCAGCTGCCTTGGCGTGTGAATAGAAAAACTATGCACCCTGTAAGATGTTCAGTAAAACCTTACTTTATGAAAAAGTAATGTTTCTTTTAATGTTTTTTTTTCTGCATACATTCTTATTAATAAACAGGTCCATTGTAAATATTCCAAATTTTTCTTTTTTATATTTTTATTCATCCATATTTTCTACATTGTATATACTAAGCCTTTTTTTGGCTTTGTCAGCTGTTATTTTCACAGTTTTCTCCAGCTTGTCTATCTCATCATAGTACACTTTGTCTTGCTCGGGATTATGGCTCATTCGGCATTCTGTAGATCTGAGCAGAGCCATTACAGCAGTAGGGGCAGCTTGGAGGTATGTAGCATTCTTTCGGCAAATAAGGGGAGTAGCATAACGGCTTACTCCATCCACCAGGACACAAACTATATTCTTTTCAAGCATTTCCACAGCAGTTTGGTCCTGCTTGGAGCAGATCATATCCCTGGCATTCTGGAATGGCACTGTATCTAGCTGAGTTTTTCGATGTGCAGATGTAGGGCTTGAACAGGGGAAAGAAACGTTGTGTGCAGACAGGTGCTTTCACCTAGCAGGTGATATAGGAAAGTCGTAGGACCTTGAACTGTCCATATGAGACAAGTATGAGCTGCAGTAGGAGCTCCTGGTGGGCCCAAATGAACGGGATTGATAGGGGTTATCAAGTGTGGATGATCAGATCTGATGAGCACCATAGACTGCACATTGTTGAAAGCCTTTAATGGGATTCCTTTCAAATGCCCATACCTTTGTTATAAGGTGTCTGCTGATCATGACTGTTGAGCCAGGTCCAACTCATTAGCGGTAAAGGCATGTAGGATCTGGAACTTAACCCTTGGGTTTGAGATAGCAGACGCTTCAAAGGATACAGCAGCCCCCCTGTAGCTGAACGTTATCCTGTCTGATTGTTCTCAGCATCAAGATTTCCTCTGTAGCTTTCAGGCTGAGATGCTTCACTGCTGCTTCCAGTATGACTGTCCTTTCTGAGCCATTGACCAATACAGCAAATGTATTAAGCATTATCCTCTCATTGAGAAGCTGGTAGGGACCATCTTTAACATGACCCTCCCTGAATGGCTGACTTGATCCATGTAGATAGTACAAGAGGATGTGCTGAGTATGAAAACACTTGGAGTTTCTGTAGTTGCAATCTCATGTAGAACATTGGGATGTTGTCCAGCACTGCTGCAACAAGGTTTCCTTAGACTGCACTTATCAGGCTTGTGTCCATGACCACACCGCCAACACATTTCCTTCTCCTTTAATCAGTTAGCATTTTCAGACTGACTCAGTTTGGCAAATTCAGCATAAACACTGAGGTAATTGTCCTGATTATTACAGTGAGGGCAGAATGGCTTAAATCACTCTTTTGTTTTGGAGGTAACTGCCACTGAAGTAGAAGGAGAGTGATGGGTTTTGGTTCAGCCTTGGTCTTGTGTTTATTACCAAGGAGAGTAGTAGTCTTGAACATCTGAGGTTTTGGCTGTCTTGACTCTATGCATGTGGGATCTACATGAACTGCTTCTCAAACTCTGTGAGAGATCTGTGTAGCTTGAGATTTTTTTCTCTAGCCATTGAGCCAAATTGGGTACAGTGTAGGTGCAAGTAGGGCCACTAGTGAGAATTCCTTGGGCAAGACAATGTTCACACTGTCCATTTCTATCTGTAAGTCTCTCATTTCACCAATATAATTTCAATCACAAACTAGGATTACAGCATTAGCTTTTGCTAAAACTTATCTGTACCACAAAGGTGGCTCTCTTTTCAGCTCGTTATGTCAATGCAGCAACTACCTCTATATGGCTAACCTGCTCCGGGGCAGGTTAAGTTGGAGCTAACCACACTGAGCACACCTGTTTACATGACCTATGATCAGTCCCTGACTACTGAGCATTAAGGCTAAATGGCCTGGGTCAATACATGACTTGTATTCTCAATTAGTCTACACTATATCACTGCTTGGTATGAGAACATGGTATGAATACTGACTACCTTACTTTGCTATTTGGAGATGTCATGTAATCAGAGAAGGAACTCTGAACTACAGTTCCCAGCAGCCACTGCATCAGTCACATGACCACCTGCACCTGAATCACGTTCCTGTTAATTGAGCACTCGTGTGTGTATATAGCCACAGTTTGAACTGCACTCTTTGTCTCACGTTTGTCTTTCTTTGCCTTTGTCTCTGTTGCCATGTTTTGTTTTTTGGTTTATGTTTAGTCTTTGCCACAGTGTTTTGCCCCAGTGTCATAGTGTCTTGGTATTTTGTTTAGTTCTTTATTAAACTTTAAAAATCTGCACTTGCATCCGTCTCAACCTCCATATCGTGACAGGAGACAGACAGAATGTCTTGATGAGCCACTGCCTGGTTCTTAGGGTCGATTTAAAAGGGTCATGCAAAAACTAGGGTTAAGATAGATATAACCTTGGAATTCTTAAGTCACACTTAAATTGTTTAAGACTTTTAAATGTAGACCCAGCCAAGACAACTAACATAACAGTGCTGCACAGCATAGTCATGATTAGGAAGGGGACTCCCTGATTTGGAAAATTCTTTCACCATCAACAATCAGAGGGCAGGGCTGTGAGACAGGCCTTTGCTTGTTCTTTGTTACTTAATGAATACAAACACCAAACATTAAACAGTGTACACAATATTTGTTTGCTCAATTATATTTAATTTAGTGATTTATTTATTTTTCCTGCAAAGGAGAACAGAAAAGGGTATATTAAGGCATTAAGTTTATTTGCAAAGTACAAGAAAGCACATTTCAACATAGCAATACTACACCATTTTTCAATAATCCAGCTGTTCACAGTTTACTTAATTTGCAAGAGGATTTCATGTCTAGGATTCTTTTGTATAGCACCCTTATATTTAAAAGTACTCACACCTCGGAGATGTTAAAATGCTTCAGATTTTTTATTTTTTTAAAATACTGATTTACCTCAGATGTCACCCTATTATGCCTACAGGTAGAGGTCCTAGGTTGGGAGGAAGTCCGTTACTGTATACCCCATAGATTAAGCAGGAAAAACAATATTGCTAGTAGAGAAATTTGAACATACAAGAATTTGTGTAGGCCAATGTAAAGTGAAAGCAGTGTTTACCCCCAAAGGCCTCTGAGCACACAGAGATTGTATGATAATTATCCTCTTTGGACCCATCATTGTTGGGACTCTATATTATGTTCATAGTTGCCTACAATCAATGTATTGAATACACTAAACTCACATGTGCGCAAACAATAGTCACCTCATGTGTAGTGCTGCCAGGCTATAGCAGTCTTATTGAACAAAGAGAAAAAAAACATGGCTTATTGTTTACAAAGCTATTTAAATTACAAGTAAACTAAATTAAAATGTTTTCAACATCTACAAAATAATTTGATATACTGGAGCCAGCTGGGTCAGAAGAGTTATTTCAGAGGTATGGACCTCAGTTAAGGGGCCAATTATTTAACCTGTGTATAATCTGGAGGTGGAGGCCCACCACCAGTGTTTTTAATGCTTTTTCCTATTAGTTGTAAGGAATATCACCAGAGAACTTTGTTATAGGCACTGAAATTGAATAAAGAAGAGAGTATATTGACAACAGCATTTAAACTAGTAGCCTATGTCCACAACCTCTACTTACCACTTTGTATAATTTTTTTTTTATAGGTTTCTTTATCTGTTGCCAAGACTGCCTAATGCAGTTGGGATAGCACCCACAAATATTAATGACAGTTTAATGCTAGTTATTTTTATTCGCAATTACAGTGACTTTGAGTCACGTTAATTAAACTAAAATGAAAAATGATGCATTATAACTTACACATTTACAAAGTCAGCTGTTTTTGTTCATGTGCCTTTGCAGCAACTACAGTTTTGCTTTTTGCAGCTATTATATATATTAATTTTTAAAAGGAATTCATTATAATAGTTTCCTCTACAGCTGTACAATATAGCACCTTAATCTGCTCCATCTCCAGCTTTTACAACAAGCATTTAAGCCACTGTGAGCTCTGCCCTATTTAAAGTGAACACCTACAGGAGTTGATGAGGAAAGCCTGGTTTAGCTTATAGAGTTGTTAACCTGTGTCATGAAACTGACTATGTCAGCATGTGAATGATTGGTTAAGTGAAGCCGGCTATCATACTGAAACCCCAAGGTTTTTAAACTTGCTTCATAGGAATTCTTACAGAATTCTGACTTAAACTATCATAGTACACCCAATTGTCTGGGTTACGCATATAACTCTGTTCCCTGAGATGGGAAAGAGACGTTGTGTGAGCTCCACACTGTGGGAAGCGCACTCGCACGTGTCTGTTATCTGAAGCTTGTGTAGTATCATGCCTATTTATAGGCCTGCCATGATCAGGTGAAATGGCAATTAAGCGCATCGCATAATATAAAACAGTACTTGTGAAACACGTCATCAGCCTCTATTATCTTAAGCGAAGACACAATTCACAGGCATGCCCCAGTATGACAAAGCTACGCAATGTCTCATTCCCTTCTCAGGGAACAGGGTTACAACACAGACATTCCCTTTCAAAGGGAACTCAACGTTGTCCGAGTTCCATGCTGTGGGAATGACAATACCCACTCCATCATACTGAGGGTATGGCCTGTATAAAAAGATCTTAGCCCAAGAGTCACTGGAAGACACTCGAGGCCGGGGTGGAATGTATATCCAGGCTGTAATATGGAATGAATGTGTGTGGTGTAGACCACCCCACTGCAGCACACACATCCTGTAAGGGTACCCCATTGGACAAAGCCTTTGAGATGGTGACACCCCTAGTGGAATGAGCCCTTATGCCCAGAGACGTAGCGAGACTGCACTCCTCATAAGTGATAGAGATTGCTTCCACTATCCAATTAGAGATGTGCTGCTGTGACACAGCATCACCTCTACTGTCACCGCCAAAGCAGACCAGCAGACTTTTGCCACTGGCTGGAGCGATGGACATAAGTACAGAGAGGCCTTACTGGACACAGTAGGTGCAATTTCTCTTGTTCCGGTGTGAGGAATGGAGGAGGGCAGAAAGCCTGCAACACTACTGGCTGCACAGCAGACATAGGCACATTAGCAATATAATCCAGCCTAGGATATAGGAAGGCCTTGGCTAATCCAGGGGCAAAGTAAAGGCAGGAAGGGGCAACAGAGAGAGCTTGTAGATCTCCTACTCGCCTGAGAAATGCTAGGGCCAGCAGAAGAGCTACCTTCAAAGTCAGAAGCTTATCTTAGGCTGACTCTAAGGGCTCAAATGGGGCACCCAACAGGCCTTCCAGGACCACAGAAAGGTCCCAGGAAGGTATGTGTGGTCTGCAGATGGGCCTCAGCCGCCTGACACCACGTATAAACCTCGAAGTTAGAGGATGTTGCCCCACAGAGGCTCCGTCAGTAGGGGCGTGGCTGGCCAAAATGGTGGCCATGTAGAGCTTGATGTAGAAGGAGCCAACCCTGTTGAGAAACATTCTTGTAAGAACTCCAGGACGGTAGCTATTGCACAGTTCACTGGGTCTAGCTGACATTCCTCACACCATGAGACAAAGTCACCACTTGAGAGCATACAGTTTCCTCGTGGACAGTGCTCTAGCATTCAACATGGTCTCTACAACCTCAGTTGAGAGAAAAGATTCTATGAGCTGGTACCTGTCAGGGGCCAGACTCAGTTTCCATAGTTCCAGCCAAGGGTGATAAATCAGCCCTCTGGCTTGAGACAGTAGATCCCTGCAGATAGGAATCTCCCAAGTAGTGCTGTCCAGCAGGGATGTTGTCTCTGAGGACCATATTCGAGCTGGCCGATAAGGTGCTACTAGCAGCAGACGTAGACAGTCTTGGCGAACTCTCGCTAGAACTTATAAAAAAAACATACAGATGTGACCTCGGCCACAAGTGCACCATGGTGTCCAGCCCCAATGGTGTGGGAGGAGTATTAGATTAGTTGTGGCTGCCTGAACAGGGGCCTGAACATGATCCTCCCTGGTGATCAATATATGAGACCACTGCTGTGCTGTCTGTCACAACTAACACATGGTGACCTCTCAATTGAGGGAGAAAGAATTTCAGTGCTAGAAATGTGAACCACATTTCTAGGCGATTTATATGCCACTCCAAATGAGGGCCGCTCCAGAGACCGTGACCTGGACAGCCGTCTTAGACCACACCCCAGCCCGTGAGGGAGGTGTCCGTCTTTACCGTCTTGTGATAAGGAGACACCCCTAGAGCTAGAGACACCTCCAAATACTTAGAGCATGTAGGCATTGCTGTGTGACACTGATTACTCAGAAGTTTTGTCTTCGGATGAAACCCCGACTTTTCAGCCACCACTGAAACGATCTCCAGTACAATAAGCCCAATGGTATGACATTGGCTGCTGCTGCCATATGCCCCTACAGTCTATCGCAGAGACTGGAGGGGATACCAAGATCCAGCTTTTTCTTGCTCAATGTTGATAGGATTGACCCTACTCATGTTGGGGATAGAAACACCTTCATCAAAGTAGAATCCTTATGACCTCAGGTTCAACCTGAGCCCCAAGCTCTTCATGTGGGCAAGAACAACATCTCGATGTTGAACTGCCAGTTCCCTGGATTGTGCTAGAATTAACCAGTCATCCAGGTCGTTTAGTACACGGATGCCCTGGAATCGCAATGGAGCCAGAATGACATCCATGCACTTTGTGAAGGTGTGAGGGGATAAAGCTAGCCCAAAGGGAAGAACCCAATATTGGTATGTGTTGCCTCCAAACACAAACCTCAGGAACTTCCTGTGCCTAGGCATTATTTCTATGTGAAAATATGCATCTTTGAGATCCATCATCACACACCAGTCCTCAGACTGAATCTGTGGAATGATAAGTTTGAGCATCAGCATCTTGAACCTGTATGTCCGAAGAGTACAGTTCAGATGATGAAGATCTAAAATTGGTCACATACTCCCATATTTTTGTGGACCAGGAAATAACAGCTGTATAAACCTCCCTCCCTCAGGGAAGGGGGCCCCTTTGTACAAGAGGGATCTTACTTCCTGCGCTAACTTTGGGCTCTGCTCTTTGCTGACTACTGTGGTGAGCAAACCTCTGAACCAGGGGGGCGGTCAAGCTCTGAACTGGACATGGTAACCCTTTTCTATGGTAGACAGAACCCATGGAGACACATTTGGCAGTAGTTTCCATGAACCATATGGTCTTTTAGTGACATTAACTTTTCCACATTCTATTGGAGGGAAAGCACCAGATTTTCGTTGCCCTATGACGACTCACTGACCAGAGAACACTGAAAACTTGGGACAACCTTGGCTAGGGGATGCCCTACAGTAGTACTGGGGGATAACTGCCCTAACAACCTCATGTCCCCTGATACATCCCTCCACAGTCCCTCAGGACCGCTCCTCCATTGTCTGCTCAGCCTTTATGACCATTCTCAGATCAGGCCTAGTAGCAGGCTGCAACTGTGTCTGTGCCTCCCTCGCACTAGTGCTGGCCCTGGCTCCACTTGTGGATACCTGGGTGAACCAATGCCGCTGTGGCCTTACACGGCTTGGATGGCAAAGCGACCCCCTAAATTACCTGCCGTCGAATGGAGAGGTAGCTTGCAAGCACCTCCTTCACCTTCGGCATAGCTAAATAGCCATGCCGTTCATTCCCCAAGATGGCCGAATAATCAGACATCGCAGGGTTATAAATACGGCTTATGTATGGTTTTCCCCAGAAGTGTGATATTTTGTCATGCACTTCTGGGGGGAAAAAGGGGAGTTTTCTGCAATGTGAGGGAGATTTATTTTCACTGGGGAGAAAAAACTCCTCCAGCCTTAATAATCACTTCAAGCAGCTCTTTTATATGCTTGAGAGTTGCTCACAGTTTTTAGCACACCCTTCTGGCTCCTTGGAGTCAGAGAGGAAATTTTATTTATTTATTATTTGGCTTTCCATAGCGGAAGGAGTCGCCGCGATGTGAGCCCCAAAAGCCGGACCCAGAAGACAGAGCAGGCTCCTCTTCCTCATACAAGATCCCCAGGACCTGAGCCGGCTGGCTGCCTCGGCAGTGGCCGGCTCAGATCCGCGAAGTTCCAAAACCCAACTCCCTTTGGCCGAGAAGAGAGCGAGTCACAAGCAGAGCTGCCTTAATTATAAGGCATTCACAATGCGCACAGTCAAACCTCTCGAGGGCTGCCCTGGCATGCTCCATCCCTAGACACTTCACACAGAAAGTGTGTCCTCCCCAGATGAAATGGGAGCAAGGCTCACTCATACTTTTCTCTCTTTTTTTTTTTTTAAAGGGAGAGAAAAGTAGAGATATTTTTAAAAGATACAGAGGAAATGAAGAGTCTTTTTGCGAGCGTTACACAAACAACCGACCTGCAGTCTTGCTGAAGTGAAGGCTGATGGCTGGTTCACAGGTGCCGTTTTTATATCGCGCGACGTGCTTAATTGCCACGTCACCTGATCACGGCAGGCTGTGCTCATTCATAGCCTCATCATGCTATAAATAGGCATGATGTAACACAAGCTTCAGATACTGGTCACGTGCGAGGGTGATTCTCCCAGCGTGGCGCTGACGCAATGTTGAGTTCCCTTTGAAAGGGAACTCGTGTCCAGAGTCACCAGAAGAAGAGCTGAAAGAGGGATATCTCCACCCTGACATAGTGCATGCTATCTGGGTTTCATTCAGAAAAGTTAAGGTTGACCACATTTCTTCTCAAGAGACTATACATTGCTATACATATAAAATGCTGGGCCTTACAGGTATGGTAGTTTTTTGGATGCTGTTTAGGAATGCCTCTATTGGAAGAAGTTGTTAATTAAAGTTTAATGGTTGTTGCAATTTCTAGAGCCAAGGTGTAACTGTTTGTATTTGCAGGGTGCTATAGTGGCAGTGACAGGTGATGGAGTAAATGACTCTCCTGCTCTAAAGAGGGCTGACATCGGCATTGCCATGGGAATAGCAGGATCTGATGTCTCCAAACAAGCAGCTGACATGATCTTACTGGATGACAACTTTGCATCTATTGTAACAGGTGTGGAGGAAGGTAAGATAAAGAGAGTAAACAGAGGGTTAGAAAGGTAAAGAAATGTTAAGACTTGCATTGGTATTAAATACATAAGTATATTAAATGAATAAATTATTAAAATAGTAATGAAATAATGTCATTGTTAATTACTTAATAGTATCATATACAAAAAAAAAAATATTTTCCACATGGAGGGCTGAATTTTTTTATTTATAAAATAATGAACTACACTGCATAGCAGATGACTGCTTGGTCACCTTGTTCTTCAAACCATGGTCATGTATTCTTAACAGAAGAGCACAGAAGTGGCTCATGACCACAGATTTTGGTGGGACAGAACAACATTAATAAAGTTGAATAAAATTAGCCTCAAACAAAATTCAGTTGAGAGGCTATCACATGTATGCTAAAGGCTATACAATAGGCTACTGTCTAGTCAATTTGATAAGTAACCCCTTTAATAGGCTGTTGAGAGTCAACAACAAACAGTCATCTTGCATAGAGTTTAGCAGCTCAATTTTAACTGTTTTAGACGTAGACTTATTCAACTGTGTTTGGTAAAGTAAGGCAGACAGAAAAGCTATCCATCTCTTCTCCTTGTCAACCGCAAGGAAGGCAGTGTTGTGAGATACCTCACTTGATGTTATCAGAGAACCAAGGTAACCTAAAGTTCTCTATCTAACATTCGTTCGGTATCTCAATATGGGATATAGACCACTCCCATATTGCAGATTTTTCAAGATGGCACCATGCTAGTGGCAGCTGATTACAGCAGCTCATGTCTCGGGAGACATTATATCTTACTTATTTTACCCATGTTAGATTTTACTACTTATGTATCTGCCACATTTCGTCTCTTCAGCTCTTCCTTTTCTTACTTCTAAGTTTTATTCTGTTTTAGCATATACATTTTTAATGTATCATGCACTCTACACTTGGAATAGAGAACAAGGGGAGAGAGCAGGTCACTTAATGTACACACCTGATCAGTTGCTGGTGCTCTGAAGATCTGCACTGCACTCTGGAGTGCGGTTCAACATTCGTAAAGAATTGCGGCGAGCATACAGGGGATGCAGCGCTGAATCCAAAACAAAGGCAAAGAAGAGACTGTACAAGCCCTTCATTCCCTCCATGATCTTGGGAAATGTTCAGTCTCTTAGCAATAAAATGGATGAGCTCAATGAACTGACTGGGATGCAGCAGGAGTATCGGGAGTGCATTGTGACTCAAATGCTTCTATCCCTGGATTTCAGACAGTGAGGTTGAACTGAGCTGAACTGAGTTGTAAGAGGAAAGGTGGAGGGGTCACACTGTTTGTAAATAACAGATGATGTAATCCAGGACATGCTCATGTGAAGGAGCGTCACTGTTGCCCAAACATTGAATTGCTGGCTGTTAGTTTACGTCCGAATGATCTGCTAAGGGAATTCATGGTTGCCATTGTGGTTATTGTTTACATCCCACCGGCAGCCGACGCAGAAGCATACACTCAGCTATCGCAAACTCCAAACTCAACATCCGAATACTTTCATTGTCATTTCTGGGGATTTTAATCATGTGTCACTTTCCATTACATTACCAAAGTTTTACCAGTTTGTCAACTGTGTTACCAGAGAGAACAGACCACTGGATCTCCTGTATGCTGGTTTGAAGGGTTCTGCTATTCCAGCACTGGGAAGGTCTGACCACAACCTGGTTCTGCTGACACCCACATACAGACCTGTTGTCTTAAGGCAGTCTGTGACGAAGAAGATCATAAGAATATGGTCACAAGAGGCAGAGGAGGCTCTGAAGTTCTACTTTGAGAATACAGACTGGGAAGTGTTATATGAACTGGCTGGGGAAGACATTAACAACATAACGGACTATATAAATTTCTGCACAGACTCTATAGTTCCTGTGAGGAGGGTGCATTGTTTTCCTAATAACAAACCCTCAATCACCAAGGACCTGAAAGAACTCTTGAACAAAAAGTAGACTTTCAGGAAGAAACATCAACAGATGAGGAGGGTGCAGAAGAAGTTGATGGTGAGACTGAGGGAGAACAAAGAAGGAATCTGGAGGGTAGGCTTCAGCAGAACAATGCAAAGGAGGTGTAGGCTTCTCATTCTTGGAGAAGCTGAACCCTGAGAAAGCAGGGCCTGATGGAATCAGTCCCAGGGTACTGAGGGTCTATACTAACCAGCTGTGTGGGATCCTCCAGCACCTCTTCAACTTGAGCCTTCGACTGGAGAAGGTGCCAAAGCTTTGGAATATATCCTGCCTGGTTCTTGTTCCAAAGAAGACAACTCCCTCCACCCTGAACAATTATAGACAAGTAGCCATCACATCACACATAATGAAGGTCCTGAAGAGACTGGTGCTATTCCATCTAAGATCTCAAGTCACTTCTTTTCTGGACCCCTTGCAGTTTGCTTACCAGCCACAGGTAGGCATGGATGATGCAGTCATATATCTACTTCAAAGGGCCCACACCCATCTGGACTACAACACCACCACAGTGAGAATCACTTTCTTTGACTTCTTGAGTGAATTTAACACCATCCAACCTCTTCTGCTGAGAGAAAAGATGAGAAGAATGCAGATAGACATGCCCATGATCTCCTGTGTCACTGACTACCTATTGGACAGACACCAGTTTGTGCAGTTGGGAGCCTGCCTGTCTGAGCGCCTGCTAAGTAGCACTGGAGCACCACAGGGAACTCCTGTTCACCCTGTACACCACAGATTTTCAGTACAGGTCAGATCTCTGCCATCTTCAGAAATTTTCTGATGACTCAGTGTTAGTCGGGTGCATAAGGGACAGACAGGAAGAGGAGTACAGGGACCTGGTCAACATTGTTGAGTGGTGTGGGAAGAATCATCTTGGTGGTGAACTACAGGAGGAAGAGGATCACATCCAGTCCTGTTACCATCATGGGTCAGGATGTTGAGCAGGTTGACATCTACAGATACCTTGGTGTCCAAGGTTAACTCGGAGGCTGTGCTCAAGAATTTTCTGAAGAAGCTCAGGTCCTTTAATGTTTGCAGCAAAATGTTAGAGATCTTCTACCAGTCTGTGGTAACCAGTGCAGTCTTATTTGCAGCAGTATGCTGGGGAGGTAGCATTAGAGCTGGAGATGCAAAAAAAACCTCAACAAACTGATCAAGAAGGCTGGCTCAATCTTGGGCTGCTCTCTGGACAGTTTCAAGGTGGTGGTGGAAAAGAGAACACTCAAAAAATTCACAGCCATTCTAGATAATGAACGGCATCCTCTCCATGACATACTAGTTAAAACAGCGGCGCTTGTTTAGTAGAAGATTCATTAAGCTCCACTGTAGAAAGCAGCAGTACAGGAGGTAATTTGTACCAACTGCGCTGGGACACTATTTGCACTGAGCCAATCTTAGGATAAGCTCATTGGATGATAGTCGATCTACCACCATCCATTATCCATATCCATATGTATATGCACTGTGGTGTTGACTACAGAAAACCCCAAATAAATTAAAACTTGTGAACTAAATTCTTGTTTTTGTATTTATTAAAGATGTATGCTGTGCAATCATTCTGCCCCAGACAAAGAAAAGTTCAAAGAAATTATTGAAAGCCCAATATTGCCCTGACATTCATGTTCATGATAAATGTATGTAAACTTCCGAAAGCAACTGTAGATAGATAGATACAGGGCCCTCCACTAATATTGGCACCCTTTGTAAATATGAGCAAAGAAAGCTGTGAAAAATTATCTTTATTGTTTAACCTTTTGATCTTTTGTTACAAAAATTCACAAAAATACTCTGCTGTCATGGATATCAAACAATTGCAAACAAAACATAAACTTCGGACTGCAACTGTATCTATCTAACGTCATTACTCAAGGTTGCCAGGTTTCAGCAAAGCTACATTTCCAGTCATTTACATCTCAAAAACCACATAAAAGAACTGAAGCTTTCCCACAAAATTGAAGGGAGGCCCATATTTCCTTCGTTTTTCTGTCCTTTTTGTGAGAAACAAGGGCACCATGATGCACACACATTTCTGATGTTCGGATATTATCCACTCCATAATACCACTTACCCTATCCTAATCTTTGCAATATATATTTCAACAGAAATGGTTCTGTACATCATAGACACACTATCGGCATTTACATTTGGCCTTGGAAATGTTGTTTTATGGTAATTTATTAGATATAATTCTCAATATTTGCTATAAAACAAGATCTAGGCAGCTGCTGAGTATTTTAATACTAGCCATAATCTTGCAACCCTATCATTAATTGTCTGCCCATTGCTCCTCCCGTAAGCATGATTACTGCCCCAGTGAGTTTCTATTAGAGCTTGTTGCAGTTCCCATTTTTGACCACCAGGTCCAAAAATAAATCTGTGTTGGTAAATGGGGCAGTGAGCATACCGCTCTACAATTGCACAATACCTTGAAACGTGAGCAAATCAACAGAACATCAGCTTATGTTTGTCAAATAGCAATTTTCAAAAAACTGCACTGGTCACTCAAAAGATGTAATTAGTAGTTCAATGGAAACTAAAATGTATAGAGTTGTGAATGAGGAAGATTAACATTTGTTAAACATCGGACATACAGTCCCCTCCAATAGTATTGGAACTGCAACTGTTGGTTTTTTTTTTAGCTATACACTGAAGACATCTGGCTTTGAGATCAAAATATGAATGAGACAATAGATTAGAATTTCAGCTTTCATTTCCTTATGTTTACATATAGATGTGTTTAACAACAACTTAGAACATCACACCTTTTTTTTGAACCCACCCATTTTCAAGTAATCAAAAATATTGGAACATGTGACTGACAGGTGTTTCTTGTTGCCCAGGTGTGCCCTGTTCGATTGTTAAAACCTCTAATAATTCTGAATGTCTATTGTCTAGCAGCAGAATGAATTTAGAAGTCTACAGAAACAGTCTGTCAATTTACAGGGAAATGCAGCCAATCTAATTGGGAGGAAATTCATCATGCAGCAATGATCCAAAACACACTGCCAACACAACAATTTTTGCAAGCATTTCCTCATTTGTACGTCTTTTTGGATAAAAGTGTCTGCTAAATGAATAAATATAAATAAAAATTAATACATGTTATATAAATGTAAGCAAGAAATATGCAACCAAATATTAAGTGTTATTTACTTTGACAATCTGTTCCTATATTTTAGCTCACCTAAAAATTGGGTGGTCTGCCACCAAAGGTGCCATTTTTTAAGTTGTTTAACACATCTAGATGTAAATAACAAGAAATGAAAGCTGAAATTCTGATCCATCCATCCATCCATCTTCTACCGCTTACTACTTTTCAGGGTCACGGGGAACCTGGAGCCTATCCCAGGGAGCATCGGGCACAAGGCAGAGTACACCCTGAACAGGGTGCTAGTCCATCGCAGGGCACAATCACATACACATTCACACACCCATTCATACACGCCAATCAGCCTACCAGGCATGTCTTTGGACTGGGGGAGGAAACCGGAGTACCCGGAGGAAACATGCAAACTCTGCACACACATGGCCCCGGCAGGACTCGAACCCCAGACCCTGGAGGTGTGAGGCGAACGTGTGCACTGTGCGCCCCGTGTACAGGTGCATCTCAAAAAATTTGAATATCATGGAAAAGTTAATTTTCCACGGCTTACAGCTATTAGAATTTTTTATTCTAATATTTGAGATACTGGATTTTTTATTTCCATCTGCTGTAAGCCATAATCATCAAGATTAAAACAAAAAAGGCTTGAAATATTTCACTTTTATGTGTAAAGAATCTAGAATATATGAAAGTTCCACTTTTTGAATTAAATTACAGGAGAAAAAAAAAAAAAAAAAAACATTTCCATGATATTCAAAATTTTTTCAGCTGCACCTGTATAGCAAAAACAAACGAATTTGACTTGCCATTCCAATACTTTTGGAGGGGACTGTATATATCTCTATATGCCTCTATGGACAAGCCACCACTGAGAGAAAAACATATTTTTTATAAATTCAACAACTCAAAATACAGTGATAAAATTAAAAATAAAATAAGCAAAAGCATGATAAACTAGCCTATATCCCATGCACATAAAAAAATTGCATGCAAAATTATAAGATGGATTTTGGATCAAGAGATATTTTAGAAGTTGCCGATTAATGAGTGTACAACTCATATTGTTAAATTAAACCAACTTGCAGTGATTAATGTCATAATTACAACTAACTATTCATGCAGCAACATACTAAACTCCTATTACATTTATTTCAATGCAATCTTCTTATTCATATATCTTTATATTAGTCTTTTTGATTTTTCCTTTTTAAATTGTCTGTTGCTTTTATGTTACATCATATTATATTTTACAGCAAAGAAATAAAATGTTATTTCCTTATTCAGCACATATTTTCTATACCTGAATTTTTATTTTTCTGGCTTAAAGGCAAATGCTTATATTTAAAGGTAGTGGCCTAGACACTATTGAAAAACCCTGTCTCAGAGTGATTTACATAATCTGAATGTGAGCCCAGAAAATGGATTTATGCAGCTGCGTAATCCGAGTTTGATGAGTAACTTTCCCCACATAAATATTGCTATAACACTAGGACTTAAGTTGAATATGGACGATGCAATGGTCTTTAGTCTTCAGCAGTATTCCTGTGTAGGCCATAAACCTCAAAAATTGCAGAGTCATCTACATCATCTTTTCTGTATATCTCCTGAAGGTCGTTTGATCTTTGATAACCTGAAGAAGTCGATAGCCTACACTCTTACCAGCAACATCCCTGAGATCTCTCCCTTTCTCCTCTTCATCATCGCTAGTGTTCCTCTGCCTCTGGGCACTGTCACCATCCTCTGCATTGACTTGGGAACTGACATGGTAAGAGACAAACATACACACACACACACCCACACAGACTCATTCCTTACACATGGCTCCAGGTACCATCACAATGGTCTGCATTCAGTCTACAAATATGTTTCAGACTGACAGACACAAGATTGCTCTCCCTCAGTCACTTTCTTCATTTATCTTTCTAGGTCTCTCTGACTTCATTATTTTCAATCCATGAAAGTCCTTTGTCCTCTTTGTGACATAGAGTACAAAGAAACACTTGTTTTGTACGCATACACATTCACACAAATGCACAATTTCTTAATATTGTATTATTGCTGCTGTTCTACTGCTACTGCCTATGGGCAGTGTCACACATTCTTTCTTTCTCTCTTTCTCACTCTCCATCTCTCTCTCTCTTTCTCATCTAGGTTCCTGCCATTTCTCTGGCTTATGAGTCAGCAGAAAGTGACATTATGAAGCGTCAACCCAGAAACCCCAAAACTGACAAATTGGTCAACGAGAGACTCATTAGTATGGCATATGGGCAGATTGGTAAGACACATACTCATACACAAGGACAAGTCCGTACTTACAAAAAATAAAGAAAGCAGTGCTGTTGCATCATTCTATTGTGAAATTTTGACTCGGGTCAAATGGTTCAATGCTCTTAACCTTTAGAACCCGATGAATTCAATTAGTGGGCATTTTTGTTAGGTCTACTCATGCGATGAACTCCACTTCTCAGCCTGCACTGTGGTCTACAAACATGGCTGCCACAGTCTGCAATTCCCAGAACACTCACACATTGACACATTCACTCTCACCTTCGTTTTAATCACACACACCTGCATCCAATTCACAGCACAATCACAGCCACAGTATAAAAGAACTTTCATTTCATTAACTCTTTGCAAAATATAAGCTTGATTCCTTGTATATCTCTGCTCGGGACCCAGTCTGTTCTTGACCCAGTTTTGCATAGTGTTTTTGATAATGTCCTGCTTCTGATATTCTGTTTCTTGATTACCCGACCATTGCCTGTTTTCTGGATCTGATTATTGCCTATATTTTGGATTTGTCTGACCCGATCTTCATAAACTTCTCTACCTGCATTTGCATCTGTCTGCTGTTCCATCACATGACAATATGTAAAGATACAAGTGACTTCAGTTGGTCACTTGCAGGAGAGACAAGGATATTTCTGGTGCTGAGAGTGCAATATCGCTTTTACAATGTAACCTTTGTTTCTGGAGTGAAGATATCATCTCTCCACTCCATTACGTATTCCATATGCACTGGGAATTGACCCTCTGGGACTGGTGAAGTGGATACTCTATAAGACACTCCGGCTGTGCCCTATAAAAAAGCCATAGTGGCATGAATTCAGTGCTATATGTCAAAAAGCAGCCTCAAGATGGAGGGATAGTATCTTCACTCAGAGAACAAAGGTTACATCGTAACCAAATGTTCTCTATCATATTGAGACTATCTCTCCACTCTGTTACATATTCTATATCTACTGGGAAAATCTGTAAGACACACCATGAAGGAATGGTGCAATTAACAAACAAACTATGTACAATATTTACAAATTGACAGTCTCATGCCAGGCACGAGATACTACCAACAGCTCACCTCCCTTGCAAGATGCCAGAATGGAGGGGAAAAAATGAGAGGCCTTACCTGTCACCTTGCCTGATGCAAGGATGACACCACAGCTGGAACTGAGATGACAGCCTAGATGACATGTTCATTTCTGGTTGCTCACAGCACCAGCTCTCCAAAAGAGGGACTCGCTGCAACATTCATGCCTGTAAAATTTAGTAAAGGTAATGGTAGATGATCACATGGCTGCCCCACAAATCTTCTTCAGAGAGGCAACCTTCCATAAGGCCCATGAGATTTCAACCCCTCGTGTTGAGTGTGCCCTCAGTCCTAGCAATGGTGGCCCATCTGTTTCCTGATAGGCCAGCTGGATTGTCTCCACAACCCAATGTGGTAACCTCGCCTTGTGGTAACCTCGCCGGACCCCCACTAAACTTCAATATCGCGCTTTGGTTTATCTTTCCAGCTTAAGGGTCTACCCTTGAAGAAGTCCTTGATCACGATCCACTCTCCAGGCTTCAGATCATGCAGCGGACCCGTGGCTGGAGCTGCTTGTGGATAGAGTGCAGAGCAGAGGACAGGGTTACACAGTAACTTAACATAGCATCATCACATGTTGCTGCATCGGGAAGAGGAACTGTCACAGGCCCAATTCATGTGTGTGGAGGCCTCCCGAATAGGATTTCAAAAGGACTGAGCCCATGCTTGGGTCTCTCTCTAATTCTCATCTGCATTAATACAACATGTAAAACCTTGGTCCACCCTAAACCTGTGTCAACGCAGCACTTACTCAATTTATTCTTTAGAGTTCCGTTCTCCCGTTCCACCGCCCCACCACTGGCCGGATGGTATGCACAATGTTGTTTCAAATCAATGCCCAAATATTCACTAACCTGCTTAAGGGCTGTGCTGATAAAAAATATACCATTGTCACTGGAGATTTTAGTGTGGATTCCCCACCTAGGGATTATGTCCATAAACAGTGCCTTTTCCACTGCTTCAGAGTCTTGTTTGGAGGTAGGGAATGCTTCCACCCATTTTGAAAACATGTCTACTATTTCCAAACAGAATTTTTTCCCTTCACTGGGTGTTAGTTCAATGAAATCCATCTGTAGATGGTCAAATGGTTTGTCTGGAGCTGGGTGAGCTGCCTGTTCCACCTTCAAACATTGACCCACATTGTGAGTAGCACATACTACACACTTTAAACAAAAATTTTGAGAATAATTAGAGAAGCCCTTTGTGAACTAATGCTTAGCTACCGCTGCTATCATTCTCCCCTTTGACACATGGTCCTTCCCATGCATCAACTTTGCATAATACGGGAACATGTATTTGGGGAGGCAAGTGTGGCCTTGTGGGCACCGCCACACACAGTTGATGACAGAAACAACCCGCTTTGCACCATACTGCCTTTTCCTCTGCTGTAGCTCGCGCTTGGAGCTCTTAAACCTGTAAACAAGGAGTGGTTTCTGTTTTAGAGGAAAATGCACAAAGTTTTGAAGTCGACGGCGTTGCTACTGCTGCTTATTTCGCCGCATGGTCCGGTCTTGCGTTACCTAGGGAGACAGGATCTGATTTGTTAGTATGTGCATCACACTGGCATACTGCAATAGTTTTGGGGAGTAGGACTGCGTCCAGCAGCTCAGTGACTAGTTTGTGGTGGGCTATGTGTGTTCCAGAACTCGTCAGGAAGTTCCTATGTTTCCAAATTGTCCCCAAATCATGAACTACCTCAAAGGCATATCTACTGTTTGTGTAGATATTTACTGACTGTCCCTCAGCATGTCTTCATGCCTCTATGAGGGCATACAGTTCAGCTGCTTGTGCTG
>JANDJT010000103.1:10626314-10636390 GCA_024331685.1 Stegophilus panzeri
GCGTTATCCTCACATGAGAATGAAACAGAACAAGAACAAACTTATTACAAAGTAAAAATGAGTAATTTCCCTCACACCTTAGATAGTGGCTTGCCCCAACATTCTTTTTTTAAAGCATACAAATAGCTGATCAGTTTTGTTAACGCCTTTGTGCTTTAGATACACTGAGTGTCCTCTCTGGGCAAATTATTGACTGTTTTCTTTCCATCCCCTTGCGTTCTTGTTAAACAAGAAATTTATGAAGCTCAACAGACTAATTTAGGTGTAGATCAGACAACACTTGTGAAAGAAAACCCTTGGCATGAAACTACAGCAGCTTTGATGAATTGCGAGAGTCTGGAGTTCCCCTGTTATATAATTTTTACTTTAATTACAGCGTGGGGAAATAAGTATTGGATGCATCAACATTTTTTTTAGTAAATATATTCCCTATGAGGCTATTAACATGAAATTTTCACTAGACATCAGTATTAATTCAAGAAATCTGGAAATATAAAGAATTCACAACATAAATAAATTGGTTTCAGAGGGGAAAAAAACAAAGTGTTAGAATGGCCCTGTCAGTCATCTGACTTGAATCCAATTGAACAAGAATTAAAGACAATATGTACAGTGTTTTCTGAGATCCATTCAGCCTAGCCATTCACTAATGACATCTATAACTTTGTTACAGAAATGTGGCCCATTGTTACTGTAGATATTTACAGGGATTCCCCACCTAGGAATGATTTCATTCGCCAATATTTTAGCTACTGTAGCAGCATCGGCTTTTCCATTTGGGAAGGCCTCCACCCATTTTGACCAGCTGTCTACAATCACCAGACAGTATTTTTTTGCTTGACATGGTTTCAATTCAATGAAATCCAACATTAAGTAATTAAGTATTCAAATGGTCCTTTTGGTTTAGGGAAGGTTAAGGTTGGTTGTTTTATGTTCCCCAGTGAATTAAATTTAGCACAGGTGAGACAGCGCT
This sequence comes from Stegophilus panzeri, assembly GCA_024331685.1. NCBI lineage: Eukaryota > Metazoa > Chordata > Actinopteri > Siluriformes > Trichomycteridae > Stegophilus > Stegophilus panzeri. The sequence continues at coordinate 10,627,288 of JANDJT010000103.1, forward strand.
CACAAAAAAATTTTGAATAGGTGGTGAATCCTATAGTATAGAAATGTTTGTTTATCTCTTGTACCATCCCTCCTCTTGAGACCCCATGGCTCAATTTAAAGCATAAGGAAAGTATGCTTTAGGTAAAACAGGTTTCTTATCAGACCTATACCAAACTTTATGCTGAAGTGTGCAATTGTGTTTTTTCCACACCATTTTTTCTTGGGGAGTTCATTTGGACTTTCTCAATTTGCGGAATGGTTAATTGTTTCAAGAGTACATTTTATAAAGATATTGCACATAATGAAGAAGCAGCTGTTTCGCTTCCTCATCAGCAAACGCGTTTCCCCTTGAAATAACATCCATGATTATGGTGTGAGCTTGACATTTACGAGCAGATGATAAGAATTGAGTCTTTTATTGTAACAAAAGCACTGAAACCACATGTGGGACCAATAGTTTCAGTTCCTTAAAAAGTACAAGCAGTGCTGAGGCCTCGACACCTAAAGTGGATGCAATGACAGCTTGTAAACATGCTGGCATTGCTCGTGCTACTGGATCTAGCTTGGTGGAAAAGTAAGCCACTGGAAGTAATTTAGCACTGTGTGTTTGCAGAAGAATAGAAGTCATAAAGCCAAACAGCCAAACAATTTGAACCAAAGGTTTGGACATATCGGGTAATCTCTGAGTGGGTGCAGAAGCCAACTGTGTTTTTAGGTCCAGAAAGGCTTTTTCAGCCTCTGGAGTCCAGAATATTTTATCAGTTATCAGTTTATCAGAGCCAAATTGCAGCCATGAACAGCTTCAACTCTAGGATGTTGGTGGGTTTCCTCAATGAACTGCTTGCTTCAGGTCCTTCCACAACATTTCTACTGGATTAAGGTCAGGTCTTTGACTTGGCCATTCCATAACAAAATGTATTCTTCTTTAACCATTCTTTACTACTTCTGTGCTTAGGGTCGTTGTCTTGCACTTTCTCTTGAGATTCAGTTCATGAACCGCTGTTCTTACATTTTCCTTTAAAAATTGCTACTTCCGAGTTCACTGTTCCATCAACGATGGCAAGCCATCCTGGCTCAGATGCAGCAAAACAGGCCAAAACCATGATACTACCACTGCCGTGTTTCATAGGTGGGATAAGGTTCTTATGCTGGAATGCAGTGTTTCTTCTTATTTAAACCAAAAAGTTCTATTTTGGTCTCATCCGTCCAAAAAACAGTTTTCCAATAGCCTTCTGGTTTGTCCACATGATCTTTTCAGAGACAGGCAGCAATGTTCTTTTTGGAGAGCAGTGCCTTTCTTCTTGCAACCCTGCCATGCACACCACTTTTGTTCAGTGTTCTCCTGATGGTGGACTCAAGAATATTAACATTAGCCAATGTGAGAGAGGCCTTTAGTTGCTTAAAAGTTACCCTGGGTTCCTTTGTGACCTCATGGACTATTACACATCTTGCTCTTGAAGTGATCTTTGTTAGTTGACCACTCCTCGGGAGGGGAACAATGAGCTTGAATTTCCTCTGTTTGTACAAAATCTGTCTAACCGTGGATTGGTGGAGTCCAAACTATTTAGAGCTGGTTTTGTAACCTTTTCCAGCCTCATGAGCATCAACAACTCTTTTTTTTTTTTTTTTTGCGGTTCTCAGAAACCTCCTTTGTTCCTGCCATGATACACTTATATAAACATGTGTTGTGAAGCTCAGACTTTGATAGATCCTTGTTATTTAAATTAAACAGGGTGCTCACTCACATGAGATTGTCATATCATTGATTGAAATCACCTGACTCTAAATTTACCTTCAAATTAACTGCTAATCTTAGAGGTTCACATAATTTTGCCACTCACAGGTATGTAATATTGGATTATTTTCCTCAATAATAAAATGACCAAGTATAATATTTTTGTCTCATTTGTTTAATTGGGATCTCTTTATCTACTTTTAGGACTTTTAGGATCTAATTTTATGGCACTCAGTGGCTGCTCCAGTGGCCCTTGAGGCCCCAGCCTACCCCAGCCTAGCTGGGAGGCATCTGTTGATACTAGATGCCAAATGCATACTGGGCCCAGCATGCTGCCTCTTTCCATGTTCATCCCATGCTTCCACCAGCGGAGCGCTACCGTGAGACCAGCACCTTTGTTGACCAAGCTGTCTCAGGAAGTAACCCTAGACAGAAGAGGCATCACTGCACAGGTCACATGTGTAGAAGTGCAAGTGGCACAACCTATGCTGTGGCTGCCATAAGGCCCATTAGATGGAGACACAACCCCCAGTTGACACTCGCCACTACTTGAATGTGAGAGAGGCAAGCTTTGATTGCCTCCTGTCTCTCTCAGGTCAGAATCACAATTGCATTTCTGTCCAAAATCAGACCCAGAAACTGAGTGACTTGAGATGACTCCAACTTGCTCTTCTTCATATTGAGATGAAGACCTAAGTGTTGGATACGCTCCACAAGCACAGACATGTCCTTTGGGCACATTTTTTCTGTTGGGACACAGACCAACCAATCATCTAGATAATGCAGGACCCTGATAGCTAGAAGGTGAAGTGGGGCATGGACTGCATCCATACACCTTGTGAATATCTGGGGGACCAAAGCCATGCTGAATGGGAGGACTCTGAATTCGTAGGTCCTGTCCTTTAACTGAAACCTCAGAATGTGCCAGTGTCCTTCTCAGATTGGTATCTGGAAATAGGCATCTTTGAGAATGACATTGGCAAACCATTTACCTTTGCTTATTGTCTGTTGTACTCTTGGAACTGCCAGTATCTTGCATTTCAGGGGCTGAAGGTATTTGTTTAGTCCCCTGAGGTCCAAGATTGGGCGTAGTTCCCCATCTAGATTGGGTATGAGGAAATAATGAGAGAAAAATCCAGCCTGTTGGTCTCCTTTCCCCCACCTCCTTGATGGCCCCTTTTTTGAAGACTTCAATAATCTCTGTTTGCAACATTTCTCTGTGTTATAGGTCTACTACTTTAGATCACAGGTGAGCCCTTGTCAGAGGAGATACCTGGGAAAACTGCAACCAATACCCCTGAGTCATAGTTGAAGGGACCCAGGGACTTGGCCTCAGGGCTGCCAAAGCTGTGACCCTTGCCAATGGGAGCGAAGGCAGCCTGAATCTGGCACACCATCAGGAGCGAAGTGGTGGGTACACTTGGCCCGTCCCATCATTCCTCTTCTTACTTTGTCGCTGACTCAAGCTGAGGTCTCAGGTCCTCGGGACCCCACTGGAGCTGGTCTGGGGAATTCCAAAGCTGGGTCTGTTTAGATCTGTATCTGCTTCTGTGCTGACCATGTGTGTTTGAGAGCTCCCTAGCATAGCAACACACCTCTTGGGCCTGCTGCTATAGGCGGAGTGCGTCTGACCCAAACATGCTAGAAGGCTCAACAGACAGTCTAGAGATACAGTCCCGGTCATCCAGCTGGAGTCGAGACTGTGACAACCACAAGTGATGCCTCGCCACTCAAAGACATGTCATGGCTATCCCTGCTGCCTACTCTTTCATAACTACTGGCAGAAGGGAGGAAACCTGCCTAAGCTCGTCCAAAACACTAGATGGCCCCTGTTCTTCATGAGCTTTACAACCAGCTCCCACAGGAGTAATGAGAGAATGGCATTTGCCAACTTAGTCTGAACCGCATTGGTTTTGTGCATATTAGACAGCAAACCATCCATCACTCTGCAATTTTTATTAGGGCAGCCAGCCCTGCCCAAAATAGACTTGGGAGAAGGCGTTACAAAGGCTGTCATGGTTTGGTCTGCTGAAGGCAACAGCCCACATCCAATCTTTTCTGCCCCAGCCACATTCCCCAGTTGTGGCAAGTTGTTTGTTCTGCCAAACCACAATGGGTTGGACAAAGGACATGATTAGTCCTCAGATTGTTTTGAACTTAATATGTGACAGACACTTATAGAGCCCTGCCATAACTACAGCATAATGCCATTGGTAAGTTGTGAAGCATGTCTTGCAGGTGATCACCTTCATCTGGTGCTGTATATCTGCGGCAAGGAATGAGGCTACAGTTGGGGGATGTACACCTACTGTCTTTGTCACCTGTATGCCTAGCAGACCAATAATAATACAATCATACAGGGGATTCACAGTATTGTAGCAAGCCTATACCCAGTTCATTTGGAACCTACAGCAGAGTAAAGGGGTTTTTTTTTTTTTTTTTTTTTTTTTTTGTGTGAACAGCCAGACAGCCAGACAGAAGTAGGGGCTTTGGGTCAGGAAACATTGTGCATGATTGTTTAAATCTATGACTGTATGTCTGCCCATTGCTGTCACTGGTATGCAGAGACAGTGTTACATAGCCCCATTCTATTCAAATAGACCATAGTCTCTGTGCTCCCAACCCATTAGATGGGGTCTGGGGGTACCTCAAAATTGTATGTGGCGGCATTATCTGCATACAGGGGGCAGGGGCAGACTGGTTTTTGCTGGGAGTGCATACATTAGTAAAAACTTTCCATAGAGGTGTGGAATGTCTTTGTTTCTTACATAAAACAGTGATTCCACAGTGGGATCTGGACTTGGTGCAAAGCAGTTTGTGCAATTACCATATGAACCAATGGAAGATTCAGACATAAAATGGATTTTACTTAAGACAGCTTTTTGCTAGCTATCACTACAGCCAGGTAAGCCTTGAATTGCATTTATTAATGATGTGGAATGTCTCCCACTGTCATGCGAAACAATGGTCGAACTCTAGCATGAATCCAACATTAATAAATCTATCAACCTATCTGTCTACCTATCTGAGAATGTGCCCAGGGCTGCTCTGTGTCCAGTGAGGGCTCTCAATTGTTATGTGGAATTCATTGACAAGCTGTTTGTGTGCTTTGGGGAACACCATCAGAGGGCTCAGCTGTCTAAAGCCAGGTTAGACCATTGGGTAAAGGAAGTAATCGCACAAGCATAATTGAGGACAGGTAAATAGGTGCAATTTTCCATTAAATGCCATGCATGCTATGGCTACCTCAAGGGAGTGTGATTTTTATAGGTTGAATGTTGCATCATTGTAACCCACATGCTCTATGTTGAGTTTGAGAAATTCCTCTCCTTTGTAAGAAGTATCATTAATACTTACTAATTTACTTTACTATTTGAGTGCTGTCTTATATTATCTAGCAAGGTCTGCCCTTAGGAAATCTAAAGAACCTTTAAAATACAACCCACATTATTTCCAAGGCCACCTGTGTCCCTCAGCTTGATGAGAATGGTTAGAGGACAAGCATGACATAGCAAGTGATTTTTATCAGCTCCACATTTAAGGTCACAGGTCATGTGGTGATGACTTTGCTATTAGTTCTTGGCAAGGAAACAAGTAATAGTACTCAGCAAGGAAACAAACAAATGGGAAAACTCAACTAGTTCTACTAAAATCCACACTGGCTGTGCTTCACTCAGTCTTAGAATCATGGTTACATTTGTAAACTTGTGTAATCCCAAAACATAACTGTGGTGAACAAGTAGTGCAAGTATGATACAATTTATGTTCTACAGATGGATAACAAGTACCAAAAAGTGCCTTAGTAAGGTATTGGGCCACCACAAGCCTCCAGAACAGCTTTAATGTGCCTTGGCATAGATTCTCTAGAGCTGTACTTGAAGAATGAACACTAATCTTTTAAAAGATATTCTCTTAATTGTTTTTTTGATGATGGTGGTGGAGAGACCTGTTTAACATGTCTCCCATAGGTGTTCAGTTGAGTTGACATCTGGTGACTGCGAACACCACAACATATGATTTACATAATTTTCATATTCATCAAACTATTCAGTGATCCTTCATGCCCTATGGATATGGGCATTGTATTCTGACTGATCATCGGATAAAGCTGATCACTCAGAATACTTTGTTTTGATTTGCAGTACCTCTTCCATTTACATTTATGGTGTTTGGCAGACGCCCTTATCCAGAGCAACTTACAGAAGTGCTTTGAAGTCTCTATCAATAAATACATACTGATACTGGTTTACTAGGTCACCGACTAACAATACCATCAGTCTAAAAACTTTGTTGGGGAGGTAATATAGTACAAAAAGCACACAAACAACATGCTAATTAAGTCCTTCCCTTTAATTGGAAAAGTTAACCCAAACCATGACAGCCAAATGCTCCCCACACCATAATAAAGCCAACATTTTCCCTTTAATTAGTCACCTGTCTATACTAATTTGTGTGTATGTGTAGGTATGATTCAGGCCCTGGCTGGGTTCTTTACCTACTTTGTGATACTGGCGGAGAATGGATTTCTGCCTTATAGACTTCTGGGATTGCGAATTGACTGGGATGACCGCAATGTCAATGATCTTGAGGACAGCTATGGACAGCAATGGGTACATGCACTTATGCACATATGCACATTCTAGTTATACAGACCTACAGACATATTCTCTCCCAGACATAAAACCACTGCAGGAGGTACACAAAATGCAACCTAATCTCACAGAATAAATCTTCGTATGCAACGTATTTGCATCACTTTCTATACATTGAAGATCAATGTTCTGGCACAAGCGTACATTACATGGCAGAGTATCAAACATTCACACAAATGTTCTGAATGAAACTAACCTTTACCACTACACTGTTTGAATAAGATCAATATGAAATAAATAATTTCACCTCTTTTTAAACATAATGAGCATAATGAGAGGGTGATAATCATATTGTGCCTTCAGATCTATCTGGAGATTTTCTGAAAGGCTATCAATGCCATTGTCACTAGAAAATTTCCTTGTGATGCCCCATCTTGGAATAATTTCCATAAAATCACAAGATTTTGAGCTACTGACAGAGCTTCTGCGTGTCTAGATGGGAAACACTCAACCCATTTTGAAAACATGTCAATAATTGGCAAACAATACTGATTCCCTTGGCATGCTGTGAGTTTGATGAAATCCATCAATAAATTATCATATGGTCCATCTGGCTGACGGTGTGCAGCCGTAGTATGCAAACGAAACATTTTGGTAACACTTCACAGTATTGTTCAACTCATGGGTAACTATGTATGAACTAAGCAGGAAATAATTAGTAGTTCTTCATTACACTTATTTTTGTTAAATATTAGTTGATTACTCAGTAAGTAAGCTAGTAGGAGTTCATTATTAACTAAGCTATAATTACTTACATTTCTCCTGCATAGTTAGAACTCCTAGCTTTGGCTATTTTATAAAAACTAGTGATTTATTACTGATCACATCAACATTAATTCTTACCTTACATTAAGCCTTACCTTCCTCCCAGCGCTGTGCTACCTAATATACCTTAACCTATTCCAGTACTAGTGTCTATCAGTTATTATAGTTCTAAAACTAAACAAAAACTGATTATTGTTGTTATAAATGTTATTATTAAGAGTTATTATATGTCCCCTAAAAGGAGCACAGGGTTGGTGTGCTGTTTTTATTTAGCCAGTCAAGGTCTAAAGAAAGACATGGACAACAGTAACCTAGAAAAGTACATGGCTGTAATGTAGCAATGAAAAACAAATATTCTCCAATAACATATTTTCAAAAATGTTGTAAATATTTTTTAAAAATAATAAAACACTAACGTTTCAGTAATTAGTAATAAATTTTCCATGTGTAGTACAGTTGTAAAACATCATTAACTACTGAACACAGTAACATGTTAGTCATTAGTAGTTATTTTCCACATGTTTCACTTTACAATATTGTTCCAGGTCATCATTAATTACTTAAGAACAACACAGTAATACTTCAGTCATTATTAATGCATTTCACTTTATTACATTGGCTTGAAAGAGCCAACATTCTGTTCCTCTTATTATTATTATTATTATTATTATTATTATTATTATTTATTTTTTTTAATCATATTTTTTAAAAATTGTACAATTTTCACAGGTCGCAGTTTTTGATGTAGAGCTACATCTTTCGCCACAGGCATAGATCTCATGTGAAGGGGTGCTTGTGCTTTTGGGAAATATTGGAAAGTTGGCGTGTACCAATACTCTGAAGTGGGGCATTTGTTCATAGGGAAAAGATTGGGGTGCTTTTATTCATTAGATCGTGCAAACCAGACTGCAGGATTTAAAGACATGAAACTCAATCATTATGTAGTACATGAGGAATCTAGCAACACCCTAGTAACCTACTGGATTATCATAGTAACCTGCTACCAACACCATAGCAACCACCTGGCATATCATAGCAACCACCTAACAACAACCTAGCAACCAGCTGGGATCATATAGAAACCTCCTAGAAACAACAACCTGGAACTCCAAAAGTCCACCTAACAACACCCTCGCAACCAGCTGGACCACAATAGCAACTAATTAACACCATAACAACTAGCAACTGACTAGCTAGAGCCTTGCAACCAACTGGGATCATATTGAAACCTTCTATAAACACTACAGCAACCACCTAGGACCCGATAACAGCCTCCTAGCAAAGACCCCAGCAACTATCTGAGTTTCCTTAGTAACAGCCTCCTAGCAAACACGCTAGCAACTATCTGAGTTTCCTTAGCAACCGACTAGCTACAAAATTTTAACCAACTGGGATCATATTGAAACCTTCTAGAAACACCATATCAACCACATGGGACCCCATTCCAGCAACCTAGCAATACCAATACCATCAGCTGGGATTACCCAGTTTCCACTACCATACAAAATGGCTAGCATAGCAGTGACTTAGTAGCACCCTTACTACTGGTTTAGTTAGTCTAGTAACCATCTTCCAACACTCTACCAACCAACCTTGGGCTGCACGATTTGGAGAAAAATTCTAATTGCGATTTTTCTGATCAAAATTGCAATTTGTAATTTAAAATGCGATTTACTATTATTTAAGTAAAGAGCTACAGGTTTATTGTGGTGGTTTGCACAGCATCAAAGAAAGGCCAAGCATAATCACAAATTTATCTTCTAACACTACATTAAACAAACAAAACAATGCAATTTCTAGTGCTACTGTTTATTTAAAACCACTTCAAAATTGTGGCATTCTTTTTTTCAAATAAAGCTGGCATGATGCAAGCATCTGTCATGATACAGTATGTCACAAAAGTGAGTACACCCCTCACATTTTTGTAAATATTTGATTATATCTTTTCATGTGACTGAAGAAATGACACT
>JANDJT010000103.1:10654602-10671518 GCA_024331685.1 Stegophilus panzeri
TGTCCCCAACAACCTCTGTAGTGCCATTTAGCATCATGTTAATGTCATGATTTCTCCTCGCGCAAAGCGCTGGAGCTTGAAGCGAATCTGGCAGCTCGAGGGCTAAAATGCTAACTCCCTTTCGGGGTTTTGGCACTACAAAATGAATTCATCCCTGCGCCGCTCTATGGTGATTGGCTGTAAGTGTAGGAAGCACTTGATTTGATCTGCAGCAGAGTTTCCTATTAGTGGAGGACAAACTTTAAACATTAATATCGCAGTCGATCATGTTCATTTAATCGTGGGCAGTCAAAATCGTAATCACGATCGATATTCGATTAATTGTGCAGCCCTAGGCCACAGTCATTGCTGTTGAAGAGGTTACAGACCCTATGCTTTGCATAAACTTGCAAAGAGTAAGCTCTCTTATAGGTGTTTTGTATAAAGTCATTTTTTAAATTATTTAAATATTCTCTTAATAATCTGTTGTTTTCTCATCATAGTTGGCTTCTGGGGATTATGACGCCCACAATAATATAGCGTCCATCATAAATTTGGCTGGAACGTTTGCTGTTATCAAGGACCAACAAATGGCCAGGAAGATTGCCTTGGACACTGCACACCGGTACTGGCTTGGTCGCAGCTGGTCTGCATTTGAGAGGCGTGCAATACCTAGCAATATTCATGTTGTGAGTTTTTCATTTTCACTTGTAATGCTGTTCATATAAATACTCTTCTCTTGACTTTGGCTTTAGAATAGTTGCTAAGTGCTTGAAAACTCAACAGCCTCAAAGAAGGTTTGAAAACCCTGGGGGGTTCTGGAGGCAATGCGGGAAAATCCAGCTACTTTTGCAAAGGTCATATGTCACCCTCAGCACTACACCTACAGCAACTTCTCTGCTCTGATGGAGCCTGAATTGAATCTGTTAGTCTCTTCCAAAAGGAACACGGAGAACCCTCTTTATTGAAATTTAAGGTAAAGGAATTTTTGAGTCCTAATAGGTGTCCTTTAAAAATACCTATCAGTTGTGATACAAATTGACTGTGGGTAACTCCCTTGATTTACAGTACTTGCTAATTATTCCTTCATCTACTATACTGTATGTTCCATACTTTTTTAAATATTACAAAAATGATTTTGGTACTTATTCCTTAAATATTTTTAGATAATACAATGAAGGAAGGGAGGGGGTGCACAGTGGCTTAGTGATTAGCGCATTTGACTCACATCTCCAGGGTTGAGGTTTTGATCCCCACTGTGGCCCTGTGTGTGCAGAGTTTGCATGTTCTCCCTGGGTACTCCGGTTTCCTCTCCTGGTCCAAAGAAATGCATTGTAGGATTATGGGCGTGTCATGTGTGTGTGTGATTGTGCCCTGCGATGGATTGGCACCCCGTCCAGGGTGTCCCCGGCCTTGTGCTCCAGGTTCCCCGTGACCCAGTAAGGATAAGCGGTACAGAAAATGGATGGACTGACAACGAATGTAACTAATTTAATGTTTTCATTTTAAAAGAGAATAGAAAAACATTTTTAGGACACTTGTCATACTATAACAGACTTGATAATGTGTAAGGTACAATTTCAGCCACTTCACCTCAGGGTTACCACCTCATGGTCACCTTCAGATAGTCCAATTCAAAATAATATTACAAGTATTAGAGTTGTGTACCTTGTTATTATGGGTCAGTATGTGACATGTTTAAAGTAAAATTAAATTCTATTTTCTTGTATAAGAACGCTAACCACTAACCACTTTTCTACCGATGAACCAGCGACATCTATTAATTTTTTCACACACAGAGACACACGAGACCTCACCCAAGCATTCACTTCCTTCACGACATTGAAAAGAATGAGGTCACAATATCCTAAAGCAAATACATGCGCTCACTGCCTGTATCTTCCAACTGTTCATCAAGCCTATGCTGATTTTAAAAAGAACATGATTTATGCAATTCAGTTGTCCAGGCTTTTGGGTTTTGTTAAATGGTATAATATTCTGGTTTTGCAGAGAGTTAACATTTTCTTACAGTTCTAAGTCTCTTTTTAAAAGATACAGGTTTGTGTTCGTGCCATACACTCTAGAGCAGAGGTTCTCAAACTTTTGTAACTAAAGTTCCTTTTATTAAAAGAGCTATGGGCAAACAAATCCAAAACAGTAATCCAAAGCATGGTCTAAGAACATGCAAAAGGTCAGGTGATATACAAACAGGCATAAATAGGGCAAGGATACAATCAAAACGAGGAAACGAGAAACAAGGGCAATAACATGAAACGAGAACTGGGAAATGAGAACCAGGAAACGAGAAACAACCCCTTGGTAATGAGGTAAACTCAATACTGTGCAAAGTGCACAGAGACAGGAGGGGTTTAAATGACCAACGTAATCATGGGTAAACACGGACAGCTGAAAACAATATTGAAACACCTTCGGAAAACAACCAATGACTAAACAGGGGCGGAAACAGAACATAATCATAACAAACGCACGTATCCAAAGTAAATAAAGTCATTGTCACTGAAAACCGAAAAACGTGCATTTGCTAAGCACCCGCGCATCTGGCTCGTGCACCCGCATGCGCTTTGGTTTTCCGAGCACACTGCAATATTGCAGCGCTGGCTCGAGGGGAAATCGTGACAGTTATGGTACCATATACAGTTTTGGGTGTTTCATTTTTAATTTCATGAAAGCTTCAAGTGCAGTTAATTATTTGTCATGCTATACATGCAAATAGACGACTGCTTGAAGCCATGGACTGCGTCCGAAACCACGTACTTACCTACTATATAGTAGCTCAGATACATGTATTTCACCTACTATATAGTAGGTAAGTACACGGTTTCGGATGCAGCCGTGCTCTCGTTTGCCGTCAAACGGTTGAGCACTGCCATGTGTGTACGTGTCCTGTCGCAAAATGCAGTGAAAACTCCCACACGACGTTAATAGTGTGATCAAGGTGTGTACGTGTCTGTAACGCACGTCGTGAATTTAGTATGAATTTAGTATGAACTATGAATTTAGTCGGATTAAGGTAATTAAAAATTGCTGTTTACATGCTAGTTTCTTAATCAGAGTACTGTCTTAATCGGGTTAATATTGGATTATTGTTGTCCATGTAAACGTACTGATTGATTTAACAATCAGTGGGCCACCGGCGCTTGCTTATTTTTACATTCACGTCTGTCAGCTGCCGTGCGATCAATGGAATGTGCCGCTCCAGCTCTCAGCCTCTCACTGAACAGAGCAGACGCAGAGACAGATGAGAGTGCAGCAGAAAAGCAAGACCTCGCACTTGCATGACAGTACTGGCAACATTTGGAAAGTTGCTAAGGTTTGTCCAAAAAGTCACTAGGTGTTTTTTTTTTTTTTTAAATAATAAAAATAAATAAATTAGTTAAAAAAAAAAAAAAAAAAAAAAAGGCGCTAAGTCGCAACACTGGTCTGCACTGACAGCTGGATAAAAGGCAGGCTAAGCTCCGCCTCTCCCCAGCAAAAAGAAAATGCAGAGGGAGAGAGAACGCAGGATTTTTCATTTATGCACATTCTGATTGAAAAGCAATAAAATACAGAGTACCCAAATGATGCCCTGTCTGTGTTTCTTTTTCTTGAAAATAATTTGTGCCCACCTTCTGATCACTCCACAATCGCCAATATCCCCCCCCCCGTTGAGGACCACTGCTCTAGAGCACATGCTGAACAGAAATTTTCAAAGAAAAAGAAATGTAATTTTTAAACATAATCATATTTAATTGTTCAGTTTTCTAGAAAAAGTTATGAACTTAAGTTATGAATTAAAAATACATTCCAGTTATAAATGTCTTTAAATTATACAAGTACATGCCATATACTTAAGACACGCTGTAAGTGAAATCTGAAATAAAATCTCTTACAAAAAGATGGATCAATTCCATGGTTGCCATCATCAGTGAGTTGGTTACATGTAGCTTGTAAACGGGTAACATTGTCAGGATTTAATGTGAAGTTATTTTCTGGAACCATTATTTGCTCATTTATCTTCTCAAACTATAGGGCCATCATAGACAATACCATAGTCCTCAGTTTCTTCCTGTGAGAAGCTCTGGATCTGGATCCGGCTGCGTGAACATAACCATGTACCACACTGCCAAGGGTGTCATGGACTGGCCTGAACTTAAAGTATGGTGGCTCCACTGCTGGAAAAATTCTCTTGCTGATTGCTGTATCTGCCCAAGGAACACAAAATGCAAAGCCTATAGGTGGACTTCACTTGTGAAGTCCAAGATTTCAGTGTGTTCCATATACTGGAAAAGTTGCTTGTAGAAGTCTGACAACACCCTATTGACAGGGCGTTCAATTCTTTGATTATGAACACTTCGCCCGACTATAAATCTTCCCCTTTCACGTCCCCGATTGTTTAGCATGTACCTGGCCACTTCGATGTTCTCACCACCTCTATCTCCTCTGACTCTGTAAGGTAGACCAAATCTTGCCACACCCTGCTGAAAAAAGGTAAGTACTGTATATGCTCTGTTGTTGGTACAGCATTCAAAGTAAATGCACCCAAGGAACACAAATCTCCATTCAATTAATTTGTGGTTTGAATCCATGTGCCTAGTGAAAAGAGAAGGATTAGAACCAACTGACATGGATTTTTGTCTGCAGCATAATAGGAAATATGATAAATACTAATGCCATTGTGATACATACCAAAGATGATTTGGTCCTCTGACATTATATATGCTCCTCCGGACACACCTTCTCTGGATACTTCTCAGTACTCTAGTCTTGTACTCCTGAGGCTTCATACAATGCAATTAAACTAAATGTTAGCATCATCAATATAAGCACTCAAGATATCATTTTAATATTTTAAATATAGTATGCTGCCTAAGTACACTTGCCTAGGACAAGTATAAATCCAGCATTAAGTGTTTGACTGATAATTGAATGAATCAGTGCATCAAGGTCCAGATCTGAAATTGAGCTGAAATTAGTTTTCAGTGCCATACTGAAGATGTCGTATTCGTACTGTTCGACAACTCACACCTTGTTTCATAATTAACAAAGCGATGTTTTGTGCTGGAGATAAGCATGTATAAATGTTGCATGTAGGGGTAGTCTCATCAGAAGTACGTTGATTATTCAAAACATAAAAATGATCATAATCACCTTGGTCGCCCACCAGTCCTAGAGACAGATATTCGAATTGTTGGTGTGAGTTGGGGGTGGAGGACTGGTTCCAGTTGCAATAACATTTCTGAGAGACTGTCATGTAACTCTGATGGCATGGGAGTGATCTGATTATCCTAAGAAAACAGGATGTTAAACTATTCTTTTTCACAATCATACATAGGATTAGTCATGCCTACAAATAATAATTACCTGAGTGCGTTTCAAACGGTCCAACATCCTGGATAGAATGACAATGCTCCATGTTAAAATTTCTTGACAGCATACATTCTTCATAAAATATCACACCAAGTGTTTAGCTCTGTGAAATATCTCTGTACATCGTTGCACTGACAACTAATGAAGTGCATAAAAATGATGCAGTTTAATATAAAATACCTCTTAAACATATTGAAAATGGCAGGATAATCACATTGTACATACAGCTCAAATGGCCAAGGTCATATGCGGTCATATGTTTAAGCAGACACACTCGGTCTCTCTCTCTCCCTATTCGCTTCACTTTTATCCAGTTTGGCACCTCACAGAAAACTACGTGGGCGTGAGACATTCCTAGCTATTCTATCTAACCAATTTACTTGAGGTGAATCTCAAGTCTAAGAAGGCATTCTCATGAAAATCAGTTTTGCTACATTGAAAGAGCGAACTTGATGATACTACTAAAAAAGGAGCACCTGCTGCAAATCTAAACTAAACAGCTAACTAATCAACAGAGTCACTCAACTTACCAGAAACGCGCAGTCTTACTATGCGAGTTAGTCAACTGTTGGTCCTCCCAGTGTTTGATTGCCGCGCATGCACGCTCCAAAACCACGACCATCTGATCACGCTAAACCGTAGAAATGAATTCGAATAGGGATGTGAGGATGATCAAAAAAATTCTGTATTTACTCCTACACTGTGATTGCAAATGTTATTATACTGAGGCTTTTTAAAGAATTTTTTAAAGCCCCTAATTTTATTTTCCTATTGCCTCGTTTATTTTTTACATATTGTACAAATAAGTATACAATATAATAAATAACTGTGAATTTGTTTTTGTTTATTGTTTATTCATCAGTTGCATTACTCTGCTCTACATCTGTTTTTTTTGACAAATTTTATGACAAATTTTGTGTCATGACGTTTTTAATGTAGTAGTTTTTAAAACATTCCACTAACAATGTAAGAATAACGTTTTATGCTAATGTTTTAAGAATGTTTACCAAAGACATATAACATTCTACTAACGTTAATGCAAGAACTTTTTTTTTTTTTTAAATAAATTTAAGAGAACTTTTAGATAACGTTAGCCAAAGATCTGAGAATGTTCCCTATTAGCTGGGAGTACGCCAGAGGGGTAGTATGTCCGAATTCTCAGTAGGCAGAAACAGTAGGTGAGAAATACCCAGATGGCGTACTGCTTCCGGTGAGATTTTGCAGTATGCAACCGATGGACACTACGCGAGTCAAAAATCCCACAATGCAGTGCGACTGGTGCGGACGAGCTCAGAAAAATGGTGAAAGACTGTGTGTCAGGTCTTTTTAAGTATTAAACCTTGGTTAAACGGGACTTGTTTAACAATACCTGAATAAATTGTTAACTTGTTTAAGTTTTAAACAAGAAAACAGTTGTTAGGATTTTAAACCTTTTTTGTGATCTCCATCATGCCTTAGCAGGCCAAGCTAACGGTAACGAATATACCTTAGCCTGTTAACACTGCTAATTCAGTTAACTTTCCTGATGTGTATTTTGCCGTTAATGCGGTTTCCTTTAATCTGGTGGTCCCTTTAAGACTTTTGTGTTTATGATGACGTCGAAGGTCACATGATAATGCCAACACGGCAGATATAAAGTGTTTCTGACTTCATGCGGCGCTGCGCAGACCGATCAGCGGCTGACTGGAAGCAGTTTATGCTGGTTAGAATTTTTGTCCGACTTAAGACGGCGCAGACGCCACGTCAGTGTGACGTATGGCATCAAAGTACAGCAATAGCGGTACGAGAGCAGCCAGCGCAGCTTCTCCAAAGCGGCTGCACGAGCTCTGATGACGACACAGCTATTTCACGATTGGCTAGACTCACCGATGACAACGATGTTTGTGATTTTCATGTTTATTCTGACCTTCAGTTCCTCTAAGACTCACAAATCCGTATTTTTATAGTAGTAAAAACCCTTTTCATGTAATCTTAAAGTTATATTGTCTCATGTTTATCAAAATAAAACTGATTTAAAAAAATATAGACCCATTTTATTGGTTTTTAAATAATACAGGCTTATGTTGAACTTTTTCTTGTACATACAGGCCTGTATTAACTTAACCTATTCAGTGAAAAGTGTTTCTGGTTGCTACGTGTAAAATTCTGACGTCTGTTTACCTGAGAAATATTACATCTAATCCACTTCGTCACAACACTGCGCGAGCGTCACTACGGGAATCAGAAAGTGTCCGACTTGACGGCTCCGTTTTCAACTCCTCCCGTGACTGTAAGCGGCAACTCTCGCTGATCAGTTACATGCAGCCGAAGTCGATCGCACTGGTAGTACGTCCGGGATTGTATTCATACTACACACATACTGATTAGCATGTACTGTTTCAACAGCTGTGCATTAGATATTGCATCGAATGCAGTATGTACTATTACATTACGCGATTTCGGACGCAGAGCCAGAGTCGCGCGTCCGGACGTCATCTAGTCCCTGCTTATTGATTGGCTAGAGAAGAATCAGTGGGCCAATAGAGACTTTAATCCCGCCCCTTATTTGCATGACACTTTGTTCGTAGTTTTTGTAATTATAAAAACTTGGAAACGAAGGTAAAGAAAATTGCGTGAATGAAAATAAAATTATCAACAAAAAAATTAGCAGAGAGAGGAAGCATCAGAGTAAATGAAACATGGAAAGCACAATTCTGTTTTTAATTACGATTATTTTGTGTTCTTGTTCTTTTTGTCCAGATATTTTTAAAATTTTGTATTCAATTCTATGATTAGCGTGTGTTTTAATTTTTATTTTTATTTTTTACCACCGCTATACTTGTGGCGTGAAGTTGACGCCATATATTTTCCTGTATGGCGCATTGGAAATTGCACCATTATTAGACAGATCATGTGACATTTTCCAGGTTACTTGAAGATTATATAAAGATCAGCGCTGCCTGAAATCTGCGTCCCACCCCTACATCCGCCTACGTCACTTCTTTACCTTAAAAAAAACAACAACATGGCGTTACTTCTAAGGTCAGTGCACAGTGACTTCTTGCTTAACATTCAGTATAGTCTAGATTAGAAAGTTTTAAACACACAACAACGCTGTCTTAATGTTTGTGTTATAATTCTCAGTGGCCTCACTTAGAGGAGCTTCGTGGTGTTTGCGAATGCGCGTTAAGATGATATTCGCTCGTGTTAGCTATGAGCTAGCTACATAGATAGTGTTTTATTAGTGTAATTATTAGATAATTATTACAATAGTGTGTTTTATTGCCTGTTTAACTCCGTGATGCGTGATAGATTATTTGCTGGCGGGTTTGTCAGGTTTATTTTCCATTATAACAATGTGTAGTGTAATAATACAATAGCTCACTGATGCTGCACAGAGAAAAAAAATCATAAAAGCTTGTGTCCTTTTGGAGATTGCATGTAATCCATAAATCAAAGCTAAACCTGCTTCTAGTGGCTTAGTCTGTAGTACAAATAAGGGGGTGCTTAAGCCCTTATTGTCAATGAAATAAATCGGACGACTGGCATAAAGTTGTTTGACGTTGGACGTTCGATATTCCCACATATGCGGAATTAAGGGACCGTCTCTAAAGTTACATACGACATTGTTATACTCGTTTCTAACTTCAATAGCATTTGAAGGGAATGACTTACACTCATATAACCAACTGTAAAGTGTTCATCTAGGTGTCAGGTATGACGCACACCTTTTAGATTGTTGATATTTATTAAAATAAGCTATTAAATCATATGTAAATTAGATATGAATTTCACTACAGAATAGGCCCATACACAAAATATACCATAATTTAAAGCTCAATAGCATTTGAAGGGAATGATGTACAGTCACACAACCAACTGGAAAGTGTTCACCTAGATGTCTGCTATAACAAAATAACTATATATTTTAATAGCGATATTTTAATAGTGGCTCCCTGACGCCTGCAAATTATATACAATATCCCAGAAATCAATTATATTTTTTGAGCGAGCGAGAGTTCTATGGTCATTTCTAATGGTAGATGGGTATGGGGTTAGAATTGTTTCAGAATTCCAAATAAATAGATTACGATCCACAAATAAATGTAGTGAGATTCACAAAAAATAAAAAAATTCACAAATGCATTGAATCCAGAGATCCACAAATATGTTAGTAGTTTCACAAAAATAAATTAAATGAGATTTGCAAATAAAAAATAGTTTTTACAGATATGTTTTTATGTCACAAATAGGGCTGCAACTAACGATTATTTTCATAATCGATTAGTTGGCCGATTATTTTTTTTGTTGTTTGTTTGTTTGTTTTTGGGTTGTTGTTTTTTTTTTTTTTTCGATTAACCGGATGGGGCAGGGCAAACTTTCAGTACCTTTTTTTGTTGTTGTTTATTTAAAATAAAATCCACAAACTGAGTGTTACAAATGTAAACTTCAGACTAAAACTTTTCACAACTGTTTGTACAAAACAGAAATGAACCCAATACACACACACACACACATACACAACAGAATATATATTATTAATTTAGGACTGTAGTTTAATTCAGTGCTTTTTGTGCAGCCATAAAAAATAATGAATAAATACTTATATACACAATATAAACAGACAAACAAACAAAAAAAATATATATTATATAATTTATTTTATAGTATTTATGAACTATTTTTTATGGATGCACAAAAAGCACCGAATTAAACTACAGTCCTAAATTAATAATAAAAACTCACTTTCACTGCACCTTGTGGTTTCTGTTACTCACTGCCTTTAGGAATATTATTTTACTTGTGTTTACTTTTGATCATAATGTTTTAATTAGACATTACAGATCTTGCATGCGCTCCCTCTCTGTATCAGCGCGTCTACACCACGCGTGATCAGCAACGTGGGCTTGTTACTAACACATCACTTCTGTTGTAATAAACAACAGAATTTACACTGCAAGCGCGCAAATACAGCATATAATGACTATAAACTTAAATTAAACTAAACCTTTTAAGCAGCTTGCACCAGTTTCCCCTTCCCCTTACACAAAGTGGAGCATTTTGGATATAAACATGTTTGTGCTTGTGCATCACTGTTTGAACTCCGCGGTGGTTAATATAAAATGCTCTCCTGACATAGAGGACTTTCTTCCTCAGTCACGTGACGATTTCCCCTCCGTCTGATGGAGACTGAGGTCATGTTGGGAATAAAAGGTAATGCTGACAGAAAGTAAACTGAAGAAAGTCATTGTCGGTAATTCTGGGTGTCTGCTAATGCTAGCATGGTTATGACATCATGTGCCGTCGACTAGGAAGTGGTTTATACTTCCGGTTAATAAAAAAACCCCGGTAGTGATATATTTGAGATGATATTACTTTTCTAAAATCCACACACTAGACGGTAGAGTACACAGTGCATAATGTAAGCGTGCAGTACTTCATTTGGGACAAAACTTTAGTATTTACTCTGAGGCGTGTTTTCGGAACAGAAGTAACGTAATGAGTAAATCTCCCCGTGCCGTGCGCAGACCAACTAATCAATAATGAAATTCGTTGACAACGATTTTCATAATCGATTATTATCGATTTTATCGATTAGTTGTTGCAGCTCTAGTAACAAACACAGCTCTGCCTTGCATTCATTTGTGGATCGCTGCAAACATTTGTGGATTTTGAAACATTTCTAGAGTCAAGAGTGCACATAAATCCACAAATAGGTGGACTCAACCCACCGTTTACTCAAGCCAATCGGATAACCGTCACATTGCACTGACCAATCGTAGCACGTTCTCGCTCCAACCAATCACGTTTTGTTTTACAATCAGGACGAGAACAGAGTCATATTGCACCGAACTTGCATATATCATCTAACAGCATCATTGTAACAACATCTAAAAGAAAACCAGCAACGTTATGGGTCATAAAGGCATTGTTATTATAGATGAGTGGTCTGATGGATTAGTAATGATTGATTCACTGATTCAGTAAGGATTCGTTAGACTGATTCAAATGGTTCTTTAGTCTTTAAACAGAGTTTGTTTAGAGAATGTAATGAGTAGCCCGTTAATTGGATGACACTGGTCGCACTGTGTTTGACAGGCTGCCTGTGAGGACAACGTTTTCTTGCCAATGCCATCTTTTCCCGATACACTGTCTTTTTATCTCACCACACTCAATTTTCTCCAAAATCACAACTCTGGTTTCGCCATGGATTTGGTAGTGATGCAGGAAACACTGGTGAAAACGCATATATTCCCTTAAAATAAAGAATTTAGGACCCATAACGTTGCTTGTTTTCTTTTATCTGTTGTTACAGTGATGCTGTTAGATGGTTAGAACAACTCTCCTGTCGTCTTTCCTCCTGATTGACCATGTTGGAGAGCCTTCATAATATGCGGGTTCGGTGCAATATGACTCTGTTCTCGCCCTGACTGTAAAAAAAAAAAAAACAAAAAAAAAACACAAAAAACCGTGATTGGTTGGAGCAGGAACGTGCTACGATTAGTCAGTTCAATGTGACGGTTATCCGAGTGGCTTGAGTAGATGGTGGGCGGAGTCCAACTATTTGTGGATTTGTGTGCAGTCTTGACACTAGAAATGTTTCAAAATCCACGTGTGCAACAATCCACAAATGCACAGGACGCGATCCACAAATGAATGCAGGGCAGAGTTGTGTTTGTGACATAAAAAAAAAATCATTTGCAAATCTCATTTTATTTGTCAATGTAATTTATTTTTTGTATTTATTTTATACTACTAACATAATTGTGGATCTCATTCAATGCATTTCTGAATTTGTTTAATTTTTGTGAATCTCACTACATTTTATTTGTTGCTTGTAATCTATTTTTTGGAATTATGAAATAATTCTAACCCCATAGACGGGCCCTGGAGAAACTGAGAGAGTGAGTGACAGACCTGGTGGGAGAGTGACACAGTGCACATCCTGATTGTCTCTCTTTGTGCTAACTAACCTATCAGTTTTCTCGTTAGGTGGGATTTACAGTCGACCTCTCTCTCCAGTTCATCCATCAGTTCGGTACAGTTTAGTGTCTGCAGCGCTATGGCTACGACGGCGTTTTAGTTCCACATATAAAAAAAAAGAAAATACACATTTAGTAATTTTTGTTTTTCATTTTTGTCATCTTGAGAAATAGAAGAGCAAATCTCGAATCTGCGAATATAAAACCAGCTTAACCGCGGTGTAATTTCAACTTTATTCTCGTAGTACTACGACTTTATTCTCTTAGTACTATGACTTTATTCTCTTAATTGTATTATTTTTTTTATGTGGCACTAAAACGCCGTCATACCATGGCAGAGTGTCCAAAAAAAAAAAAAAAAAAGTACAAAACGCAATTCACCCAAGACTACACTAAAGTGTACCCATGCATAATAGGGGTAAAAAAAAAAAAAAAAAAAAAACAATGACAGTGTAGCTCGCTGTACTGTTTGCAGTAGGGATTTCTCAATTACCCATGGTGGGTTAAATGACTGTAAAAGACATGTTGAGCTGAGTTTAATAGGTGTCATTCGTCCATTAGCATAGCTAACGTTATTTTAACTAGCTGCTATAAGGAGCTACTGTATTGATGTCTAAGTGATGAGGCCAGACTCCCTGTAGACATGTGAAAAGTAGTTATTGAATATAAAAATGACTCCATGAGTGGAATTCATTTAGCAGACGCTTTTGTCCAAAGTGACTTACAAATGAGGAAACAGTAATATAATATAGTATAATATCATACGAAACAGTGTAAGTACATATTTTAATGTCACATTTTCAGCATACTTGGATTAGGTGAAATCACAAAAACAAAGTATGTATGTAACCTATTACATAAGACAATATAGTAAGGATACACCTTATGCTTTTATTTCATTTGGGCGGGGCAGTAGCTGGTGAAGCCACTTACCTGAAATGAGTTTTTGTAGGTTGGGATGTCTGTTAACTGATATTTGCAGTTAATATTGTGCTTCAGAATATCTCTTTTCTAGTAAATATATTTTTAATTTTTGTTTTTATTCCTCATACTTTTTTGGAGGTCTGATTGAGTTTGACCGTGTGCATGATGAGTTATGGTAGCTCTACTGTAATGAAGCATAAAATTCTAATGAAGCAAGTTAATAGTGCGACTAGAGTCTGTCTGATTTTGATCTAATCTAATCACTGATTTGTTGCATCTTTTACTTTCTTTGTATTCTAGGATGGTGGCCCGGCAGGGTCTATGTCCATCTCGGGCACAACTCTGTAGGCAGTAAGTATTGTGTGTGTGTGTGTGTCCTATTCGGCCCTACTTCTTGTGTCTGGAAAACTTAATAGGATTACTTTGAAATAAGGTCAAAGTGCTGTCTGCTATGTACTAAAGGTTAAAAAAAGAGATTACGAAAATTTTGTAATGGTGTGTTGAGCATCATTTATATCACCAAGGAATTTATGAAAGGTCACATCAACACAGATTATTTGTCCTTTTCTATTTGAGCAGTGCTGTTCCCATGGGAACCTCAGCAAAAGAGGAGATGGACAAATTCTGGGCCAAAAACTCTCGACTCAACAGACCTCTTTCTCCTCATATAACCATTTATAGGTAAGGTGTGTGAGTGTAAGGCCATAAGTCTGAATACTGATACTCTCCATATGTGGTTGAAAGAATAGGCCTAGTGTTCTATCAACAGGATGCTCCAAGTTGAGGACACCGGTAGGGATGTCACGATACCAAAAATCTAGTAGTCGGTACCGATACCACCAAAAGTACATGATACTTGATACCAAAGTCGATACCACGGTGTGGTATAAAAATAAAATTAATAAAACAGTTGCGGCTACAAGTGCTAAGGTGCACTCCTAAACTCCTAACTCCGCACGCGCACACACACACGCGTGCACCCCTTATACTCTGAATGCAAGCATTAGTTTAAATTCACTGATATGGTGGCAGGCCAAAAAGATTAATTAAAACCATTAACATATCTATAATAATTTGTGACATTAGGCTACATTTTGCTGACAGGACACGGGCTGAATGGCGATGCATGGTGGTCCATTAGGAGGTAGTTTATAACACTGCAATGCGTTAGCATCATTAACAAATAACTGTCCATCACAAACATTACATGGAGCATAATGTTAGCTGGTTTCACGGCCATAATGCCAGCCTCCTCAAACAAACATAATATAGTGCATGTCTTTTAGGTGCTTCACCAAATTCGAGGTGTTTCCTCGCTTTGTTTCAAATGAACGATAGCATTGGTTGCACACCGGCTTCAGAGCATCAATTATGTTTGTTGTCATCTGCCTCGAATATAAAGTATTTCCATATTTGACTCTTACCACCTTTCCTCTCAATGAGTCGTGGGAGAGCTAAACTTGTCGCCATCTTCTGTACTTTTTCCCCGTGTACTTGTAGGCATTCTTCTTCTTCTTTACCATTTGTGGACAACTAAAACACTTGCGCGTATTTGCTGCCCCCATCGGTTCCTGAAGAATTGCAACCTCGGTACTTTTATTACCAACGGTACCTACGCTACTGCAGAAAAACAAGTACCGTCACGTTTTAAGAATGTTGATACCGACTTGGTACCGAAGTATCGGTTCTTGTGACATCCCTAGACACCAGGCCAATTTGTTGAAAGCATAGCCTGAAAAGGATTTAGTAACATTTTGTTGCATATAGTTTTATTATAAAGCATCTGTCAATAAATGTTATAAAATCTCAAATTTTATATCAAACTAGAACTGTGTGAGTGTGTCAGAGCATATAATAATTGCCAGTAACATCTCGAAACAGCTTGTCCACAATGGTGGAAAATGTGAGTGGGAACGACTGAGTAGAACACTTTTGCAATGCATAGTGCTGTGGGTAAGTAGGGTAAAATTTAGATTTGTGTACCCTTGAATACTGTGGTTGCTTCTTCCCACTTTGTAAAAAAATTACAGTAATTAGTATAAGATGGCTTGCAAATGACTTGTCAGTAGTAAAATGGGTGGTACTGGATATGTAATTACCCAGAGGTCTCCATGGACGTCTACGGTGACTCCTAGCGATGATCTTGTCAGAGGCCCTGTTCATACCTGGTATAAACATCCATCTCATGTGGTCCAGTCACAAGTGGACAGATGAGATGGATAGATCACACCTGGTATTTCTCAATTAAGTCTCCACTGGATCAATTGTGATTGCATTTAGTAGGAAGTTTGCCAAATCTGTCAAAAGCAACCCAATGTCATGTGAAATCACTTGTAATAATTAGTAGCATCATCATTGTTTCTTAATGAAGCAGTAATAAAAAAATATGCTGTTTCATTAGTTATTTCACCAAGGTCCTAAAATTGTAAAGTAATTGCATATATTGTCAAGAATATAGAACAGCTGTAAGAATGAATAGACCATTCTTCCCTGGCAATAATTTAAATTTATACAGCAGAGGCGCTTATGCTGAGAACAGTAACAGGCGTGCATATGAGAGGAGACTGTGTGTGGGAAGCGTGCGCATTTGAATATAGCGGCTTAATTAATATAATGTTACCTATTCAAAAAACACTCAAGCTGCAGACAAAATTTTTTTTAAATGTTACATGCATCAGTGGCTGGACAAATGGTTTAAAAGTAGCTTGAATGTACGGTCCCCTCTGAAACTATTGGAACGGCAAAGCCAGAACAGTTGTTTTTGCTGTAGACTGAAGACATGTGTGTTTGAGATCAAAAGATGAATATGAGAAGAGTTTAGAATTTCAGCTTTTATTTCCTATATAACATAGCACATTTTTTTATCAGACCCAATTTCTAGTTGAGCAAAAAATTGGAACATGCAACTCCCAGGTGTGTCCTGTTAGATTGATTGTTTAAACCAGTGGCTCTCAACCAGGGGCAAATTGTTTTCAAGAAAAAAACACACAGGGCATTATTTGGGTACTTGGTGTATTTTATTGCTTTTCAAATACAATGTGCATAAATGGGAAAAACTCTGCATTCAATCTCCTCTGCATTTTCTTTTTGCTGAGAAGAGGCGAAGCTCAGCCTGCCTTTTATCTAGCTGTCAGTGCAGACCAGTGTTGACAGTTCCATACCTGTCCATTATATAGTTTTATAAAAGTAATAAATGTTATTTTTAAAAATCATAAAAGTTATGAATGGTAATTTAAAAAAAGTACAAAAACCCAAAGGGGGGAAAAAAAAAATCTATCAAAAACAGATTATAGATTAGGGGTGTGTATGTGTGTGTATGTGTGTGTATGTGTGTGTGTGTGTGTGTGTGTATATATATATATATATATATATATGAGCTGCAACAACTAATCAACTATGAAAATCGTTGTCAACGAATCTCCTTATCGATTAGTCGGTCTGGGGTGGTACATTTTACTCATTACGTTACTTCTGTTCTGAAAACATGCTTCGGAGAGTAAATACTAAAGGTGTGTCCCAAATGACATACTATACACTTATTTACAAATGAAATGATAATTTGCAAAAACCTATGAGTGGTAGACAAGTTCAAGTGTCGCACTGATGTATAAAATAAACAAAGGATAATTCAGAGAGTCAAATTAAATGTCACACCAACAATAAAATGTAAAAAATAAAATCTTG
>JANDJT010000103.1:10677305-10690538 GCA_024331685.1 Stegophilus panzeri
GTGTTTCTGAAAGGCCCTCCGAAGACATCGCTGACATTTTATGGAAAGGTGGCCAATATTTTAGGATTAAAACCAGGGGTTGCTATTGAAACTACGGACCATACTCTGGTATGACCATACCAAAGGTCTGGTATGACTTATGCGCCCTTTCAGGCTAACATTAATGTGGGGTTTTTCAGTACGTATATTTATACCGATATCATAGAATACCAGACCGTGAGTGATTTCTACATATCGCTGCTAAGATGTGTACATATATAGGGGGAGAATCACAAGATTGTTAGTTTTAGATACAACACCCCACACTACGTATCGGTTAATAAATCATCCGTCAGTGAGATAACCATACAAGTGAAAGACGATCAAAATCGAGACGTGCGCTTCAGTTATGGGACGGTGTGTGCCAAGCTACATTTTAGGCCTGTGAAACAATTTGTTTAAAAAAAAAAAAAGAAAAAAAAAAGTCATATTTCAACAATCACCACACAGACCCCGTGGTTATGTCACGTATTACCAGAATCAAGCGGGGAACGGACTCCCCGGTTATGCAGGGGGCGGTGTTATGTATGGATCTGGGTTAGGGGGTATGTTTAGAGGTCTCTTTAGAATGGCTATTCCGTTGCTAAAACGTGGTTTTAGCATAGCCAAGCCGCATCTTAAATCAGCTGCAAAAAACATACTAAGCGCTGTTGTTAGCAATACATTATCGCATACGCTTAATAAAAACAACAGTAATAACACTCAAGACGGGTCCGAACTTGTGGTGATGGCTCGCAGAAGAGCATCTAGACCGCCAGGGGTTTGGAGGAGTGGCCAAACGATGAAGAAAAGAAAACATAACACCAAGAAATCGTCAGTTGTAAAATGCAAACCCAAGAAGACACCAACCAGCTCTACAGCAAAAAGACCAAAGACCTGCATTAAAACAATATTTTAGTGGTATTTTAGTGGTATTTTAGTCACCACGTGATTACACCATGACCCCTGGTCATAAAATAAGTGTCTCCCCCACAAAACTCTTGGTCAGGAAAAAAACACAAAGAGTCATAAATTAGGTACACATACAGAACAGGCTGGTAGAGTCATAAATTTACGCGATCTACAGAAACAGTCTGCCGGTGAAACACGTGTATGGGCGGGGTTTAGAGAGAGAGAGGTGATTCGGTTTTAACATCATTAATGCTTTAACCCAGCGAATGGAAGACATCTCGCGAAAACTTATCTTCTAGTTTAAACAATACGGCAATTCTTTTAGCAAACACTTTAACATTTTTACCTCATAAGGATCTTTTGTTTAGAAGGTATGTAATATGCACGATTCTTTTAAACAGATTCTTTTTTTAAAAAACGCTTTACATCCTAAACTTTTTATTCAAAGGCAAACCGGGCTCCCTAAAAACATAATCAACATTTGTTTTCATTTATTTCACAAACAAATATTCTACTCATATATGTACACATTCAAACATCATGCTTTTTCTAACAATGTGGTTACACAAATGAAATACCCCACACAGTAACACAAACACATGCCCAATATTAACCATTGATATGCTTTTCAGATGTATTTCACCGCCCAAAAACCAGACTCATTAACACCTTTGTTGGGGGGCTACTCCCCCACACACCCCTCTCCACCACTGCCCAGACACACAGTGGCCAGATTGACCCACTGATACAGTCGATAGGGTTACCCCCACCCCTAGTCATAAATTAGGTTACCTACAGGAATGGTGGCCAGAGAAGCACAAAGGGCCATAAATCAGCACACACTTTGAGTGACAGTTTGACAGAAAGTGTATGATTATAACTACTGACTGAGATAGGACAACTAGTTATTCATTGCTATGAAATGCTTGTCTACACCCAAGTAACTAGTAGTAAGATGGCTAGTTAGATCACCAACAGAAAGGTAAATAATCATGTAACATTGCTAGCTAACTTTATGGTAGCTACTTGTGTTATTGCTAACTTGATTTAGCTTGGTGTAATTGTGAAAAGACCTACAGTTACTCTCTGCTTGCCTCCCGTTGCACTTCTCACTTCATCTGTATATTCCAGCCACTGTTTAGAAAATAAAAATAAACAAGACCAAAAATAAAGTCGTAATATTTTGAGAATGTCATCATATTATCAGGAAAGGTTGCAATATTTCAAGAATAAAGTCATAATGCTATGACCAAATGGTACATATCATGTGTTAAAATGAAGGGCCTTGAGGATTTGGTGAGGCTATAACTTTACTGTTGGTTTTCAAATAAAGAAATAGACTACTTAATCTTCTGGTGTATCACACTTTGAAACATCTTTGCCAGAAATTGCATTTATTTTAAAGAAAGAACCACACAAACTTGGAGGAAATTGCCTATTTTGTTGAATGAGAAATCACAGGCGGTGGTTGCCTTCAAGGCTGTCGATGGTTACATCTGTGGCATAACAGCTGTAACGCCATCATGCTCAGTACAGCAATTGAGCCCCCAATGTGTTATGGCATATGGATTCACAATAAGGCTTAAGTTTATCGTAGGAATCCATATGCAATAATGCAGTGAGGGCTTGATGTTGAGTCCACTGAAGTTCAACGCCTATGGGATAATTTAATTTTTTATTCTCATTGTCTCCTGTGAAACTACACCCCCTTATTGAATGGCACACAGATGTAACCATCGATAGCCTTGAAGGTAACCACTGCCTGGGATTTCTTCTTCAACAAAAGAGACAATAACTTCACCCAATCCTCAACAACCTTCATTTTAACACATGAATGTTGCTCTGATATGTACCATTTTATCATAGTATTATGACTTTATTCTTGAAATATTGCAACTTTGTTTCACAAAACATTCTAATTTTATTCTCAAAGTACTGTAACTTTTTTTGTAGTGATATCAGATATGACCATTCAGATATTTTTTTTCTCAATATATTATGACTTTTCTTGAAATATTATGACATTATTCTCAGAATATTAGTCAAGTCAAGTGGCTTTTATTGTCATTTCAACCATACACAGCTGGTAGAGTACAGAGTTAAACGAAACAATGTTGCTCCAGGGCCATGGTGCTACACATAAGACGTACACATTCTACATAACTTGGGGCATGGGGCAAGCTTGGCTCAGGTGGTAGAGTAGGTTATCCACTAATCGTAGGGTTTGTGGTTCGATTCCTGGCCCACATGACTCCACATGCTGAAGTGTCCTTGGGCAAGACACTGAACCCCAAGTTGCTCCCGATGGCAAGTTAGTGCCTTGCATGGCAGCTCTGCTTCCATTGGTGTGTGAATGTGTGTGTTAATGAGACACTGTGTAAAGCGCTTTGGATAAAAGCACTTTAAATTTACCATTTACATAAAGTGCACATGCAAACAACAGAAGACAGTACAGTAACTAATAAAACAGGACAATGGGCACAGTAAGCGACAGTGTAGCACCGACAGCATACAGAAGATTAGCTTATACCATATGTGGACATAGCAGTTATTGTGGTAGAAGCCAGGTAAAATGTATAATGGTGTATAATAATTAAACAATATTTTTTTTTTATAAGTACAGTAGCAGCAGAAGTACAGGTAGTCAGTACAGAAATGTGAAAAATTGCAAGGGGAGTGGGATAGTGTTCAGTTCCGTGTGTGTGTGTGTGTGTGTGTGTGTGTGTCAGTCCAGTCTCTGAGTATTGCGGAGTCTGATGGCTTGGAGGAAGAAATCGTTACAAATAAATAGTCTGGCCATGAGGGCCTGAATACTTCGGTACCTTTTTCCAGACCGCAGGAGTTTGTGTGATGGGTATGTGGGGTCATCCACAATGCTGGTGGCTTTGCGTGTGGTACATGTCTAATGGTAAATGGCGCACTTATATAGCGCTTTTATCCAAAGTCCTTTACACTGTGTCTCATTCACCCATTCACACACTCACACACCAGTGGTAGCAGAGCTGCCATGCAAGGCGCTAACTTGCCATCGGGAGCAACTTGGGGTTCAGTGTCTTGCCCAAGGACACTTCGGTATGTGGAGTCATGTGGGTCGGGAATCGAACCGCCAACCCTATGGACAACCCGCTCTACCACCTGAGCCACAGCCGCCCCATCTAGGATGGAGGGAATCCACTGCAGGGTCTTGCGGTCTGATACGGTGCAATTTCCAAACCAAGCACCATTTTTGATCCGGAGAGGCTGCTGCGTGCTACTGCCATAACACCGTTATGACTTTATTCTTAAAATTTTGTATCTTTATTTTTTAAACAGTGGTCTTTCAGATTTATGATCTGATGAAACAGTTTTCAGGCTGCTAATATGTTTATTTATTGGATTGTGGTCAACTGTTCTTTCCCTCTGAGTAATGGTATTGGATTTTGGTGCTCAACTTTCATTTTGTTACATTGGTGGAAATTAAAACCATTATCATAGTTATTATGCCTATAAATACTGTTAACTGGACTCTAATTTCAGTTTTACTAAATGTGTTCCATTAGTGGAAAATTCATAAATGGAAACAACTCTGACTCTGCAGTAATCAAATTATTATTGTACACTTTTAAACCATGTGCCTAATATTTGACTGGTTTGATTATGTTTGTAAAACAAATCTGTACTGAAGTGGAATAAATAGACTTTTTTTTTTTTTTTTTTTTTAAACAGTTAAAGGGGTCCCTGGCTACAAAAGGTTTTAGATCTTCATAATGCACATTTCCACCTCCTCATAAGTTTTGACAGACAGTCTGGCATTCATTAGATTTTTTTATTATTTTATTTTTTTATTTTTTATTTTATGGTATTTGGCATACACCCTCATCCAGAATGACTTACATCTTTTTATTTGATTTATGCATATGAGCAGTTGAGGGGCCTTGCTCGAGGGCCCAACAGTGGTAGCTTGGCAGTAGCCCAATGTCTTAACCACTGCGCTACCACTGCCCACATGTTGATGGTTATTTAAATGTATAAAAAGAAAGTATTTCTGGCATTTAAATTTCAGCTTTCTATCCATGATGTTTAAAGCAATTACAGCTCTGTTAATTTTTTTTTTTTTCCATATGAATTGTGTGTGGAATAGATTTTATGATAAAACGTGACTATATGCTAGGAGCTGGCGTTACTATGGTAACTGTGCCTTGCAGGTGGTCAGTCCCCATGATGATGTCAATCACTCACAGAGGAACAGGCGTAGTGCTCAGTGCAGGTAATACACACAAACACACACGCACACAATCTGTCCTCTAATCAATAAAACAGGAGATATTTCATTTTACTTGTCACACTAATGAACTATAATTTCAACAAGAAAATTCTTCCTAGGTATGCTTAGCCAGAATGTGTAAAATATGTCCTCTACTTACTTTGAAAATGTATGTTATTGGTTTGCTTATTTCAAATAAAGGAAGTACATGTTCACTAAATATTTCACTAGTTTAAACTGACAGTTAAACCAGTGATTGATGGGCTGAAAATTTTTATTTTATTTCAAATCAAGAATTTAGTGTCCTATAAATTTAGTTTGTCTGGAGTTGTTGGTTTAACCAGTTAACGCTAAGAAGATGACTCTTACCGTTTAATGTGATGTAATTTTGTTCAGTGTTAACAGTATTATTGCTGTGGAAATAATCTAAGTGGATGTGATATTTCCTATTTTGGTCAGGTATTTCTGCTTTTGCAGCTGCTGCGCTAGTATTGCCGGGCAGTTTTCCTTACTACTTGGACCTGGTCCACTCGTTCTCTATGGGTCCAGCTCTCATCACCTCAGCCAAATTCGCCCTGTCCTTCCCAGTGGCCTACCACACTTACAATGGCATTCGCCACCTGGTAAACACATACGCAACATTACAATAACCAAAGTCACACTACCATAGCAGCTGCTTGTTTGCTGTACATATAAAACAGTTCTTTCTGCCTTGAGTGCAGGTGTTCATAGACATGTGTGGCAGCAATGATGCTGTAAAATGACAACTTTTCAGTCAGGTTTTTTACTGTTACTAGTGCAGGTTGAACTGGTGGTCTCCATGGCACCTGCTACACCAATTGTTACCCCACTTCCATAGCCACTGGGACATTTTATTATTCGCTTACACACTTTCAGTAAGTGTTTTATCCTGGTGA
Organism: Stegophilus panzeri; assembly: GCA_024331685.1. Lineage (NCBI taxonomy): Eukaryota > Metazoa > Chordata > Actinopteri > Siluriformes > Trichomycteridae > Stegophilus > Stegophilus panzeri. The sequence goes on from JANDJT010000103.1 coordinate 10,683,396, forward strand.
GGTTCGCGTTGAATCCAGAGGCTATCTTGTGTAACATTGGGTGTGAAGCGAGAATACACCCTGGATGGGATGCTACATTAGCAATGGAGGGCTGTCAATAAAGGAAAATGAGTAAACAAGGAACCTGACCATTAAATATGTAGTGGATTGATTTCCCTAATAATATTATGATCCTAATGCACATGTACCCTAACTCAGAAGTAAGCGTAGTAGCTACATTGTCAGCTAACTTGTTAGCCAGCAAGTTAAATAATTAAAGATGACCGCAGTAGCTGCATTCATTTGGCAATTAGTGTTAACATGTTATACACTATATTATATTTTACTCAAGGCATGCTCAAAAATAGTCTGAGGAGCTGAGTGAATGTGTCTTGATTTAGATTTAATTTAGCAAGTTGTTAATAAGATTCAGTTATAAATTCAGTGCAGTCAGTGAAATCTAATCTTTCCACCAATTTGTTATTTTCCAAATACCGTTGATCAGATCAGAAAAAATAAACTATATATTATTAACACTCTTTGCATTAAGTGAGAGCCAGATGTGTGTTTGAAGTTTGTTTAGTGTGCAAAAGCTTATATGGACAGTGCTCTTAAAAAACATTGAAAAAGATTTTGGATTTGATCAGTAAGCACAGTGGTGCTTGTAAGTTTGTGAACCCTTTAGAATTTTCTATATATCTACATAAATATAACCTAAATAAGCGTCAGATTTTCATACAGGTCCCAAAAGTAGATAAAGAGAACCCAGTTAAACAAATGAGACAAAATATTATACTTAGTCATTTATTTATTAAGGAATATTCTAAAATATTACGTGTCTGTGAGTGGCAAAAGTATTTGAACCTCTAGGTTTAGCAGTTAATTTGAAGGTGAAATTAGATGCAGATGTTTTCAATCAATGGAATGATAATCAGGTGTGAGTGAGGTGTGTTTTATTTAGAACAGGGATCTAGCAGAGTCTGATCTACACAGCAAATGTTTGTGGAAATCTATCATGGTATGAACAAAGGAGATTTCTGAGGAGCTCAGAAAAAGAGTTGTTGATGCTCATCAGGCTGGAAAAGGTTACAAAACCATCTCTAAAGAGTTTGGACTCCACCAATCCACGATCAGACAGATCATTTTACAGACCATTGTTATTCTCCCCAGGAGTGGTCGTCCAACAAAGATCACTCCAAGAGCAAGACGTGTAACAGTCCATGAACCCAGGGTAACTTCTAAGCAACTAAAGGCCTCTCTCACATTGGCTAATGTTAACGTTCATGAGTCCACCATCAGGAGAACACTGAGCAACAATGGTGTGCATGGCATGGTTGCAAGGAGAAAACCACTGTAATCCATAAAGAACATTGCTGCCCTTCTGCAGTTTGCTAACGATCACGTGGCTAAGCCAGAAAGCTATTGGCTAAATGTTTTTTGGACATATGAGACCAAAATAAAATTTTGGTTTAAATGCGAAGGATTATGTTTGGAGAAAGGAAAACCATCATAAGAAACTTATCCCATCTGTGAAACATAGTGGTGGCAGTATAACTTTTTTTTAAATTTTTTTTTAATTGCTTCATGAGCAGGATAAATTAGTGTTCATGTCTGTTTTTGTATGAGAGGAGAAGGAATCATGCTGACATGCTACTGTGTTCTCAATTTTTGGTAGTAAAATAACCCCATATGCAAACTGCATGCTAAAATCAACACAATTGTCTCATACCACAGTGAGTAAATTGTTTCCTTTGTCTTCAGACACTTTCATTTCTGTTAGCTATAAAAAAGGAACATGATGATATTGCATGTAATTGTGTAATTGAGTGGAAATTTATTTTTGTTTTATCAAAACATTTGCTGTGCAAACAACAAATCAGGCAGGAGATTTGCTATAAGCTCACAGTAATGATGCTTAAGTGCCAGTGAGGGTCAATACATTGTTAGACTTTTGAATTTGAGAAACATGTGAAACAAATTCAACATGACTTGCATGTTCACACTAGAACATCCTCAGGAAGAAATCCATCAATATTGCTGATAAACCACAGCAGATTCACCTGTGACTCCTCATAACATAGACATGTGGTGGTGTTGCTGCACTAAATGCTAAATGATGCTGTGGGAAATGGACTATACCAAACCAAAGGAGAAAAAAAAAAAAAAACTTTTTATCTTTTGTTTTTACATCTGAGAACACATCATTTACCACTGTGGGATGTTTGTGTAGTTACCCAACTATTGTGGTTTACAGTAATTGTCAACAAATTCAAATGGTCACAAGTGTTTACACATCTGGGCATTTTCTACACCCACAACACAGCTGCTGCCAAAACTCAGCTGATATGGGACTGTATGGAAAGTTATATGTACTTGAGATAATATAATTCCAATTTTATTTATGTATATTTAACATTGCAAATTGTTACCTGTTCTGCTAGTTTCTGAAAGTGTCTGTATACAAATGCCATTACTTACAGTCTATGTCTGATGGTAGTATATAGTGATTTCAATATGCAGTGTGCATGACCTTAAATGCAGGCCTTGAACTACATTTTAATTTACATTCTTGTTTTTGCTTTCAGATGTGGGATGTTGGTAAGGGCTTTAAGATCCCTGAGGTCTACCATTCTGGCTACATTGTTATCGCTCTGTCCATTTTCACCTCATTCGCCTTGACTGCACTCTGAACCTGATGTAGTAAAGAAGAAGAAAGTCTTCAAAAAAGAATGTGAGAAACAGAAGGAGAATGAGATGGTTTTTGTTTGTGACTGTCTTTAGATGCCCCTTGTGGCCCTGACTCATTAATAAAGGAAATTTCTAAATTAAGAAATATCTATACATGAGGTGTTGTATGCTTCTCTTTATATCTCAATAATGCATTGTTCAAGGTAGTGATTTACTTGTTTATTACCCAGTGATAAGGTATGGCCACAAAACTGCTAGCCATATTATGAAACTTTTATTTCTGTAATTCCTTTGAATTAATGCTTCAGTTAGTCACATCCTATTTGATCCCTGAGTGTTAGGAAGTGTTAACAAATCACTGAAGGAAATATTACATTTACTGCTGAAAGCAGACCTAGACATTCACTCTGAGGGAGGGGAATGTGGCAGGGATGTGCAGAGTTCCTCATTGGCAGAGTTAATTTGACTACTTTACTATAACTACTTTACTTACTTTAATTAACTGCATATTCTTATCACCCTGGTAGACATTGTAAACACTGTGTGGTCACAATAATGAATATGAGAATGACACTACTAATATAACCTAATGGTATTTTATTTTTTACATTCATAGAAATAATTACAACAAAACAGCAACTTTTAGTGGAGATGAATTCAAAGAATCTTTAAACATTATGAAATAAAAAAAACTAAAAAAAAATTAAATAAATAAATACAGTATTACCATCGACAAATGTAGTGCCACACCCACTGTATGTTACTTACTGTAAAGTCAGTAAAACTATTAATTTCACAATTAAATTTACATTTGGCAGCAGCACTCTGATTTCCATAAAACTGCAGCACTGCTTGCTGAACTGGATTTTTAGTCCCAAAGCTAGTGATTTTTGCCTTCTAAATTTCATTTTAAAAAGATGAATTGAGATTTTAATTATAAAAAAAATTCTCATCACTTAGGCTACAGTACTAAATTTACCATATTAGTTAACAAGGAGCAAGTTACTATATGTATAAAGTATAACTATATCCGTGATCTTGAAAAGTGGGTTCATTATTATTCTGTACTGCGACACTGCAGTTCATGCTGAATGGAGCAGACGCTTTCTGTTTAAAGCCTCTGCTGAACGTTCTCCAACTTAACTAAATGGTTTTTATTTATATAAAAAAGGAAACGAAAGTGGAGGTGGTGCCGCGGGGGGCAAAGGTAACCGGTGTACGGCCGAACAGAACACTGTGTAACACTGACCAACAGTGTTTGTAAACATATGATGCCTTTTTTGCAACTATCTCTCTCATTAGCTCACATTTTTTTCACCCATGTTGATAAGGAAGCTTTCCCTTCCGCTGCCTCCTTCAGTTTATCTTTCATTTTCTGCCGTCTCCGTCTGTTTGGCATCGTGCCTTTACTGACTATATAACATAGGCCTAAATATAATATAACAAGGTTACTTGCATGTCTGGAAATTTAATGAAATTGAGTAGCTAGTTTACCAACACGTTCCCTATCAATCAATTTGAAAACTACCGGCGATAAGTATATAAAATGCTGCTAATATTACGAAAAGGTTAACAGAAGAGCTAGTGGTTTCAGTATACCTGTTTCCATGTTGAAGCAAGACGCATCGTGATTGCGTCATGACAACGAGACTATCCGACTGCAAACTCTAGTCGGACAAATAAATAGGAAAATTCTCCGACTTTCTTGTGATTAATTTGCTACTGTTTTGTGCAAGCTCTCGTGTTAATTTGAATTCAAATGCTTTTTACATAATATAAGATTTTATTAATTAATGTTGAGAGGGGCACTTTTAAATCATTTTAAAAAGGGCAGAGGCTCGAGCCCCTAGAGCTTCCCCTTCTGCACGTCCCTGGAATGTAGTGAAAGTGGTTATACACTTGGTCTTGGTTGTATAAATGTTACTCTCAGGAGCGCAACTTTAAAAAAATTAATAAAAAAAAAAAAAAAAAAAAAAAAAAACAGTGTAGTGAGATACAATGCAATCCGCTCAGTAGCTGAACATTTCTTGCCGTGCCCATTTGGCATCAAACCTGGAACAACAAGAATGTTTTAGACCTATCAAAGCCAGCAAGAATTTAATCTCGAGAGTTAAAGGCATCGCTGTGGCATGTACCATCAACCCATCAATAACAGAATAATCTTTATTATTAAAGCTAGACCACTTTAATTAAGATTCTACAGATCTTTCAGAATATTGGAGCAACCAATAATGGCTATTTAAGCAATATATTATATCTATGAGAATTATCTAATTTAATTTAGGGCTTTACAATATTTTTTAATCCAGTAAATTATCCCCTGTAATTAAGCACTGATGAAGGCTACAATTAACATGTTTTGTATGGTATGGCCAGTAACTGATACACTATTACCAAAGTTTAAAACGTAGGCTATTTCTAATTTCAGTTTATAATTAATATATCGTTATTTTTTGTTGTTGTTTCTTAATAATCCTTATTACTGTTATATTGTCTCTATTATTGTCTATAAAATGATAAGTTTAAAGCCCAGATTCATACATTTTTGCAACCTATCTGTTGACTATGCTGACCATTAAATCTAAATTTTAATGCAGTTGATTATTTTTCCTGTTGCTGGCAGCATAATTGTTTTCCTAGGTTTACTCATGTCTCATCCTTATCTAGTCTAATGAACTGTGAAGAAGGTAGTTTGATAATAGTTTTATTTATTTATAAAGCACATTTAAAACAACAGAAATTGAAAGCAAAGTGCTGTACAAGTAGTATAAAACAGACATAAAATAAACATTTAATATTATCAAATACCGATGGACAAATGAAAATTCCAAACCCTCAAACTGAATTAAAAGATAACGAATAAAATTGGGTCTTCGGAGAATATTTGAACATGGCAATAGAGGGGGAAGATCTTAATTGAAAAGGGAGACTATTCCAGAGCCTGGGGGCAGCTACTGAAAAAGTCCGGTCACCTTAGTTTTAAAACGTGAACGAGGGACTGAAAGGAGTAGTTGACAGGATGATCGAGGAGATCTTGAGACAGTATACGGAGGTAAGATCACATATGTAGGCTACTGGGGAGTAAGTCCATGTAAAGCTTTAAAAACGAATAGCAGAATTTTAAAATCAATGCGGAAATTGATTGGCAACCATTGTAAAGAGGCGAGGACAGGAGTAATATGCTCACGTTTTCTGGTGCCAGTCAATAATCTAGCCGCCATATTTCGTACCATTTGCAAGCGATCTAGAGCAGTTTTATGCAATCCCAAATAGAAGGGATTACAGTAGTCTAACCTAGAGGTTATAAAAGCATGAATAACCGTTTCCAGGGCCTTTTTAAAGAGCATTTTCTTGATTTTACCAATAGATCTCAACTGAAGAAAGCTGCTTTTGACATCAGCACTGATCTGCTTATCAAAACACAAGGTAGGATGACACCAAGGTTTTTGACACAATCGTGCACATTGGTAGACACAGGACCTAACTGATTGAAAATAGCACTAGTGGGCCAAAAATTATTTCAGTTTTATCACTATTTAGCTGTAAATAAAATAAAGTAAAATAAATCATAATTCATGTCTTCATATAATAGCCTAGTTTATATGGATAGACACAAATTATTTTATGCCTTATTTTTGTCTGTTGCGGTGTGTGAAATATGGAACCAATGTTTTATTCTTATAGGTAGACCTAGTCTAATTTTGGATGTCATAGCATCTCAAAAGAGATTCATATAGAGACACTAACGTTCTAAGAACATTTGAGAAGGTAAACACGCCGCCTAAACGCGTTACGGGGTTTGCAATAACCCGATACACTGACAAAATCTGTGGAAATCATTCTGAAAAAAGCCCGGATGCATATATACGTTAAATATGCACGCCCGAAAGAAAACATTTACAGTGCCCAGCTGTAGTCCGCTACTGAGCCTTCTGAGTTGGTGGTCCAGCGCACCCTAGTGTTAAATGTTGGAATTATGTATCAGAGGCTGTGCAACGGTCCTGATGCTGGTGACACAGGATGCGTATGATGATGCAGAATTAGAGCTCGCTGTACGGTACTGCAACTGGTTCAGTCTCTGTGGCGCAATGGAATAGCGCGCTGGACTTCTAATCCAGAGGCTCCGGGTTCGAGTCCCGGCAGAGATGGGTTCCAATAAATACCGTATGGTTAATGTCTTTTATACTGCGTCTCATACTGAATTGGAAATAAAAGATACCACCCGGCGTTATAAGACATGCTCGATGAGCTCGGAAATTTGAAGGACAGTTATAATGTTTTGTTCTGCTTAATAGATGCAGAATAAAATTACAGAAAAAAATGACCTGATTGGAGACATTTACAAATTGGGTATGGCGGTGTAAAAGATGAGGTACTAATATAGATATTAATATACTATATATTGAGGCTGTTTTGAGAGGCCCTACCCAGTGTTAGTGTGTGTGTGTGTGTGTGTGTGTATATATATATATATAT
>JANDJT010000103.1:10702622-10713967 GCA_024331685.1 Stegophilus panzeri
ATCTCAAACACAAATGTCTTCAGTGTATAGCAAAAACAAAATTCCTATACATTTGAAGGGGATTTTATAATTAGGTGGTGACAGCCCTTAGTGTTCCACCTAATTATAGCACCCTCTTCCTCCGCCCTTTTCACTTCATGTGTTTAAACCTGGACATCCCACTGTGCTAATTATGGAAAAGACCCAGACACAGCTTTTTACCTACTATTTGATACAACAACAACAACAACAACAACAATAATAATAATAATAATATATAATAATAAATTATTATTATTATTATAGACACGGGTTGAGACTCTCCCTCTCTCAGGCAGTGTGCTTTGGCCCTGTTTCCAAATGGTACGGGCCAAATCGTATTAAAATCCCCACCCTTTCGCGCCATACCCCTCCCCTCCCTAACTCCCTCCCAGCTTCTATCTTCTTTCAGTCGCACCGTTTTTGCTGCAGTAAATGGTAGCCGTTGGAGAAGGCAATAAAGCGAGAAAACACAACAGAAAAGAAAGAAGCCCACTAAGGGAAGCGTGAGCCGGAGATTATCGTGAGCACCATCAGTGTATAGAGATCCCGCACGCAGCGAATGTGAAACGTGGGCTTCACAGGCACATATAGAAGCATATAGGTGCGTATAGAAGCTCTTCCATTTTTCTGAACATGCACATACGCGTATATATATAGCTAGCATTTATATATATGGGTCTGTGTATATATAGGTTATGTGTGTGTGTGTGTGTGTGTGTGTGTGTTTGTGTGTGTGTGTGTATATATATATATATATATATATAAACGGCGGCGTCCTTTGTGCTCAAATAACTGTCAGTGATTTCACAATATAGACAGACGCGCACTTTGGTGTTGTGGAATACGCGTGCATCGTCACCGACATACCAAAAACACCTTACTCGTGATTATGAAGTACGGGCGGAGGCTGTGTTGATAGGTGAGTCTGTTTATGCGTTCTGTTTTGGGACTGGTCCTCCCTCCCATTTCCCTTCGAGAGCTACCATCAGTTTTCCGTCTCTCTTTCTGCATTGGGTGAGCTCGCGCGGTGCACATCTGCTTCTGTTTTCCGCGTGTCGGCGGGGCGCTCCCGGTAGCCAGCCGTCGTTACCAAGGGGCTGCTGCTCACCGGGGGAGTGAGACAGTGTGAGTATGAGAGAGAGAGAGAGAGAGAGAGAGAGAGATCCTCAACGGGTGGGTCTGTTTCGGTTTACAGGCAGGCACGGATTTACGCACGGGCCTATTGGGCACTTGCCCAGGGCACCAGACCAGCAGGGGGCCCTCGAACCTGGCATATTTGTAGATGTGTATATTTTTTCATATATGAAAATTTTTTTGTCAGTAACAGAGCATTGTTTAATACTGTCATAATTGTATTATCTTTGCAGTTTTGAAGTTGTATTCATTTCGAAAAAATAAAATAAAATAATTTAAAATAGGAATGTTTGTGCTGTGAAGAGGGACATTTATGGGCGAGTGAAAATCATTTCATGACTCTCATGTAGAAGACAGTTGGATTAGTAAATATAATAAAAATTAGTTAAAAACCACAACCAAGTGTAGCAATGGAAAAAAAAAGAAAAGAAAAAAGAAAAAGAAGCAATAGAAGCTGAATTGGTACAAAAGCTACTAACAATCTCCAGCTTTTTTAAAATCAGTGCAAACACGCCTGATGCTAACAACAAAGTTCCCGTTGCTTCAAGTGAAGATGACGTTAGCACAAGTAACTGTGACAGCAGCGATACTGAGCTGGCCTGTGATTATACCAAAGCATGTTGGCGACACCATGTCAGGTTATGCAGGACGACAAGAGTAAGAAAGATGAAGATGACCACGCGTTTTGGCTAAAAAACAGCGACCTAGCATTGTGGGGAAATATAAACAAGGATTCGGTGAAAAATATTCTTATTAACAGAGGGGCTGCCGCTTTCCACAACCGATGCTCAAAATATCCATCTTCCCTAAGGGATAATGGTCTGGGTGGTAAGACTCGCTCCCTTACAGTTTAAGTCTACAAAAAAGTGATATGGACCTTCTGACATCAGTGCGGCTACTTGATTAATTGCATGAGTTTGTATCACCACAGCGAGAACTATTTAACCACTATGAGAGGGAGCTTTAAGTGTGCCGGGTGTATGTCAGTCCTATAAGGATGAAGTTCAATGAATCAAAAAAATAAAAACTTTAGCGAATGAGACCAGAGATGATGATGCAGGCTTTAGTGGAAGTCGTAAAATTCAAGTGGACACAATTAATGCTACTATTTAAAATCTTGTCAACGGCCTTGATCACAGACTGGATGCCTTTAAACACGAATAATCTTTTTGGTTCTATTGATGCCAGACTCAAAATCAGACAGGAACATTATTACAGAAGCCCATAACCTTTCCTCTGCTTACCCTAATGATTTGAACAGCTGTCTTGCTGATGAGCTGATTCAGTACAGATATTTCATTTCAATGGAGCTGGACAGATCACCATCAAAGGTACTCAAAACAATTATAGATTATGGACTGCCTTCGGTTTTTCCCAATGTGTATATTCCTTACACTGTCAGTCAGCAACTGTGAAGGAGAACGTCCATTTTTTCTCATGGCAAAAGTCAAAAATTACCTAAGAACCAAAATGTTTCATGGACATCTCAACTCACTGTCTTTAATAGCCATTGAATGTGAACTGGTGAGGGAACTGGATTTTGATGACCCTGTGGAAGAGGTTTCTCAAAGGAAAGCAAGAAAGATACCCCTCAGCTTAGGGCTGCAACAACTAATTGGTAAAATCGATAATAATCGATAATTAAAATAATTGACAACGAATTTCATTTTTGATTAGTTGAGGTCACAGAGTAAGCTGCTGCGGGAAAAGTGCATGATCCAGGTTGTCCAAAACATGAGAATGTTTTATATTAAGCGCTTCAAACAAACTCGTTAGTGTATTAATGTGGCTTGTCATGTCAGATGCTGCGACAGATGCGTGTGTTTTTAATGTGTTCCAGACATGTTTTCTTCAGTGCAGAAATTACATTTTTACATTTATATATCAGTAAATGTTAGAAATTCATGCCAGTATTTCCATTTGACATAAAGGCTTGTCCTGACAGCAAGTGAGTCTCCATTAAATTTAACTGAATGAACACAAGTCCACACATGCACATCAATCAAACAGCGTACAAAAGAAAAGAAGCACAATAACTGACTAAAATAGAAATTTTTATCAAATGTTGTTTGATGCTATGTTTAGAAACAAAAGTAATTTTTTATTTTATTTTTATTTTTATTTTTATGAGAGCAGTAACTGTAATGGGTTTATGTAATTCTATATAAATGTAAGAAGTGCCATACATTTACAGAATAAAGTAACATGTTACTGTGTTCAAATGAGTGAATGTGTGTTACTGCAGAACATTCAGCCTCTTACCAGTTAACACTTAGTTCGTGCTTTTGTTTTTGTTTTTCTTTTTCTTTTTAGCATTTTTAATATAGTGATTTAACTTCTGCTTTAAAGCTTGTGGACATTCAGTTATTTTTTGTTTTCAAAATATAATGTTAATATTTAAAAAAAAAAAAAAATCCTTTACACAATGTATAGCATAGCCCACATAGATACATCTAATACCTTTTTCATAGCCTTCAATTTTCACAATGTGAAATAAAGTTTTTTTAACAAACCCCGCCCCCCGTAAAAAAAAAAATACAGAAAATAAAAATTAGTCTTTTAACCCAACCGATCGAAGAAATAATCAACAGGTCAATCGATCAAAATAATCGATTATCAAAATAATCGTTAGTTGCAGCCCTACGTCAGCTAAGGTAAAAAAAAATTTTTTACTAAGCTATATGCTTTGGTGATTATATTGCTGCTTGTTCATCCACATGACACTGCTTAGATGTTGATAGATATTGGTGAGATATAAATGAGGCAATCTGTGGTGTGAAACAGAATATTGTGTGCATTCTCCCCACTTATTATTGTCACGGTAAATCCTGTATGATGAGGCACAGGTGCAAACACTGCTGTGGAAAAATGTGGTGCCAGGAGGGCCTTTTGGACATCTGTGCCCAGTGCACATCAACATCTAAATTCCTCCCTGCTTATAGGAGACAGGCACCTTCCACGCCAGTGCAAAGGTAGCTCTTGGGGCTTTGCTGCTCGAGTGCTGACTTCTGTTCCTACAAAGAAAAGTTGTATTGCGATCTCTCCATCCCTCATTGTATGCAAGCTGTGCACTCATATAACGGAATAACAACAATAAACACCTGTCCCATGGACAATGCTATGGCTTAAGCTGAAACCGCGAGAATGCAGACAGCTACTCTGAGGAATAAATTAAGAAACGCCATTGCCTGGCCCTGCGTGCGTGTTATAGCCCTATGTCTTGAGCCACGTCTGTGAGCTGAATACAATATTGTACGCGTGTGTCCAGGCCTCTTTGTGTGTGTGTGTGTGTAGTCTCTGTCTTATGAGGCTGCACAGGGTGGATGCTGAGTGGCGACAGGTTCCTCTTGGTTTAAAACAGTGAACGCAGGAATTCAGTTTAACACCCATAGTGTAACACCCATAGTGGACTTTCAGCAGCATCAAAATGTATTTTTCTATTATTAAGCAAATCTGTCATTGTTTGCCCTTAGATTCACATTGTCGATTCTCTTAGATAACGAATGAATGACCAGCACAGAGCATAACAGTGCAGACCATAACAGAGTTGGACAACTTGCAACAATAGCAGACAATAGGGAAACTAAATGATTGCTAGTTCTATCAGTGACAGGAGAAAATTCACCTAAATCAAGTTGAAAACAATGAAATTAATTTCTTCATTGATAAAAATACAGTATCAAATATTTTTATTAAGCATTAAATCAAACCATATGCCTTATTACCCATACAATGAATACATTGAATATTGGTGATTGAAGGACATCTGAGGACCCAAACAATGAGAATTTTAAGTACTAAACTAAAATTCAGTGTTCATTTTAATAAAAAAGACAAGAGGTGTAATCTTACTCATACTTGTACAGTCCTGTGAAAATGTATTTGCCCCAACCTGATTTTTTCTGTTTTATGTATATCTCATATTAAACAGTTTTAGATCTTCAAAGGAAATACAGCATAAAACAAAGGCAATCTGAGTAAACACACAATAAAGTTTTTATTTATTTATTTATTTATTTATTTATTGAAGCAAAAAAAGTTATCCAACACCTATCACTGATATGAAAAACTAATTGCACCCTTAAAAGGAACCCTGACTATGAATACTTGTAGGCCTTAACATGCAATAATTGCTACTAAAATACATTGTAAAATACTCCTACTAAAATACATTGTTAGAAACACATTAAATATTTTCATTATTTTAAAAATCCTTAATGTTTAATACATATTTTAACATACGGACGCCGCCATTACATTACATGCACAATGCACTCTTTGATGATGACGTAAAATGGTTGCATTTGAGCACTCAAAAGAATTAGCTACTAGCCCCCTCAGCAGGAAAAGAATACCACACTGTGCTACTTTTGGCTGTAGTGTTCTAGTTCTTGTGTACTGTGATACAGGGGATATCTGTAAAAACCGTGGGGGAAATAAGTATTGGACACGTAAACATTTTTTTTTTTTCAGTAAATATATTTCCAATGAGGCTATCCGCATGAAATTTTCACCAGACATCAGTATTAACTCAAGAAATCCACAGATATAAAGAATTCACAACAGTAAAGTCCATAAATAAAGTTATGTGTAATAAAGTGGAATGACACAGGAAAAAACATTCAACACGCTATGAAAAAGCAGTTCTCCAAGGCAAGGTAAGGCATGGAACCAGCTGAAATCCTTAAGTAATTATACCTCCTATCTGTGCAAATTAATATCAGCTGGGTTAGTAAATTGATGGTCTACAAAAAGGCTTTTCATTACCAAGATGTCACACAAGATACATCTCATGATGGGTCAAAGCAAAGAGCTCTCCCAAGACCTTCGCAACCTTATTGTTGCAACATTGATGGAATCGGATACAGACGTATTTCAAAACTTCTGAATCCTCCACTAAGCACCATTGGGGTCATTATCCACAAGTGGAAGCAACATCACTCCATCATCAACCAGCCATGCAGGGAAGCTCCTCACAAGATTTCTGACCAGGGAGTCAAAAGAGTAGCCCAAGAGCCAAGGACCACTTGGAAAGAGCTCCAGAAACACTAGGAGGCAGCAGGTGCCATCGTCACAGACAAAACAATAGGCAATGCACTCCACTGCTCACGCTCACCCCACAAGACTCCATTACTAAAGAAAAGGCATGTCATAGATTGTTTAAAGTTGCTACAGCTCATTTGGACAAGCCTAAGAAATACTGGGAGAGTGTAGTCTAGTCAGACAAGAGAAAAATGTCATTTTTGGCTGTCATACTACACACCATGTTTGGAGAAGAAATAGCAGTGCACATTACCCTAAAAACACTATACCAACAGTGAAGTTTGGAGGTGGACGCATCATGGTGGGGCTGTTTTTCATCGCATGGTACTGGCAGACTTCATATAATTGAAGGAATGATGAATGGAGCCCTTTACCGGGAGATTCTTGAGAAGAATCTGCTGCCATCCACCAGGATGATCCAAAGCATACAGCAAAGGAAACTCTATTGGTTTCAGAGAAAAAAATCAAGGTGTTAGAATGGCCCAGTCAATCACCTGACTTGAATCCAATTGAACAAGATTTAAAGACAATAAATTTAGAAGAATGGGCCAAAATCACATCTGAATACTGCAGCCGATTAATTTCTTCATACAGGAAGCATCTTGAAGCTGTCATTACAAACAGAGGCTTCTCCAAATCAGTAACAGTTAGTGTGTTCAATATGTTTTTCCTGTATCATTCTTTTTTATTAAACATAACTTTATTTATGGACTTTAATGTTGTGAATTTTTTATATTTCCAGATTGCTTGAGTTAATACTGATGTCTGGTGAAAATGTCATGTGAATAGCCTTATTTCCTCCACTGTATAATCAAACCCGTAAACATCTTGTTAGTGCATTTTTCTGTATATTCTCATAATGTAAAGCTCCTGTAAAATTTGTCTAAAATGCCTAACCAACGCATACCCAAAGTAAAATTAAAGTTGTTATTGAACCATGGAGTATATGCATGGTTTTGGTGTCTTTTGAAAGGTTGACTAAATATTTTTACATAATTGGATTGTTTGGACCTTTGCCAGTGTAACAAGACTGTTTTTGTCAGGATGTTATGGATCAGTGGACTACTATGAGGCTTCATATTTGAGTTGAGTCTGTTTCATAAATGTTTGTTTGTATGTTGGTGGTCTGACAGAGATGTTGATTGTAGCTGCTGTTGTGACTGTAACTTGAAATGGTTTATATCAATCGAATCACAAGAATCTTAGGTTTCCAAAGGTATATCGCTGTGTACATAGAAATAGATTTCCGCAAACATGGCGACGACGTGCCGGTGGGCCGGCAAAATTTTAACAGGATAACGTATACGAAGGCGATGGCTGATAATTTCTAAAATTATTGATATTAGAATACATTTGATCATAAAACGATAGTTTAATCCCTATGCTTAGCTTGAACAGCTGCTGACAGAAGGTGGAGCTCTTTACAACAAACACTCTTGTTCTCAGTATAGATGTGCAGTTGCTACACAGACACCATAGATTTTGCCCCACTCTCGCCTCCTCACCTCTCTGATTGTCTTCATTTTGATGTACATTTTGAGTAATGTCTTCTATGTTAGCCTCATCGCTTATGTTACGCTCAGGGTCAAATTGAAAAGGCTGAACAGAAGACATGTTTGTATCACTATAGGGTCACTGGAGAATCAAGACCATTGCAACCATTTGACGTCACTACCCAGAATGCATTGTGACGTAAACAGCAATGGTGGCCTATGAGTGAAAGGATTTTTTTAAAACTGACATCTAGACTCTTTTTGTGTATCAAATTTATATAGCGGATGTCAGCGTTAATCTAATAAGCCATTAACTGCAACCAACTGCTTCCAGTAACTGGAGATTAATCTTTCACTTACTTCTAGGACTAGGATTTACTCCTATGCTTTGGATCATCTTGTCTTGCTGCATAATCCAGTTGAGCTTGAGTTTCAATTTATGGACTGAAGACTGGACATTCTCCTTTATGGCTTTCTGGTAAAGAGCAGAATTCATGTTTCCCTCTATTACTGCAAGATGCTCAGGCCCTGAAGCAGCAAAGCATCACCACACCATCACACTTCCACCACCATGCTTGACCGTAGGTATGATGTTCTTTTTGTGGAATTCTGTGTTTGGTTTACTCCAGATATAACGGCACCCCTATCTTCCAAACAGTTCCACTTTCAACTCATCAATATATAGAAAATTCTCCCAAAAGAGAGATTTTTGGCAAAATTCAGAAGAGCCTTAATGTTCTTCTGGGTTAGCAGTGGATTTTGCCTCACCACTCTTCCATGGATGCCATTTTTGACCAGTGTCTGTTAATGGAATCATGAACAGTGACCTTTATTGATGCAAGAGAGGCCTGAAGGTCCTCTGATGTTGTCCTTGGCTCTTTTGTGACTTGCTGGATGAGTTGTTGCTGTGCTCTTGGAGTAATTTTGGAAGGTCGGCCACTTCTAGGAAGTTTCACTACTGTGCCGAGCAAGCTTATTATCACTAACAAAAACTAAAACTATCAGTGAAAATTTTATTTTCGTTAACTGAAAGAAAAATACAAATGAGTTTTCAAATAAATGAAAACTAAACTGAGTCACGAATGGAGTGGATCCATCAATGTTGCCAAATCATAAATGACCAGTAGATGGCAGAGTAATGTGTATTAGAACTACTTGGCGCAGCAGCGATTCAGTAGCAGTGGAGCGCTTAGTGGCATAGTTTTCCAGGGGCTGGGGGGGGGTTATCAGAACTAGCAATTACATCCCCCCAATATTTATACCATGATCAACTAAAATATATGGAGAAGCAATTTATTTTGTAACATTATTGGTGTTCCAAGTCGATTGTTAATTTGTAATAATAAATCCAAAATACCAAGAGCCCTCCTCAGTTGCACAAGTTGGTATCGCCCAACTACTGCCTCGCAACACAATGCTTGATTACTGTCGTTCGATTGGAAGAGGGCACTGGGAGCTTTGAAGATGAAGAGAAGCGCTGCCCAGCAAACTATTTTGTACTGCATCAGAGTATTGTATCAGAGAGGGACAGTAAAAAAATTGAACATGTACTCAGAAGTAAGTAGGATAATGTGGTATAATCTAGCTAACAACACTCCACATATATTGTAGCTAGCTAGCTAAATAATTGCAGTTTACCCATAACTATCACTATAACAGGTTAGCCTTGTGTTATGTTAGCTAAATTTTATTTTAATAGTTCTCGTTATTATCAACAACAAGGTTGTTCACACTGGACGTCGCGTTCACATTGTGCACTATAGTGGCATGTTAAAATGTCACAATAAATGATGTGTGTAAGTTTTAGTCAGTTACAGTGTGCATTCATTTGGACTGTTATTGTGCACTGTGGAAATTTGTTTCAATGAAACAATCATTTGATCATAAATGATTGTGGATGATAGATAGTTTAGGCAGATGGATGGATGGGTAGACAGATAGAAAGATAGATAAGCAGAGGGAAATTATGTAATGAACCTGATATAACACAGCTGATTTTTTTCAATTTATGTATTTTTAAATTTAATTTAAAAAATAAATACCAGGAAGCATACCCATTCACACTTCAATTCAACCCCCCAATGTTCAAACCAAATCTACGCCCATAGGACCGCTAATGGTGAAATTAATAGGTAGGAAAAAAACTGAGCCCATGGGATTTTTTAAAAGTATGATTACTATGATATTAAAAACTAAAATGATACTAAAACCAAATGCAAACAAAAATGAATGATTTTCGAAAAATAAAAATGAAACCAAAATACAAAATGAAATAAATATTAAAACTAGCAATATTTTTAAAATTATAATAACCATGGTTCCAAGTTTTTCCATTTAGAGATAATTCACTATGGTCCTTTGGAGTCCCAACACCTTTGTGTTTACTCAGTTTGCCTTTGTTTTATCTTAGATTTTGTTTTATTTTCTGAAACAGTTTAGTATAAGATATACACCAAAATAGAAGAAATCAGGATGGGGCAAATACTTTTTCACAGCACTGTAGTTACAGATGTACAGATTAATCTTCTGGTTGCTTTTTGATGAACTCAGAAGAATTTGTTAGTTAGTTGCGCCTTTCTTCTCTGCTTGGATTATTCTGGTGGTTGCAAGTGGCAGGTCAATACAAATTTAGGCAGTATGCCATATTCAAGTATTGCTTAAAGTTGAAGCATCAGTCTATGATGACATAATATATGAGTCCAAAGAAACTGTTGGAAAACTCTGAACTTTGAATTGATATTTCAGGCTTTCCAGAGTGACTTGGAGCAATCTGAGAGTACCATGTATTAGAGTATTTTTCTCTACTGACTCAACATTGCTTCTCTCTCTCTCTCTCATATATATATATATATATATATATATATATATGTACACACACACACACACACACAGGTGCATCGCAAAAAATTTTTTTTTCCCTTAATTTAATTCAAAGTAGAACTTTCATATGTTTCAAGCCTTTTTTTTTGTTCTAATCTTGATAACACAAATTGAACTATGAGAATTATGTTGTGATAAAAAATCCAAAATAAATCAAAATAATTTAGTATTTCAGCATCTTCAAAGTAGACACCCTTTTTGCCTAAAATTTCCAGAAATGTATTCTTGACATTTTCTCAACTAATTTCTTGAGGAATCCCCCTGAGATGCTTTGTAAACAGTATTAAAGGAGTTCCCACCTATGCTGGACACTTATTGGCTGCTTTTCAGAATATTTCGCTCCATGCCATTGCCACGTAATGTAGGTGTAGGACAGAAGCAAGTGCAGGTATGGCAGTTTAATCAAACAATAAGGAGTACAAAGGATCAGGCAGAAAACATAGTCCAAGTCAGGCTAGGGTCAAGCGATCAGGAAGACAGGCTAAACGAGGCAGAGCAGAGAATTGAGGTCAACAAGGTAAACAAAGTTAATAACCAGAAAAGCAAACACAAGATAAGGCTTGGAAATATGACCGAGACAAGGCAACTGAGCGTAATACTTCGAAGTTATAATGTTCACAAAGTCTCTTTCATAGCGTGGTTGTGAGTACTATGAATTGGATGCAGGTGTATGTGATTAGAATGAGTGTGAGTGTTCTGTGTGTGTGTGTGTGTGTGTGTGTGTGTGAGAGAGTGTTCTGGGAATTGCAGTCCATGGTGGCCATGTTTGTAGGT
>JANDJT010000103.1:10714067-10747408 GCA_024331685.1 Stegophilus panzeri
CAAACTCCTTGGTCTGTTGGGCTTGGGAAGTAGGCACTGGTGGTAAAGGGAGAGGAAGTGCAGGTAGTGGGGGGTCTACTTGAAAAGCAGGGGGAAGAAGGATGTTTTGGGTGAGAAAGTCCAAATCTGACACAGTGGCAACTGTGTCAGGAGATGAAGAAGCTGAAGGTCTTTCTAATGCTTCACTGGCCGTCTGCTGGAATAAACTTTCTTCTTCCATAGAAGAAAGACTGGAACGAGGGCCACTCTCAATAGGCATAGGGTCCATTGAAGAGCTTGTAGCTTGTTCCTCTGTAGAACCAGTGCTGCATACTGTCATGCTGAAGTCGAATGACTGAGCTGAAAGACCACTGCTCCCAGGTGTAAAGACTTGGTCAGGACTGGAAAGTGTTTCTGGACTCTGCAAGCTGATGGTTTCTTGCTGGGAGGTACTGGTACTCAACACTACAGAGAGCTGTGTCTCTTCAGAGCTCAGTTGTTGTCTTACTGCCCAAGCTTCTGATTCACTAGAACAAGGTTTGAAAATGTTTCATTTTAATATGCTGCTTTAAAATATTTACTGTTATGAAATGTGTAGCATAATTTATTACCAATAAGCATTCACTTTGGCTTTACCTGATGATATAATTGTTGCTGCTAATTGGGTTTTCTCCTGTTTCAAGCTGTAGGACCATGTACAGCCAAACCCATGAGTTGTCACTAGCCTCCACACGAATCACCATTTCAGCTCTTCCTTCACCTCCTTCCCTCACTGTATAAAAAAGACAAGGCAATCTATGAGTTAAGACATTTTACCCAGTGTAATATATTAAAAGAAAGTGTAGTATTTGTGGATGCTTTAAAAGTACATTGTGATTATTGCATTTACTGTGTGTGACACTTACACAAACTGCGATGCTGAGCTGAGGCATGCGTAAGGTCCTGTGGATGCACAAAGCTGTACCAGGAGCGAGAGCGAAGTGTCTCCACATCCATACCCAGATAAACATTAATGCTAGAAAGAGACAACACACAATCTGTTTACAATATATTTCCTTTATCTGACTCATTCATATAATATATTTTCTTAATATAACTACTAATAATCTTTAAAAATGTAACTTGCTTACCTATCATGTGCATCTTGCAGTCTCATGTCGCGACTGTGCTGAGAATGAAAACACACAAGCAGGAAGCTACTCTCCAGGGATGGGGTGAAATGTTGTTCAGTTGTGGTACCAGGTCTGGGTGGATGGGGATCCAAAGGTGCACAGAAACAAACCCAGACTGGATTGGAAGTCCAGTAAGATCCTGGTGAAGAAGGTCCCGGTTCTGATAGGCACCGAGCCCGAATGAGTACAAGTTTGTTTCCTGCACTTTGTCTACGCACAGATTTAGAAGTGTTGAAACGACACCGGAACAATCGATCTAGATGATCAATGAGAGAGAATCATTACTTTATTTCTAAACAAAAAGTAATATTTGAGTAACACTTAGGGTTGTTGTGTGGCTTACCAGTGTCAGGGGAAGTCAGAGGCACCAGATTACTTCTCATAATAACATGATCAGCTGGGTCTATAATGTCATATACATTATCACCCTGGGCAACCAAATCCACCTGAAAATGTAAAAAATTTGAAATCACTCATATGAAAATGCCAGGCTAGTCATAGTATGCCATAACTGTCTCAAGAATAATATGTCAAGAATAATGTTAAAAGCTAGCATATTGAGAGGTATATAAAAACATACCAACATACCAACATGAAAAAAATCCTAAAATAAAAATAAATTCATATGTTTGCACTGACAACGAGGTTAAATTGCTGCTTAAGGTTTCATTTGAATACAAAGTGTTCACCTGGGTCTTATCCAGAATCTCTGTTTACAATACTGTTTGTATTACCATAGCGGTGAATTCAAGGGCAGTACAGAGTATATCATATTCTGGCGCCTCTGCTTAAGGATGTAATAATAAAACAACAAGAAACTAAATTTCTAAACATGTTATCAAGGAAGAAATGATAGACCACATCCTAACAAACTAACTGTTCTGCTAGCATTCTAAACAGAGTTGAGCATATTGATAAAACATCCAAAACCACAATGGGCATATGCAGGTTCATGCTGCAATTTCTAAACGTTCTCCGTGTTGGAAGGTGTTATCAAAAAACCTTGAAAAAAAGTGTTGTTTTCCGTGACCCAAAACACCACTTTTGTGTAGATTGGAAGCTAAAATTGCAGAGGGAAAAAACTATGTTTTCAAAAATATCTGTATACATGTGGATGGGGTCTAACTGTGACTGGTGCACCAATTCACAGGATTACTAGTATTCCTTTAAGGAACAGTTAGGCCTAATGTTCTGAAGCTGGTATCCAAAAAAGCCAAGCTATATCATCAAAGTTATATGATATTACTCTCAGCTGCCAAAACCAGGATTGAACCATAGACCTTTAGATCCTCAGGTTAACACTCTCCCAACTGAGCTATTTCAGCACTAGCACCAGAGCCAGTGTGACATACTTCAAAATGTGGAGATGTCTCACATACTTTAAGGACATAAAGATTCTATTAAATGAGAGAGTGGATAGAAATAGCACTGCAATAGATGAGTTTGGGGAGCTCATGTGTTTGCACATGACCTTTAATGGTTAGATTAGGATGGATGTATTGGCGTATTGCAACTAAATGTAATGGGTACAATATGTTTATATGTCTACATCTTTTTAAGAAGGCTAAATGTAGTATTAGATTAGGAGCACAAACATCTCCTTAATATACTTCACTGAAGTGTTCTTCATATAGTTTATAGGTAAACTAAATCATCAGTTATATGTGACATTTATAGAGGTTCTGAAATATATGAAAGAAATTGAATATCCATGCACAGACACAGTAAAGCCTTATATGACCTGTTCAAAAGATGTAAGTATCCTTTAAGTAGCAGTTAAGTCTTATGCCCTGAGGCTGGTATCTGATATAGGCTGTGGTCAAGATGATTCCTTTGATAAGGGTGCCAAAGGTTTCAGGTCTCAGGTTAAGTACATTAGTGGCATGAGTAGAATTTATAGCATATAATGTCTCATGTCTAATGTGGGAAAAATCTCTTGTGCTGCAGTTTCCCTTGCACGCATGCCTGATTATAATTAATGAACACCATCTTAACAATTTAAGTGTGACATCCATGTACATTCTGCAGTTATGGGGGGGGGAGGGGTCATTAAAATTACCTGAATCTCAGTTGGTTTGTCATGAATGTTTTTGAGTACTTGCATTTGTTCTTTTGCATCTAAGGAAAGATTGTGGATGTCATGTTTTGAATATGTTCAGTTTCCTTTAGCACCTGCTATGAAAATGTTGTTTTTCTCTAAAGAAAAGTGTTGCCTAGCTGAATGTGTTACATGATAGGCATTTCTCTAAACAGCACCTTATAGGAGAACTTACCTTGTAGGAGAATGCTGGAGTTCTGTATATACGGTAAATAGGCCAAAAAAAAAAAACAAGTGACAAACCATGGAGGCTCATTAGAACAAGAAACTATGAATTTACATGATGATGTTGTCCTGCCATCCCAAATAGCTGGCCGGCTATTTAACACTGAGAATGCTACATAAGCTGGGGGTTCGAGTCCCGCCTCTGCCCTGTGTGAATGGAGTGTGCAAGTTCTCCCTGTTTTTCGGGGGTTTCCTCTGGGTACTCTGGTTTCCTCCCCCAGTCTAAAGACATGTGTCATAGGCTGATTGGCATCACTTAATTGTAGTGTGTGAATGGGTGTGCGATTGTGCCCTGCGTGGGTCAGCACCCTGTCCAGGGTGGCCCCTTTGCCTTGTGCCCCGAGTCACCTGAGATAGGCTCCATACTCCTTCACGACCCTGTGTAGGATAAGCGGTATGGAAACTGGATGGATGGATGGACCTCAAATATGTCACAGATTTAATGGTCCACAAATCTGTCCCTTATGTATTAGCTTTGAGAATAAAATTGCACAGTTGTGTCGGGTACTTTTGGATACATGAGAAAATGTTTGGAGAAAAGTGCTCCATCATGGTGTCACAGTGATAGCCATACCTCTAATGTTTCTTTTGCAGGCTTTGTGGTTTTGAAACACTTTGTCTATTGTTGAATACTCCACAGGACTCTAAGCATTCCGCAGTGGTTACACTTCATACAGACCCACAGAAATGTGTGTCGGAAGTTTTCCTTGCTCTTGCACATCTATTTTATTATTGGTAAACACAACAAGAACCACATGTTCATCTACAAATGCCACTCAAGTTGATCATTAGTGTTAGCGCATATACATTGAGGTCAGGGAATAGATTGGAGAGCTGATGAGTGTAACCTAGAGTGGAGTGTTTTGTTTTTCAAGGCCAAGGGCTGAGGATAAGGTGAACTCTGCATATGGTCCACGTTAGTCCTGCTGTATTTATTGCCAGAGCTGGTAGACTGGAGGGGCCTCAGGTTATTCATCTGGGGCATGAGGCCCTGCTTCTTCACTGAGTGTCTCAGTTACCACATACATATATGCTGGAAGCCACACGTAGTATCTATCACATGCTGTTCAGGAGAGAAATCTACAGCTTTAACTGCGTATTGAGATGCTAGCATAAATAATCTCAGACTAGTAAGAATGAAGAAAAGTACAGGAGCATTTTACTTGAGCAATATTCAAATTAGGCCCTAAATTGTAACTTTTAAAGAAGTAGTGTGAGCTATCCCATGAGACATGCCTGGGAAAATTGAGGTAATGTTACATGCTCAAAATGTAATAAAGTTCCACAGGTGGTTCCTAATCTCTTTACTGTGTTTGTCATTAATATATGAGGATGATAAAAAAATAGACTGGATATCCATAAAACTATTCTTGGAGTCATTGGGGTCTAAAGTATACGACAAATAGGCAGAGAAATACTACCTCTCATTTCACTCT
The DNA here is from genome assembly GCA_024331685.1 of Stegophilus panzeri. NCBI lineage: Eukaryota > Metazoa > Chordata > Actinopteri > Siluriformes > Trichomycteridae > Stegophilus > Stegophilus panzeri. The sequence goes on from JANDJT010000103.1 coordinate 10,718,978, forward strand.
GCTGGTTAATTTATTAGTCCCATTATCATCTTATACGTTTTAGGCTGCAATGCAATCTTTTTAAATAACTACACAGCAGTTTATAAGGAAAACGACACGGTGACACGGCTTCTTGTTTTGGTTCTTTAATCTAGCATTTTGGACAGTGCATGACAACGATGTTATTTTGCCTGGATTTGCAGCATTTTTAGGTTAATAATATAGGAATCAACAAGTGGCTCGTGACCTTAGATTTCATTGGGGCCGGATGACATTAATAGCAACACAGCCTCAAACAAAATTAGAGAGCATATCTCACTTGACTCTAGGCTAGTATCTATTGATTTTTTTTGTAGAAAACCCCTACAAAGGGGCAGCAGAGCGTCGACAACATACAGTCATATAGCACACAGACTAGCAGTTCATTTTGAGAGGTTTGAGATATACATTTGTTTAACTGTATTTGATACAGCAGGTCTACATCCCATCGACAGGGAGGTGTGCACAGACGAGCTAATATCATTACCCAGGTTTTACATGTTCAGCTAAGTTTGCAGCCCAATTACATCTCAAAATTCACACAAAAAGAGCTATACCAAAAAATCAGGACTTGGAAAAGGAAGACACATTTCATTCCCCCTTTAAACCCTGTAATCATAATCCACCTTTTCCTATCCCAGTCTTTGAAGTATATCTTACAATAAAAATGGTTCTGTATACAGTATTATAGATACACTTTTGGCACTTACACTTTGTCTTTGTTTGCAGAAGTTTATTTGACCTAATTCCATTGATTTGCTATGTAACAAGAGAGCATTTGTAAACTAATCCAATTTGGCATAAACAAATATAGGACCCTGGCAACCCTATTAACTGTCATCTCCAACGCTCCTCCCCTGAGCATGGATCATGGAGCATGGACAGGAAGCAGGGTAATTCCTGTCCCAATGGACAGGAAGCACGCTGCCCCATGATTTCACAACAACTCAAATGAGGTACTTAGTATTTCAAAAGAATTTTAAAAGGTATAGAGTTGTAAATGAGAACTTTATGAAAATGAACATTTGTTGAATGACTCATATATATGCTGGGGCTCTACCCCTATGGATGAGCTGCCAATGTATGAATCACACATTTATAGACATTTGGAGAGATCTTTCTACAAGTTTATCCACTGACAATGCATAACTGCTTATCCCCACAGGTTTTCCCCTATTTCACAGCTACCTCTTCAGGAGATTGGATTTAAAAAATTGTTCCTCTGAGACTGATGAAGCCATTACCAATAGCTTATCCAGCTGCAATGTCATAGGACAGCTGAAGGTGCTACTGTATTGAACAGAAATGAAAAGACAGATGTCTATGATTGGATAGCAGCATACTAATTACTGCACAGGAAGAAGGAAAACAAGAGAAACCTTTCCATCCAGAGAGCCAAGCCAGTTATGCTTTTTTGGACTTCTAGCCACAGATGACTGTAGTATTAACATGATTTTAAGCTGCAATCTCCTGACAGTAACTGAAAATCTTAGCTAAACCACTTAGGTGACGGTTCCCACTTGTTTTGCTCACATTCTTCTTTATTCTTGTGAATGTCAACAGTCACATTATCGATAAAGACAACTGAACCAGCAGACATCCATGCCATGCTGTATTTATTTTGCAAACTCATTTTTAAGTATGTATATTTAAATTTTGGTATGAATACTTAAAATTCTAGTATGCATACTTAATTTTTAGTTATGCATATAAACTTTGTGTCCATACTTAATTTGTGTAAAACTTAAAAAAAAAAAAAAAAAAAGACTTCTATGTATCAGTAAATTAGGTAAACATTGCTTAGTTAACTAATAAATAAGGTAAGCTAGTTAAACTTTAGCTTGCTCCAGCTGCAGTGGTGAGTTGGCGTAATGGGTAGTGTTATTATGTCATGTCCCAAGGGTTGCTGCTTCAATGCTGAACTGTGGTCACTTTTGCAGAGATTCACGGTTCCTCCTGGGCCTGTGTGGGTTTCCTACAGTTTCTCCAGTTTTCTCCCACCTCTTGAAAACATGCCACTTAATGGTTTAACTAAAAGTCTGACTTGTGAGACTACCGTGACTCTGACCAGGACATATATGTAGATGATTGAACGAATTGTTTCAGCATGATTCTGACTGACATATACAGAACAGTATACATCTAAGGTTTGACCAATGAACCTAACCAAATAACTATTTTTTGGATAAAACCCTTGGAACGGAAACATGTGCAATGAAATATTTTTAATCACATTTCCATGATATCAGTGTGAAGATATGCATTTAATAAAATACACAGTTAACAGTACTGTTCCCCACGTTCTTGGCAGCCATGAAAGCAGTAGAGCTTCCCCATGTCCTAAATATTACTTTTACCCCTGAGACTTACAGACGTAGATCAAATGTTTTGAGCCTTGCGATGCGCTGCAGTGGTCTGACACAACAACCGCTCACGTTTTTAGTGTACTGGAGAGGGGGGAGAAATGAGCGTGTCAACACACACACACACACACACACACAGTGTGAAATTCAGGATTTTCTTTGATTTTAATCAGCTTCAGATCTGAAGTAACTAGTAACTTGAGTAGACTTCTCATCGTATACTTTATTACTCTTACGCAAGTAATTATTATTACTTTTACTTTCCGCCGTACGTCTTTATCCCCACTGAACAGCTGCTCTATGAAGGTTCAGCTCTACCTGACCAGCCAACCTACATGTTGGAAGTGTGAAAAGGAAGGTGTGAAAATGTCTTTGCCAAAACAATAGCAGGAATGATCCACACCCAACCCCAAGTACAGGTGCAAATGGCCCATAACCCCAAGCCCACACAAACCCAAAGTGTGGAGGCCATTCCACTGAACTACCCAAAAGATATTTCAAATGAAACTGCATGAAAAGTTTACAAAAACAAGAGACTGACAGAAAATTCAGAGACTCTACTTGCAGACCTCCATAAGGATGGCAGCATCAGCAACCTGATTTTTTTTTTTACATGAATAAACCCCATGCATGGCACAGTGCCATAATTTCAAATTTTCCATCTGCTGAAAGAAAAGGCATCTGTGGGGGTTTCCAGCTAAAAATAAAAAAAATGAAGAAGACACAACAACTGTCAGCATCAACATATAAAGGATGTGTAAAATGTAAATAAAACAGAATGCAATTATTTGCTAATCTCCTAAACCCATATTTTATTCACAATAGAACATAGAAAACATATCAAATGTTTAAACTGAGCAAATGTCACATTTTAAGGGAAAAAATAGGTAATTTTCAATTTGATGGCAGCAACACATCTCAAAAAAGTTTGGTGAACCTCTGCCCATCATTACTTCTGAGAGACTCTGCCTCTCTAAGATACGCTTTTTATACCCAAATATTATACCATGTATACAAGTTGCAGTACACACAAATAATAGTGAAATAATAGTAAAGTGTCCGCTGTATTTAGAATGGAAAGATGCAGCTTTAAGGACAACATCTTGAATAATTCCTATTGTGATCATTTTTATACAACCTACCAAACTGTAAAGCATGCTGTTGTCTTTTGGATGAACTTCTGATAGCTCAGTTCATCATCCGAGCCCTCCACATGGCCTCTCTTTTCCTTCAAAACACTACATAATGAGGACTCAGATCCTCTTCCTGAGACCCAGTTGAGTGTGTCCAAGCTCCCTGGGCAAGAATGGAGCTCTCCGCTGCTGTGCAGGAAGAGCCAGGTGCAGCTCTGTTTACTCTCCCCTGTTAATTATGTCAAATGTTATTCTAGCCTGTCCCCCATGTCCCTTGTAACCCATTGCACAAAAAAGGGAAGAAAGACTATGTGTATGTCTCCATTGGGGAGAGAGTTTGAGGGAATTAAAATTTTACAGCGTTTGCTAAGCACTAGTAATATCCCTGTTCATTCTCCAAATGTTTCTATGAGGGGGAAAAAAACAGTGGTGGCATCTGTGCATATCTGAAAACTGATAACTGAAAACAGCTGCAATGATGTGATATTTTTGTTTTTGTTCAAAATAGGTAAAATAGTTAACATCTCATGCAAAAAATAATTGTACATATAGCTCATCCTTGTTGTTTTCGAGTGGGAAAAGGGCAGAAAGTGTGAGAAACACACATGCTTTTATAGATATTCATGTTTCAAATATATATTCAGCAAAAAAAAACAGGAATGTCCCTTTTTCAGGAGACTGTATTTTAAAGATAATTTTGTAAAATCCAAATAAGCTTTACAGATCTTTATCAGAAAGTGTTTAAATAATGTTTTTCATGCTTGTTTAGTGAACCATAAACAATTATTGCACATGCACTTGTGGAACAGTCCTTAAGACACAAACAGTTTACAGGCGGTAGGCAATTAAGGTCACAGTTACAATAACTTAGGACACTAAAGAGACCTTTCTACTGACTTCATACCCTTTCATTGCAACCCAAATGGAGGAACTTTGTCAAAATCAATTCACAGATGTCTACTAACCACATGCTTTACAATATAAGACATAAAACAATATATCAGTCTCTTATGCTCTTTATAATATTCCATCTGCTTTAAAAAAAAAAAAATCTATGTAATGTTTTTTAAACATTAATATTCTGTCCTGCTCTATGTCCCATATTTTCCATTTTGTTTTATTTCCTGTAAACATAAGCACATTGGATGATGAGGATCAGGAATTGTCCACTGATAGAAAGCTACCATTAGGACCTACTTTATCTAGGGTTTACATGAGGGTTTTTAAATTGCTGCACTTTTTAGTATCTGTTGGAAGAAACAGTTTCCAACTCTCTCTGTCTTTAGTTTAGGCTTTGTCATGTTTTCTGCACTGAGATTCGATCGCTGTGTCACCTCACACACAGCGAGTGACACATGCAGATCGATGGAATCTCTGAGGCAGTGCATGAGTATGTCAAAATGTGTGTGTGTGTGAATAAAAGAATGCACCAACAACTTGCACCAGCAGACTTAATTCGCTACTTAGTGTTGGTTGTGTGTCTTCCCTGTTCTGTGTGTATAGGTAGACTTTCAGTGAATTTTCAGTGAGACTTTTTTGCATCTTCAGGTTTTACAAGGTTTCAGCGTAACGGACAGACGGATGAGAGAATTTTTGCAAGTGAATATGGCATTTTCGTCATTCCCACTGTCTACACTCATTGCCCTGGTACTTCTTGTGGCATCCATTCAGAGCAACTCCATGTATGGTAAGAAATTCTTCTTCTTCTTTCTGCCCACTCTTTTATATTTTTTATTGTCCAGTTAATACAAGAGATTCACTGAACCATTAGTAAACATGTGAGACTTAGAGAAGGACCTCCCTTTTGTACTTCCAAAGGAATTTCAGCTCACACAGTTGCACAAATCTCACTGCAACACCTCTCATATACTTCAGATATTTTATGGTCATTCTATCTCTTTTTCTCTCTATGACACCCAAATTATTGTTGCTTGTCCTAATCCTGGTCTGTATCTTTGGCTTGAGTGAGCACTAGAGCTCATGTGTCATCCACATTCTTCAGTGGATTAATGCTAATCGATCTTTCTAATACTCTCAGTTAATTTAAATTCACTTGCAAGTAGCTTTATTGGTAGGACTGTATATAGTACAGTATGACATAAGTCATGCCAGTGGTCATAATTAGGGCTGCAACTAACGATTATTTTGATAATTGTTTAATCTGTTGATTATTTATTTGATTAATCAACTAGTTGGATTAAAGGTCCAATTTTTATTTTCTGTATTTAAAAAAAAAAAAACTTTTATTTTACATTCTGCCCAATGTTGTCCTTCAAACATTGTGCAAATTGAAGGGTATGAAAAAGGTATTAAATGTATCTATGTGGGCTATGCTATACATTGTGCAAAGGATTAAAAAATATATATTAATATTATATTTTGAAAACAAATAAACCCAACTGATTTAAAGCAGAAGTTAAATCACAATATATTAAAATTAAAATGCTAAAAAAGAAAAACAAAAGCACAAACTAAGTGTTAACTGGTAAGAGGTTGAAGGTTCTGCAGTAACACACACATTCACTCATTTGAACACAGTAATATGTTACTTTATTTTTCTTATACAAGTACATGTTATAACACCATTACAGTTACTGCTCTCATAAAAAACACAATTACTTTTGTTTCTAAATATAGCATCAAACAACTTATTTGATCAAAATGAATATTTTAGTCAGTTATTGTGCTTCCTTTCTATTGCATGTTGTTTGATGGACACGCATATGTGGACTTGTGCTCATTCAGTGTTTAATGGAGACTCACTTGTTTAATGGAGACTCACTTGCTGTCAGGACGAGCCTTTATGTAAAATAGAAATACTGGCATGAATTTCTAACATTTACAGATAAGGATATAAACGTAACAGTGTAATTTCTGCACTGAAGAAAACGTGTGGAACATATTAAACAGCACATGCATCTGTCGCAACATCTGATATGACAAGCCACATTAATACACTTATGAATTTGAAAACCTGGATCATAGACTTTTCCCGCAGCAGCTCACTCTGTGACCTCTGCTGTTTTTCAGATGTGTTTTATTCATAGAAATGTGTTTTTCACCATTGTGAAGTGACATCACTGACGGGGGTTCTCCACAGTGACGTCACAGACCCAACTAATCGACAATGAAACTTGTTGTTGATTATTTTAATTATCGATTATTATTGATTTTATCAATTAGTTGTTGCAGCCCTAGTCATAATGATAATAATATACAAACATTCCTTCATTCATTTTCCACTTTATCCTGAGCAGCGTCATGGACAATCCAGCGCCTGTTCTGGCAAGACTATGGGCAAGGCAGGAGAATTCATATTAATAATAAAGAAAAAAACACAAGTCCCAACAATAAGGACAACCAGCTCTTACTATACACTTTATGCTCTACTCCTATAAGCTGTAAGGTGTTACCAACATCCAGAAAATAACAATTCAACAGCTAAATGATGTGCAGATAAGCTCATTAGTGGAATTCTGGAAAGAATTTTCTACTTCTATTACAAACCAGACCATACACCACATGTAACCTATTGGTTGAGTATATTTGCTTTAAACTAATATGCTGTAGACATACATTTGCAAAATTGTATCACTATGCACTGTGTTACATGTTAGACTTTGTGATTATTTTTGTACTTGTCACAATCCCCAGTGGCATTAAACATTTGGCTGTAGATGAAATTTAATTTTAGTAAACACAACAGGAAAACCATTTGTGTGTATGCCAATTTTCTCTGTTGTTTTTTGCTGATGTCTGCTTATTATGGTCGCTTTTCCCTTTATGAGACCATAATTTTCAGGCTTGACATCCATGGTAGGCTTATCTTGTGGTGGGGTGTAGATTGACATGAGTAAATATGTAATATTTTATGCTTAATTGTGGGCATAACCCAAGCACATGTCTAATTTTTCAGTGTTCCAGGCACTCACTTCAGAGTACTGATCTCTAGTTTTATGAGATCTGTTAACAGTCGTTCTCCTGACTCTGACTGATCAAGAAAGCACACCTTTAGTATGAAAATATCACACTTTAATGGACGCACCCTTCACTCCAAAATACCTAAAACCCCTGAACATTACTGCCAGTCTCTCTTTAGTGTTTCTCAAATTATCTTGCATCACACAACATGTTGTTTATGTGGACCAGCATTCATCATGGGGGGTTGTCTCTTCCATGCTACACTGAAATGCCACACTTCTAAGTGAATAACCTGAAATTGTTGAACCCCACAGAACTGTCAGGTATATTGACCACATTACAGTAAACCATTGATAATGTCTTCCCCTGGTCCAGGATGTAAAATCACTGGTAGCGTTCAAGTGTTCTGGACAAGCAGTGGCAATCAGACCTAGTCATCAGACTGAATTTTCTATAGTCAATAATAAACAGATTACGTTGTCCTTCTGCCAAACACAAACTGGTGTAGCATTTGTTTTCCCTCACAAACTCCTTCACCAGTTATCAGTGTACTTTATACTCAGGTTAGAGTTAGAGTACTGAACAAAGACAGACGATTTTTTTTTTTTTATATAGAAGCAGTCAAACCATAGCTTTCTAGCTCCGTTAGCACAATTCAACTGGTGGGAGCCAGAGACATAGGGAGGTAGCATGTGGTCCTGGCTGTTCAGCAGTGCAACTTTTGTTTCTGAAAACTGATGCAAATAGAGGGAGAACATGCGAAACACAGACTGTACCCTGAGCTCAGGATCAAACCAGGACCCTAGAGCTGTGAAGCAGCTGCGCTCTTCTTTCTGCAATGTAGTTTTGACAATCTAACAATACACACAACTTCTTCATCTGCTGTTCCAGGTGATTTTTGGAAACTCAATGTGGGTTTGACTCCAACATGTGTGGGTGACCAGTTCATTACACCCATGTTTAGCTGCTCCAGAAGAGGACTATTCTCAATGAGCTCAAAAGCCACCAGAATATTAAAAATATTGGAAGCATCTTACATTTTGGCATGGGTTCGTAATGATGATTTGTGACTTCACTCTAAAGCAAGCTTTAGGTTTGTCAGGATATTGCTGAGCAAATAAGGATCAGACCTCTATTACATACTGTTCTTTTATTACATGAAATCCCAATAGAGGCCTTTCAAGCATCAATTGACTAACCTGAAAGAGGATTTGGACTGTGGATTAGAGCTCATCACTCCCCAGGAGATTTGCTGTTTCTTCCAGTCACTGAGTAAATGGCATAATATCTCCATGGATGGTGAGGACCTCCAAGCTTGCTTCTGCACTTTTGCTGAAGAGTCAATGAACTGATGCTGTGTTTTGGCAAATATAAATCCCTTCATGTTTGGTAGGAGAATGCTCACATGTTAAACAGCTTGTGGGCCCTTTAATTCATGTATTTCAATGTTGCATGCATTATAATTGAGCAGGAGGATGCTGATCTCATGGGGGTATTTTCTGGCTGTGCATGTGTCTGCCCAGATAGATAAACTTTCTTGTATTTGTTTCTTTGTTAGTCTGGACTAAATAACTGAGGTTGTGCCTGTTCATACTGTCCTCTGCTTGGTGGTCTAATTCATCACAGGCAAAACAGTGAATATAGCACTCACACCCCTGCTAAACAAAGCTGAACACATTTGTTGTTTCCACCTGTCAATGGGTATTGGTGTATACTGGTATTTGCACAGCTCTTTCATGTTTGGCTTGCTGGAGAAAGTTTGATTTTCGTTAGAGTAATTAACCTTCATATTTTTTTAATTGGAGATGCCTGTGTGTCTCGTTTAACCATTCCCTTACCTGTCTCCTTATTTCTGAAGCCTGTGTTATTGTTCCTTATTCTCTGAGCAATTTGAACCATTTGAACACATTATTATATATAAAAGTCCTCAACCCATTGCTATATTGGGAAACATACCTTGTAACAGTTGACTGTCCCAGGGTGAACAAAACTTTCTGCTTAAGCTTTATGACATGATATAGGACCTTCTATGGGTCCTTTCTGTGTCCCATAAGCTCCTGGAGGAGTTCTAGTAATATTTGTATGTTGAGCCCTTCAGTGCATTTTCAGTCTAATCTCTGTGCTCCAACTGTAGCATATGTGTGATTATCACTGACAATAATTTCGACACATTTCCTTATAGTGAGGAAAAACAGTTTTCTTCTTGTTGCAGGTATATTTATATTGAGATCATGTGACACTTTAATTGCTAATTATGTGAACTCTGATGGCAACAGTTTGTACCAGAACTAATTTATGGGTTTCATGACATATAGTTCTCTTCAAAAGTTTTGTAACAGCAAGGCCAATTCTTTTGTTTTTGCTATACACTGAAGATATTTGGGTTTTAAAATCAAAACATAGATTAACCAGTTTTATGTGAGCAAAAATATAGGACTTAAAGTCCTATAATTTAAATTCTGTAATCAATTACTAACCCTCATGCTGTTCCAAACCCTTAAGACATTGGTTCATCTTCGGAACACAAATGAAGATATTTTTAACGAAACCTGGGAGATTTCTGTCCCTCCACTGACAGTCCATGTATCCCTCCGGTGGTTTAATCTCAATTTCATGAAGTGATATGAATGCTTTGTGTGTGCAAAAAAACAAAAATGAAGTCTTTATTCACAAAATAGCTTCACTTCCACATAGATCTCCAACCCGCGTTCATGAGAGAACCACAACGCATGCGTGTTGTGTTAACACGAGAGCGGACCCAGAAACGCTGCACTGTTTACAGCAGAGGAAGAGGGACGCTGTATGCAAGCTTCGTTTGTTACATTGTAAGTTGATTTTGCTTTAGGTCTTGGTTTATTTTTCAAAATATAATGAACGAAGCATCCCTCTTCCTCTGCTGTAAACAGTGCAGTGGTTCTGGGTCCAGTTGTATTGCGAAAATGTCCGCTTTCTCATCAACACAACATGAGTGCGTTGTGGTTCATGAACACGCATTACATGTGGTTCTCATGAACACGCGTTACGTTCTTCTTTTGTGTTGCTTTTCCAGGCTTGTACCGCAGCTTCTTTCAGTTGTTGCTTGTTTTGGGGGGTTCTCCCTTCAGTCTCCTCTTCAGGAAGTGAAATGCATGCTAACTTGGGTTAAGGTCTGGTGATTGACTTAGCTAGTCTAAACCTTCAACCTTCCCCTGATGTCCTTTGTTGTGTCATTGTCTCGCTGCATCAGTGGTGTATTCAGGGCCATATTCACGAATATCCGTATGCTTACTTTTTTCCCCAGGGCTGTTTGTGTATAACGACTTATAAGGATCAATATACCCTCGGTATACCCACTTGTTTTGCTGCTTCAGAAGTCCCTAATCTACTCTTGTGTTAGCTTCCCCTTTAACTGTATACCATGTTTTTTGTGAAACTCGCTATTCTTTCGCGTAATTGGTGCATTTTTATTTGAATTCCCCAATGGCGTTTAATTAGTCTAAAACCCAAGCACATAAAAACCAGGCATGTACACATGATATGAGCTCACAGAACACTATCCATGCGTGTAAAACCATCCTTGCGAGGGAGCATTTCTGCTCGTCACTGCCGTGTGCTCGATTTACCTTCTTTACTCCTTCGCAACTACTCAACACTTGCTCGCTCGTTTGAAGGTATTGATTCCGTTTACTGTATGCACTATAATATAGCTAGATAGCTAAATACTTGATGTTAGAAAAGCAAAAGAGGCCACAGGCCTCACGTTATTGAAGTTTGCTAAAGCTAGCTGGCTAACCCTTAACGCTTATCTCAACCAACTCTGTGACCCACACTGTCAATATATAGTTAATGGTATATGGGCTTTTATCACAGCAGTACAGCTAAGAATAGAGAGGGTTGAGCAAGTGCTCATCACAGCCGTGCTCACGGGACCTCATTTGTGTACACGAAGCAGAAATGCTCCCTTGCGAGGATGGTTTTCCGCTTGCGGATACTGTTCTGTGCACTCATATCACATGCATGCAGCTGGTGTTTATGTGTGCGGGTTTTGAGAATAATTAAGTGCCATATTCCCCCACCCCCAACAACTGCAGTTAACCGTTGTCATTACCGTCAATGACTGAAGACATTGTCCCGCTCAAGCAGTCAGGTAAAATGAATAAAAGTGCTTGAAGAGGGCTTGAAGTGTACTTAGTGCTCACTGGTACATACCAGAAATGATTCTACTCTCTTCTGTTCCTGCTCAAGAGAGATTTACACTGAACTCACGGATTCACTATTTCTCTTGTGCTGCTTTAATCACGATTCATTTATAATATTGTAGTGCATCACAATTTATTTATATATATTGCAACTTTTAATATTGGCTTTACAAAAATCAGGCAATAAAATGAAACGATTCAGAAAAGCACTTCCGTGTTATAGTCCTCCTCTTGGAAGGATGGCCATTTTAGCAAAGTTTTTTCTCTGTATCTCCCTTTAGCTGTTTTGCAATGCCCTTCATTCAATTTACTCTACAGTTAAATTAAGGTATTTCTCACCACATTTCCTTTATGGCCTTATCTTTTCCCCCAACTGATTAACAAGTAATCTGTAGTTCTATTTCATTTCTACTGACCGCCAGAGATGGTGCTTTCAGCACCTGGATGCCCATCACGTGTACATGCAGGTCGAGTGTTTATATCAACAAAGTCACCTGTGACCTGGGTGACGTGTGCCTTTTGCCCCAGGCTAAAGGCACGTTCACCCCGGAAATTACCTCTTGTTATCTTCTCACGTTGGTAAGCAAGTTTCAGGAGTGCTATTAGTCTTGTAACCCGAAGTAGGGTTGGAGCTACGAACTTTCGTCCTCCAAAGACTGCGGTTAGCCTTTTTTGTGATTATTTAACTTCAGATAGTATGCTATCCAGCAAGAGGTAAGTGAACTCTGCTATCAACGCCGTTTAGGAGCGGGCATGCTCTAATTCGGCAATCGGCAGTTTACAGTTCATGATCAGTTTGGTGTTTCTCGCTTTAACGCTGATACAACACTAATACTTGAGGTCGCTGATACTTGAGGTTGGGTCAAGGCTGATAGTTGAGGTCGGGTCAACGCATCAGTCAACGCTGATACTTGAGGTCGGGTTGGAATCCCCTCCCGTAGTTTTCTGTTAATACATATCGTGGAGTTATTCCCCACGATTTTGGTTGTTTAATTTTTTGAAAGCGTGCTGTCGGTAAGCAATGCACCCCAATTGGGCTTCATTGAAGTGTTTTTCATCCCCGTGATTTAGTTTGTGAATTTGTTTAATTATTGGCTATAGTGTGAGCGTGTTCGCTCTTAACTGCACCATATTGCATCACAGTGCATAGTGATCATAGAGGGATCATTCCCCAATATTGTTATTGTTTAATTCTCATAATTGACTTTAGTAGGAGTGGTAGGAGAGGCTACTCAACGCACCGTGAAGGGGGGGTGATAAAAACGGGTGTTTGTTTTTTGTCCCCGTGATTTAGTTTGTGGATTTATTTAATTATTTGCAGAGATACGGCAAAGTGTACATATGTCTCCTTTTTGTGCTCAATTACCACCTGGCAAAGTGGTCACATGCGGAAAACCACGTGGATAGTAATTACTTCTGGTACCCATGTTTATGACATGTATTGATTGCCTGGCCCCTCTGGAATTAGAGGATGGCCATGAGAGATGTCCCTCTTGCCTGGGGGTTGACCACTTAAGAGAGGGATTGACTGAGATGGCATGCATGAATTGCAGCTCCATGAGCTTAGCAGCACAGGCAGCCAGACTGGCCCAGTTAGAGGGCAGGTTGGGCACTCAACCGCATCCTACACAGGCCATGTCTCCCAGCTCTCATAAGCATCGTAAGACAGATTTGCGGCAGGCCCCTGGTAAGAGGAAACACAGAAAGGTAGACTCCCTAGCCCAGAAGGTAGACACCTTGGCTTCTGAGTTTGCAGAGATTAAGTCTCTCCTCCTTAATCTGCAACCACCCAGTGCACAGACTGCTAGTGGTCCCGCTTCAGCTGCACTGCAGTCTCCTCCCAGGATGCTGCCTCTAATACTGTCACCAGCCTTTGAGACCCAGGAGGAGGATGCACTCTCCACTAAGACCTCGGAGAGCCCAGTTATCGGGGGAGGTTATGACAAGGAGGGGGCAGGTGAAGGCTCCCATTCATCTCATCCCAATTTGCAGGGGATGAGGCACAGTACACTGAAGGGCTCGGAGACCAGTCAGACATCAGTCAGGCCTTTGGTAAAAATGGCCTTGGCATGTCTGGGGTTAGATGCAACGCCTGTCCAGGTGACTCCTCAGAGCGCTTTTTTCAGGAGGACCTTGCAGTCTGCAGCTCTCTGGGTCTCACCCTCAGCTCCATATATCGAGGAGCTGCAGCGGTGCTGGGCAGACCCCAGACGTTTCTTTCACCTACCGACAGACTGTACAGCACTAGCTAATATGCGGGATGCATCCAACCATGGCCTTGACCGCATGCCCAATATAGAGCTGGCTGTTGCTGCCCTTGTGCTATCGCCTGATGAAGCACTTTGGCCCGATGCACGTTACCCCGGCCACAGTGCCTGTTGACAGATGACTTTATTGTGAGAAACTATGACACAGCAGCACGTATGGGACGTATTGGGACTTCCATGTCACACCTTATGCTGTCCCTGTGCCAGACATTGCAGGCTTTGGAGGTTGACCCTTCTGCCCAGAGCCTGAGTGACACCTCTTTATATGACTAGGGAGTTGGGGAGGCTAATGTCTTCATTAATCCTTGCCCGATGCCAAATATGGCTGGCCCAGTCTCCACTTTTTGAACCCTGCTGGAGAGCCCTCCGCTCTCTTCCTGTTTTTCCTGGGGAACTGTTCACCAGCCAGCAGCTCAGATGCTGGGAAGTGCTAATGTCAAACCCTGGGTTGTATCAACCCTGTCACAGGGCTACAACATTCAATTCAGACGTCAACCGCCGAGGTTCCAGGGAGTCAAAATGACCTTAGTCAAGGACACAAACAAGGCTCTGGCCCTATGCCAGGAGGTCTGGGCTCTCCTGAAGAAGGGTGAGATCGAGCAATTAAACAGCGCTTTACAGAACAGTGGATTCTCTTCCACCTATTTTATTATCGCAAAGAAAGACTGCGGATTTTACCACATACTGGATTTAAGACCTCTGAACATACACCTCAAGGATTTCAAGTTCCACATGCTACGTACAGTGGACGTGCTGCAAGGCATCAGGCAGAATGATTGGTTTACAACCATCGACCTGAAAGAAGCATATTTTCACGTTCCAATCACACCCCAGCCAGGCAATTCCTCAGTTTCGCCTTCGAGGAAAGGGCTTACCAGTTTTGTGTGCTCCCGTTCGGGATCTTACTGGCGCCAAGGGTCTTCAACAGGTGTGTAGCAGCGGCACTGGCTCCATTACAGTCCAGGGGGATCCGAATTTTCCCGTACCTGGACGACTGGTTGATATGTTCCAAGTCAAGGGTAGATGCCCTCAGGGAATCAGCATTGCTTGTCTCCCATGTTACTAAGCTAGGGCTTACGGTGAATTATGGAAAGAGCTCTCTGATGCCCTGTCAGCGAATAGTGTTTATTGGCCAAGTTGGACTCACGGTTGATGATGGCTAGCCCCTCTCAACAGTGAGTCCTCAAGCTCATCAGTTGCTTCAGAAGAGGCAGGGCTCTGGCCCTCAAAGCATTTCTGAGACTGCTAGGTATGCTCACAGCAGCCTCATCGGTGGTCCCTTGGGGCCTTCTGTCATTAAAGCCATTCCAGATCTGGCTGAACGACCTCAGCTTGCATCCCACTCAACACAGACACAGGCTGGTCAGAGTCACTGCCAGTTGCCTAAGGTGCCTGCGCCCATGGAGGATAAAAGCATATTTTACTCAGGGGGTTCCCTTAGGGGCCATACCTTCTCGCAAAGAAGTAGTGACCACAGATGCCTCCCTGGTAGGGTGGGGAGCTGTATGGCACTGCAGGGCAGTCAGAGGCCAGTGGAGTCCTTGGCAGCGGGAACAACACATAAATGTGTTGGAGCTACAGGCAGTGTGGCTCGCCATCAAACATTTCCTTCCAGTGCTGGTAGGAAGGCATGTAAGGACATTAGACAGACATAAGTCTGTTCTTATAAGGATAGAACAGACAACACATCTGTGGTCTACCATATAAACCACCAGGGGAGCACCAGGTCCAAATAATCCTTGAGGCTGGCTCAACAGCTGTTATTGTGGGCCCACCCTCACCTATTAAGCCTGAAGGCAATGCCCTTACCAGGCACTCAAAACATAGCTGCAAATTTCCTATCCCGGCACAGCCCCCACCCTGGCGAATGGAAGCTGCACCCCGAAGTAGTGCAAGTGATCTGGCACAGATATGGCAGGGCAGAGGTGGAGCTTTTTGCCTCAATGTCAACAACACACTGTCCCTTTTGGTTTTCACTAGGGGAACCAACAAGCCCCTTGGGCCAAGATGCGCTGGCCCATGCGTGGCAAAATCGACTGCTGTATGCTTTCCCTCCACTACTGTTGATACTGCCCTCCCTAAACAGGATCCTCGGGGGCAATCACAAGGTGCTACTAGTAGCCCCCAAATGGCCAGGTTCCAGCAGTGGTTCCCAATACTACACAGATTACTGTACAGGGAGCCTTGGTGCCTCTCTGTGAGGAATAACCCAGTATACTTTTGGGATTTGCCTCTCGTATTAGAGGCTATGTGTCAGCCCCCATTTGAACCTCTAGAGAGGTCAGAATTGAGGTGGCTGTCTATGAAAACAGCTTTCCTCTTAGCCATGGAATTGGCTAGATGAGTAGGTGAGTTGCACGCCTTATCAGTAAGCCGACACTGGAGTTCTGGGAAAACAGAGGTAACTTTATGGCCGAACCCTTCATTTCTCCCAAAGACCTTTTCTTCATCTTATACCAGCCTCTCAGTCTGTCAGCTTTTGAGCCCCCAACTCAGGAGGATGAGCAGGGGTCGAATGCGAGCCTGTGGTGTCCAGTGTGAGCACTAAAGTGTTATATCCAAATGACTGCTGAATTCTGGCAGTCAGATTCACTGTTTGTCTGCCATACGGGGCATAGGCGAAGTCAGGCTTTGTCCAAGCAGTGTCTGTCAAAATGGATTGTAGATGCTATCGTTTATGCCTATAAGGGCAGGGGTCAGTGGATCCCTCCTCAGGTTCGAAGTCCCTCAACCAGGAGTGTGTCTACTTCATGGGCAGCCCTATGAGGGGTCCCTCTTTCAGATACTTGTGCAGCTGTGTTATGGGCATCAACCTACACATTTGCAAGATTTTATAGGGTGAATGTGATCTCGCACAACCCAGTGGCTACAGCCATTTTTTCCCCGGCTTCACAGCCGTTGTTAAGGGGCACGTAGAACTTCCTCTGGACCTTGTTGGTATAACTCATCCAGGTGCAGAAAGCGATCAGTAGAAATGAAATAGAATGATGATTACGTATGTAACCATGGTTCTATGAATTTCGGATGACCGGCAGAGCTTGGCAGTCACTCGGAAGATTCACGAGAAGATTGCCAAGAGATCATTTCCACGGTGAACGTGCCTTTAGTTTCGGGGCAAAAGGCACACGTCACCCAGGTCATAGGTGACTTTGTTGATATAAACACTCAACCTGCACATCCACATGATGGGCATCCAGGTGCTGAAAGCACCGCCTCTGGCGGTCATCCGAAATTCATAGAACCGTGGTTACATACGTAACCATCATTAAATATTCACACTGATATACTGTGCTGGCAAAGTTACAAATAAATATTTAAAAATCTGTATTGAAATTACTGGCTTATGCTTTTCCCTAATTGGTGTCACTTGTCATTTAATTAAATTTGCAATTTTATTACATTTAAACAATAAAACTATCAGAATTGGTATTGGGCAGTAACAATCTTGATGTAATATGTGAAAAGGGTATGATGCTTTGTGCGATATTGTGATCTATTGTAATACATACAGTATATGAAGTAGACAATAATACCCAGCCCTAATATACATAGGCTACACAGCACCATTTTTTTCCAACTTCAAACACTGACAGAGATGAAAAGAATGACAAATTATATCATCAATGCTTTTTAAGACATTAATCAGGCTAATGATACTTAGTTAGACAAAACAAACACACTGACTTATCTTCTGTCAATATTCTATGATGCGGGGTTTGGGGGGGTTCGGGTGATTAATAGTACACCACTTTTCAGGGCCTGAGTACCGATGGTGTGAGGCCCTATTGGATCTGCTCCGTTTATTAGGGCCCAAGCATTGAAAGTGCGAAGGCCCTATTGTTTTCTTTAGGATTAGTCTTATTATTATTATTATTATTATTAGCGGTCAAGCCCCAAAGGGGTGAAGGGACGTATTCGTTAGTTTTCCTATTCTTGTTGTTGTTCTTCTTCTGCTCAGGAAGCCTATGGCATTCCATAGAACTGCTTGTGGGAAAGTCATGAAATTTGGCACACTGATAGAGGATAGTCTGATCTGTGAATATAGTAAATTTGGAGTCTCTACCTCAATCCCTCTAGCGCCACCAACTGTCCAAATTTTTTTATTCGATTGCACCCTATGACGACATTTTCTGTCATGAAAGTTTTTTCATTTTGAATTTTCTGAAAAAACTACTTTTTAGGCCGTTTGTCTGATTTGCACAATATTTGGCCTGCATCATCTCGAGGCACTCAGGACAAAAAGATACTCACAGTATTTTGATAAACTATACCGTTTTCAAATGGCGCTTCAACGAATTCGATGGCAAGCACGCCAAAATGGACGTGAGTGTACATCTCCATAACACTTTGAGGGATTGTGAGGAAACTTGGTATGTGTCATCAGCATTACGCCCTGAGTTTACCTACGTTGTTTCGGAACAGCATCACCTAGTGGTCACGAGATAAGAAAAAAGCACATTTTTGCTTATAACTTTTGAACAGTTTGTCCTAAAATTATTAAACTGGTCTTTTGAATTTAGTCATAAAATGCTCTATTTAAGGAACAACTTGGCATATCGTTATGAAACTCTGTATGTCTCTTTTGGATGATGCTCTGAAGGGACTTAAAAAGTTTCGGGACAGTGCCACCTTGTGGTCAAAAATTATAATGCTTTTTCTAAAAATGCTAATAGGTATTGACTCCTTTTGCCTACTGTCAGGAGACTGACCTTGATAGATTCCGTGGTTCATGCCGAGAACAATGATATTGTTATGTTATGATAATTTGCTAACAGTCGAGCAAACTTCCTGTCTGCTATTTTTAAATGTTTTGAAAATATACTTTTTTGAATTCCTCCTAGGCCGTTTGTTTGATTTGCACGAAAATTGTCCTGCATCATCTAGGTGCAGATTATTATAGCCCTGTGCAAATTATAGCCCTGTGCCATGCATGGGGTTTATTCATGTAAAAAATCAGGTTGCTGATGCTGTCATCCTTATGGATGTCTGCAAATAGAGTCTCTGGATTTTCTGTCAGCCTCTTGTTTTTGTAAACTTTTCATGCAGTTTCATTCCTGGTATTGTTTTGGCCAAGATGTTTTCACACCTTCCTTTTCACACCTCCATCATGTAGGTCGGCTGGTCAGGTAGATCTGGACCCTCATAGAGAAACTGTTCAGTGGGGATCAAGATCTGGTGGTCGAAAGTAAAAGTAATAATATTAATAATGACTTGAGTAAGAGTAATAAGGTATATGATGAGAAGACTACAAGCTACTAGTTATTTCGGATCTGATTAAAATCAAGGGAAAATCCTGAATTTCAGACTACATGGAGAATTCTGTGTGTGTGCTCTGACTCGCTCGCTTCTTCCCCGTCTCCAGGACGCTAAAAACATGAGCGGTTGTTGTGTCAGACCACTGCAGCGTATCGCGAGGCTCGTAACCTCATAGTACATCATTTAAACTAATTATAAAACAACATATATTCATTACTATTTAACAGTAACAGAGGAACGGCACCAAATGTAGCGAAGTAAAAGTACATTTCTTTGATTAAAAATGAACTTGAGTAAGAGTATAAGTATGGCCAGTTAACTATTAAGTATTTTTTTTCTCTAAAAGTTACTGAAGGAAATGTAACAAAGTAAATTACTACCCACCTCTGAGTATCTGTGATAGTCAGGATGTGTAAATCACGTTGTGAATATTCTTTTTCTGTAACAGCACATTTGATAAATGTTGCCACATGTTTAAATTAATACATAAAATGTTTGAATATTTGGTTTAATTTTGATTGATTCACACAGTACAGTACTATATAACTCAATTCAATGACGTGGAATCGATGTACAAATTTGAATTAAGTAAATTCAATAAGCTTTTTTTCAGTGTGTGGACTTCTGTGTTCACTTTAAACCAGTTTTTAAATAACTTTTAATCTAAGAAAAGAACAAAAGTTTCCATTTGCAAGAAAGGAGAAGATGGAATTCATTCAGCATTACCTTGAAGAACTTTATACAGCGAAAAAAATCCCAGCTCATTTAAAAAACATTAAAGTGAACTGAGCCTCAAACCCCAGCCACTGGCATACTAAACTTCCCTGTTACCATTGCACTACCCAAGTACACATACTGCTCACACATTAATATCGTACATGTTGATGAGAAACATGATATTTTACCTAAACCATATGTAATATTTTTTCTTAAATCTAACCAACCACACATTCCATTTTTTTCAGGCTTGACAACATTTAATGTGCTCTGCTGCATGTTGCAAAATGGTTCTGAGAGAGGTTCACAGATCCATGGGCCAAGCACACGCAAATCATTTACAATGAAACATCACAGTTTGGTTGGTAAAAGAATGTGTATACAGTATATGTCTAGGCAGAAACATGTGTAATCTGCCAATACATACAAAAAGTATCTTGAATCTGTGCCCTAAACTAAACAGGAAGTCAGCCGTTTAGATTTTTTCTTAAATTTTTGCTCAGATTTTGCCATTTCCAGGCCTTGTACTTTAACAAATTCCTCCTAGAGATTTCATCGGATCAACATCATAGTCGGTCACTCTCATTTAAAGCCCTTGACGATGCTAAATTGCCAAGCTTTTGAGTTTTCGCTGCATGGTGTGGGCATGGTGGTCTCACAAATTTTGATGTTTCAGCCATGAGAGAGAAAGTTGTTATAATTCAAACATACAATGTCCAATCTGCTCCAAACTTCACATGTTTGATAAAAGTCTTGGCCTGACATCTATATGCCAATATTCAGTCATAGCACCACCTACTGTCAACAGGAAGTGACATGTTTTACACTGTGAATGAAACAGGAAGACCTCATACTTTAATGAACTCCTCCTAGAGATTTCATCCGATCAATATCATGTTTGGTCTGTCTAAACTAAAGGCCTTTGTGATGCTAAATTGTGAAGCTTTTGAGTTTTCACTGCACAGCGTGACTGTGATGGTCTGAAAAATTCTATGCTTTGCCATGAAAGAGAGAGTTGTTATGACTAATACATACAATGTTCAATCTCCACCAAACTTCACATGTTTGATCCAAATCCTGGCCTGAAGACATCTACATGCCAATATTCAGTTATAGTCATAGCGCCACCTACTGCCAACAGGAAATTACATGTTTTACATCGTGATACACTCTTTAATAGGGCAGCCCCAATGTGCAAAGGCCCATTCATCGCTGCTTGCAGCTTTATTTTTTTTTTTTTTAGAACTACACCACTGCATGATGAAGTTCCTGCCAATTAAATTGGATACATTTCTCTGTAAATTTGCAGACAGAATATTTCTGTAGATTTCTGAATTCACTCTGCTGCTACCATCATGACTTACTTCAACAAAGATTAGTGAGCCCATTTTAGAAGCAGCCATGCAAACCCAAGGCAAGACACTAACACTACCATGCTTGACCGATGAGCTTGTATGTGGATCATGAGCAGATGGTTTCTTCCTCCACATTCTGCCATTTCTATGACTTTGGTAGAAGTTAATCTTGGTTCCAGAACACCATCTCTGTATATCTTTGCAAATTCCAATCTGGCCTTCCAATTCTTACTGCTCATGAGTAGTTTATATTTTGTGGTGTGGTCTCTATTTCTGTATTTCTGCTCTCGAAATCTTCTTCGAACG
Organism: Stegophilus panzeri; assembly: GCA_024331685.1. Lineage (NCBI taxonomy): Eukaryota > Metazoa > Chordata > Actinopteri > Siluriformes > Trichomycteridae > Stegophilus > Stegophilus panzeri. The sequence goes on from JANDJT010000103.1 coordinate 10,740,492, forward strand.
GTGGATTGTGATACCTTCACCTACTGTTGGTGAATTTTACTGTCATTTTTGGGTTTTTATTTACAGCTCTCACAATGTTCCTGTCATCAACTGCTATTGTTTTCCTTGGCTGATCTGTTCGACGTCTGGTTGTTAGTACACTAGTGGTTTCTTACATTCCAAAATGTTGTGTTGGCTATACCCAATGCTTATGAAATGGCTCAGATCAATTTTCCCTCTTTTCAACTTCAAAATGGTTTGCTTTTCTACCATAGTCAGCTGGCTGGTTCTCATGTTGTTTTATCCTTTTTAACAATAAATGAAGTTAATGTGTTAATAGTTTTAACATCTTATTTTTTTTCATACTTAATCGCACTTAATTAACATATTAAATCGACAGCTCTAATATATGGTTATGTGAAAAAATACGTACACCCAATGGAAATTGTTTTTTTTGACATATTTGGACAAGCAAACATTTGATCCTCTTTGAAACAGTGCCTATTAATAAAGTTTATACACACTGTCAAATGCCACATAAAATTGACATTTTGTAGTAATTTTCACAATTTAAATTGACAAACAGATCAATCACATGGAAAAAGTAAGTACACCCCTACATTTATCACACCTTCAAATCCATAAAATTAGAATCAGGTGTTCAAAATTGGGTGTCAGTGATTAGAACCAGATTGGGAGTGCAGGTGGAACCTGTCTTATTTATACCCTTCTCATATCTAGTGTCTGGTGTTCACTTTATAATTGAGGTGTGTGGTGTCATCATGGCAAGATTTAAGAGTTCTGTAAGGCCTTCAGTAAAAAGGCTATGGATGTTTGTGAGTCTGGCAAGGGATTTAAAAAGCTCTCCAAATTATTTGAAATACATCATTCCACTGTAAGGAAAATCATCTACATGTGGTGCAGATTTCAAACGACTGCCAATTTGTACAGGACTGGCTGTCCCAGAAAATTCACCCCAAGAGCAGTCCGTCTGATGCAAAAAGTCTCCAAGAACCACAAAATTGAATCACAGGATCTGCTAGTAAGTCTTGCAACTGTTGGTGTCAAAGTGTACGCTTCTAAAATCAGAAAGAGATTGCACAAATTTGACCTGCATGGGAGGCGTGCCAGGAACTTACTTTTTGTACAAAAGAATATCACATCTATTTATATTTCTGTTGAATAAATGATTGAAAAAGCTAATATTCCTTATGGTATATCAACTTCATTAATAGGCACTGTTTCAAAGATGGTCAAATGTTTGCTTGTCAAAATATGTCATAATAGACAACAATTTCCATGGGGTGTGCTTATTTTTTCACATGACCGTATAATTTCTTCTATATGTGATTACTCTAGGGATGATTTTTAATACACATTTTCCACTCTTAGTCATATAAGCAATTGAAGCCATTTTTACAATTGCTCTGTTAAGGCCCCAATAGCATGGTGAGAAAGGGAAGAGAGTGATTAAGTAACTGACAACAGAATTTTGAATTGAGTGACCGTCATTCAATGCTGTTTTTCCCCATAAAAGCAACAAATTAATTATGGACTGACTTGGATTACATCAAGGGTGGTTCATCAAGTGACATTGGGACCTTATCAGATATATGTTTCAGGTATAAATCTGTCATCTTTCTTTTTCTTTGTTTGATTTATACCACCTGGAATCATTTATGTGTCTAGCATCTTTTTTTTTTTTAATTCTTTTTGAAAGTAGACGTGAAGTGAACATTAAACAAGTAATCAAGCAGGTATTGCCTCATCAATATAAAAGCATATCTGCTAGTAAAATGTGTATGTTCCTTCCAAGGGCATTCAATTATATTGGTGGTCTGTGGCTGACCTCTTTCTCTCTGTTTTTCATATAAAAATCTGAATTAATCTACGCACATTATTTAAACATGTCAGTGTATTTTGCTTACATATGATTTATTCATTATTACACTTTTTGGTGCTTGTGCTGCATGTCAACCTGTGTGTTTGTGTTCATGCACACTGTTGAATATGTTATGACCCACTGTATTAGGTAGAGGACTGGTCAGTTTAAGTTACGTACATAAGAATTTGTCCACATGGCACATTGAAAGACTAGTATTGAGCTTTGGAATTGTAGTGACCCCTGCTGTTGGATTTTGTACTTTGATGAGTTTTTGAACTGTTCTTCTCTCTAGGTAGCTCTACATTCATTGATTTTGATACAAAAAGAAATGTATTTGGTAAAGCGAAGAATCCATAAATCTTTTAAGCTCATTGTTAACAAAAATAGATGTTTTTTCAGGATCTATTTACTCTGATAGAACAGAATTTTTCACTTTAAAAATGAGTTTGCTGTGATCTGAATTTCGTTACATGCCCTTGCATCTTGGTGTTCAGTGTTTTGTTCAATACGTTATTTTTTCCAGTAGTCATGATATTTTGGCACTCTGTGTTGCCAGATAAAATATCAGGTGTTGTGTCATTTTTAAAAACAACAGTGCTTGATGAAGTGGGAACGTTAAAGTGGCTAGTGGAAGTAAGTAGTATTCACTTCTGGCAACTCAAAGTCAGAATTATCACTCACTAGTTTCCACATTTAGACCAGACGTTTTTGTGTCCTTACAAAATGTCTGGGTTTCGCATGTAACCTTGTTCCCTGAGAAGGGAATGAGCTTTATGCTGTGCGAAGCACCCTTGTGGTATCTGAAGCTTGTTTAACATCATGCCTATTTATAGGCCTGCCATGATCAGGTGACGTGGCAATTAAGTGCTTCCCATGATATAAAAACGGCACCTGTGAACCGCACCGTCAGCCTCTATTATCTGAAGCGAAGATGAAATTCACAGGAATGCCCCAGTATGACAAAGCTAAGCAACGTCTCGTTCCCTTCTCAGGGAACAGGGTTACATGCGTAACCCAGATGTTCCCTTTCAAAGGGAACTCCACATTGCATGAGCTTTATGCTGTGGGAACGAGAATACCCACTCCGTCATACTGAGGGTATGGCCTGTTCAAAAGGTCAGAGCCTGAGGGTCACTGCAAGACACTCGAACTCGGGGTGGAACGTATATCCAGGTTTTAATATCGAATGAATGTGTGCAGCATAGATCACCCTGCCACAGCACATATATCCTGTAAGGATACCCCTTTGGACAAAGGCTTTGTGGAAGTGACCCCCCCCCCCCAGTGGAATGAGCCGTTATGCCCAGAGGCGTATCAAGAATGCGCACCTCAAAAGTAATAGAGATTTCTTCCACTATCCAATTAGAGATGCATTGCTTCAACACAGCATCACCCCTACTGTCGCCTCCAAAGCAGACCAGCAGCTGCTCCAACCTACACCTCTGGCTGGAGTTGTGGACATAAGTACAGAGAGCCCTTACTGGAAACAGTAGGTGCAATTTCTCTTGTTCTGGTGTGAGGAACAGAGGAGGGCAGAAAGCCTGCAACACTACTGGCTGGGCAGCAGACTTAGGCACTTTAGGACTATAATCCGGCCTAGTATATAGGAAGGCCTTGGCTAATCCAGGGGCAAAGTCAAGGCAGGAAGGGGCAACAGAGAGAGCTTGTAGATCTCCTACTCGCTTGAGAGATGCCAGGGCCAGGAGAAGAGCTACCTTTTGAGTCAGAAGCTTCTCAGAGACTGATGCTAAGGGCTCAAATGGGGCACCTGACGGACCTTTTAGGACCACAGAAAGGTCCCAGAAAGGTATGCGTGGTCTCCAAATGGGCCTCAGCCGCCTGACACCACGCATAAACCTTGAAGTTAGAAGATGTTGCCCCACAGAGGCTCCATCAACAGGGGTATGACTGGCCAAAATGGTGGCCATATAGTCCCTGATTGTAGAAGGAGCCAACCCTGCTGAGAAACGTCCTTGAAAGAACTCCAGGACCCCTCACACCATCAAACAAAAGTTGCCACTTGAGCGCATACAATTTCCTTGTGGTTCGAGCGTTCAACATGGTCTCTACAACCTCAGTTGTTAGACCAGAATCTATGAGCTGGTGCCCCTCAGGGGTCAGACCCACTTTCCCTAGTTCCGGCCGAGGGTGATAAATCAGCCCTCTGGCCTGAGACAGTAGATCCCTGTGGATGGAAATCTCCCAAGGAGTGCTGTCTAGCAGGGACATTATCTCTGAGAACCATATTCGAGCTGGCCAATAAGGTGCTATTAGCAGTAGACGGCTTGGTGAACTCTCGCTACAACTTGTGGGAGCAGAGCGATCGGGGTAAAAGCGTACAGATGTGATCTCGGCCACATGTGCACCTTGGCGACCAGCCCCAGTGGTGCGGTTGGAGAGAGGGCGAACCTCAGCGGGCAGTGTGTTGTCTCCTCGGAGGCGAACACATCCACTTCCACTTGGCCGAATCTCCGCCATATGGACTCCACCACTTGAGGTGTCTAAGACCGCACCCCAGCCCATGAGGGAGGTTTCTGTCATTACCATCTTGCGATAAGGAGATGTCCCTAGAGTATGACCCAAGGTTAGACCCCGGGGACACCTTCAAATTCTCAGAGCACGCAGGCATTGCCGCGTGACACTGATTACTCTCAGAGTTTTCGTCCTTGGATGAAACTCCCCACTGTTCAGCCACCACTGAAACGGTCTCATATGCCCGACGGTATGACGTTGACTGCTGCTGCCATAAGCCTCAACAGTCTTTCATAGAGGCTGAAGGGGATGCCCAGATCCAGCTTTATCTTGCTCAATGTTGATAGGATTGACCCTACGCATGTTTGGTATAGAATGCTCTTATCATAGTAGAATCCCACATAAATCCTAGAAAAGTTGTCGTCTGCACTGGAGAAAGCATACATTTCTTGAGGTTCAACCTGAGCCCCAAGCTCTTCATGTGGTCAAGAACATCATCTCAATGTTGACTCACCAGTTCCCTGGATCGTGCTAGAATTAACCAGTCATCCAGGTAGTTTAGTACACGGATGCCCTGGATTTGTAAGGGAGCCAGAACAGCATCCACGCACTTTGTGAAGGTGCGAGGGGATAAAGCTAGCCTGATGGGAAGAACGCAGTATTGGTATACGTTGCCTCCAAACGTGAACCTCAGGAACTTTCTGTGACTGAGTAATATTTCTATGTGGAAATATGCATCTTTTAGATCTATCATCACAACCCAGTCCTCGAACTGAATCTGTGGAATGATCAATTTGAGTGTCATCATCTTGAACCTGTATGTCCAAAGAGTATGGTTCAGATGACACAGATCTAAAATTGGCTGCATACTCTTTTTTTGTGGACCTGGAAATAATGGCTGTAAAAACCTTCCTTCCTCAGGGAATGGGGTACATGTTCTATGGCCCCTTTGTCCAAGAGGGATCCTACTTCCTGCACTAATGTCAGCCTCTACTCTCTGCTGACTACCGTGGTGAGCACACCTCTGAACGGGGGGGGGTCGTCATGTTCTGAACTGGACCCGGTAACACTTTTCTACGGTAGACAGAACCCATTGAGACACATTTGTCAGTAATTTCCATGTTGCCAGATTGTCTTTTAGTCCCGTTAACTTTTCCACATTCTATTGGAGGGAAAGCATCAGATTCTCATTGCCCTGTGACAGCTCGCTGACCAGAGAACACTGAAAACTTGGGATAGCCTTAGCTAAGGGAGAACCTACAGTAGTACTTGGGGCTACCTTCCCTAACAACCTCATGTCCCCTGATACATCCCTCTGTGGCCCCTTAGGACCACTCATTCTTTTATCTGCTTGGCCTTTATAACCTTTCTCAGATCAGGCCTATTAGCAGGCTGCGACTGTGGCAGCCCTGTTCCCCTGGCTCTCCACAGGGGAGGCGGGCCACCACACTCGCCTTCTGTGCCTCCTTCCCACTAGCACTGACCCAGGCTCCACTCGTGGATGCCCGGGCGAACTTGACACAACGGGGCTGAATGCTGCCATATATTGAGCTCACTCAGCAGGTCTGCTTGATAGGCCTGCAACACTGCGATTGTATGCAGTGACCCGCAAGCAAGACCCACTGCCGCATAGGCCTTGCCCACCAGTGCCGAGGTGGCCTTACCTGGCTTGGATGGCAAAGCCAGCCACCCTAAATAGCCTGCTGTCGATGGAGAGATGTAGCTCACAAGTGTCTCCTTCACCTTCGATATAGCTAAATAGCCGTGCCATTCATTCCTCACAATGGCCAAACAATCTGACATTGCGGGTTTATAAATACGGCTTATGTATGGTTTTCCTCAGAAGCGTGATATTTTGTCAAGCACTTCTGGAAAAAAGGGAGATCCCCAGGACCTGTGCCGGCTAGCCGGCCAACCCAGATCCGCAATGCTCTGAAACCCAACTCCCTTCTGCAGAGAAAAGAGCAAGCCACGAGCGGAGCTGCCTAATTGTAAGGCATTCACAATGCACACAGTCAGACCTCTCGAGGGCTGGTGTGCTTCACCCCAGACACTTCACACAGAAAGTGTCCCCCCCCTCATGATGAAACAGGAGCGAGATGTGACACATTTCCTGAATTCTCTCTCACTCATACTTTTCTCTCTCTCTTTTTTTAAAGGGACAGAAAAGTAAAGAGATTTTTCCTTTTTTTGAAAAGATAGGGAGGAAATGAAGAATCTTTTTGCGAGCATTACATAAACGACCGACATGCAGTCTCTCTGAAGATAATAAGGCTGATGGCACGAGTCACAGGTGCCATTTTTATATTACGTGATGCGCTTAATTGCCACATCACCTGATCACTTGATCACAATTTCTGCTAAGGATGTAGTCACCGTTGAAATCAGAGGTGATACGATCAATGTTTCATCACGTGTTCAATTAGACAACGGTGTCATCGATCTGACCATGCTCGAAAATGCAATTCAGAGTAAACATTAATTTTTTACCAATAATACCCTTGAAATAGTCGTCCAAATCGTCCGACCACCTCGGGGTGGTGGAATTAGAAGGAAAATAGGCCATATATTCAAATCAGAA
>JANDJT010000103.1:10747508-10764958 GCA_024331685.1 Stegophilus panzeri
TAGACCTACCTCGGAGTGCTTCATATTCTATGTGAATGGAAAGAACATGTGTGCAACGTGTGTGGGTGTCTGGAATGTATGTGATCCGGATTTAACAGAGTAATAATATGTGTCTTTTTGACCTTTGACCTAGACCTGTCAAAAATAAGGTTACAATATATACAAACTATTTCTCTCTCTTACAGTGTTCAAACACCATCTCCTGATGGCAACATCATTCATGACTGTGCAATGAGTGTCTTGAATCAAGGTGTAAAAAATGTTCTATGAATAGTTTCTGTATTCTCAGTTCTTTAACACTGAGAATATCCCAAATAGAGTTTTGCTTGCATTTAATACATGCTTGATATCCAAACTGTTAAGCTGGAGATCTGCAAAGCAGTTTCATAAGCGATCCATATGCTCTATTTCACTCCCCCTCCCCCAACCATTCACTGTTACTATGCCTCAAGTCATCATCCATGACCATTTGAGTTGCAATGTTGAATTTTTTTCCGCTTGCTTTTAACAAAACTCCAACAAGCACTACCGTAACCAATCAGGGTGCTGAATAACTGTGTTTTCCCACCCACCGGTGTTAGTGGAACCAGTTAGGATGTTGCAGTGACTGGTGAGCCATGTCAGCTGATACAATTGCTACAGACTCTTTGACACAGATCCTCTACTTAACATGTGGCGTGTACATATGGAGCTCTTATATTGACATACTTCTCCACTACAAAAAGTCATTTTAAAGGCAGCAAGGAAGAATTAAAGACTAAGAATTATTCTTAGGCTACATCTAGAGTAGACTGTCCCTGCACTCCTATGTTTTGTAGTTTCCCTGCTCAGTTACACCTGATTTAACTTATAATCTTTCAATAAGATGAAGCATATGAATTGAATGGGGGAAAGTACACAAATCTGACGCACACACAATCTCATAGTCCCCAAAATGGAGGTTTAAAATGAGGATTTACGAAAGAAGGGAAAAACTGTGCACTGCAAATGTGTCCCACTCCAGCACCAGGGCCATAAAACATGGCATTAATATATTTGGTAATAGTTTAGCTAGAATAGTTATCAATCCCAGTCCTGACCACAAATCTTTTAGAAGTCCTGGGGTATAGAATTACACAATTATCATACGAAAACAGGTCCAAACAGATATATTTTTTACATACAGTGGATATAAAAAGTCTACATGCCACTGTTAAAATGGCAAATTTTTGTGATGGAAATTTTTTTAACTAAGATAAATCCTGTTAGAACTTTTCCCACCCTCAATATGAAATTGCAATGTATAAAAATTAAGTGAAAAACAATCAAACATTTCAAGTAAAAATAGAGGAAAAAACCTTAGCATAACCTGGTTGCATAAGTGTGTACACTCATGTTCAAAAGAAATTATCATATAGCTGTCATCAGTGAAATTATTCTGATTAACCCCAAATAAAGATCAGCTGTTTCTGTAGGATTTTCTTCACATCTTCTTGGTTTTATAATAATAATAATAATAATAATAATAAAAATAATAATAATAATAATAATAAATGCCTTTTCTAGGCACTCAAAGTGTGTTACATTGTATGGGTGAAATCACCTCAACCAACACCAGTGTGTAGCATCCACCTGGATGATGTGAGCACAGCCATAGTGCTCCTGAACACCCACCACACACCAGCTATTGGTGGAAAGGAATTCAGGAATGGAGATTATTAGGGGGCCATGATAGATAAGATCCAATGGGGGAATAATGAGATAAGGACTAAAGGAACCCTACTCTTTACAAGAAATGTCTTTGGATTTTCAATGTCCAAAGAGAGTCAGGACCTCTGTTTAATATCTCATCAAAGACACTGATGTTTTGACAATATAGTGTGCCTGTCTCTATTCTGGCCCACACAAGCCCCCTTGGTGCCTTCCCTAATTCCACTTTCAGCAGCAACCTTAGTTTTCCCCAGAACATCTCCCATCCAGGTACTGGCCAGGCTCAAACGTGCTTTGCTTTTGTGGGAAACCAGATAAGAACTGCAGGGTGATATGGCTCTGACATAGCTGACTGGTTTTAGCTGACTGCTGAAGCCATGGTCCTCAAAGAGCTTACAGCGCATGCATGGTATCTCACTGTTGAAAGGAATTGATCAGGAGAGGGGTATAAAAGAATTTCTAAAACGTTAAATGTACCATGGAACACTGTGAAGGCCATCATCAACAAATAGAGAAAATGGAGCACCACAGTCATATTGCTAAGATCAAGACGTCCATCCAAAATTTACAAAAGAAGAAGACAAAATGTTACCAAGGTGGCTGCCAAGAGACCTACAGCAACTTTAAAGGAGCTGCAGGAATATCTGTCAAGTATTGATTACTCTGTGCATGTGAGAACAATGTCTCATTTTATTCACATATCTGGGCTATGGGGTAGGGTGGCTAGATGGAAGCCCTTTCTCACAAAAACATTGAAGCTCAACTAAATCACCCCAAATCATGTGACAAAATGTGTTATGGTCTGATGAGACCAATTCCAAAAGGTAAAATAATTATATAATTCCAAAACGTTTGTTTGGTGCAAAAAAAAAAGCACATCACCAAAAGAACACCATACGGTGAAGCATGGTGATGGCAGAATCATGCTTTAGGGCTGGTTTTCTTCAACCAGAACTGGGACTTTTATCAAGGTGGAGGGAATCATGAATAGCTACAAATACCAGTCACTTTTAGTGCAAAACGTTCAGGTCTGCTAGCAAGCTTAAGGTGAAAAGTAATTTCACCTTTTCAGCACAATAATGACCCAAAGCATACATCCAAATCAACAAAAAATGGCTTAACCAAAAGAAGTCAGTGTTTTTGAATGGCCTAGTCAGAGCCCAGACCTGAATCCAACCAAAAATCTGGGGGTGACCTGAAGGGGGCAATGCACAGGAGATGCCCTTACAATTTGATGGATCTAGAATGCTTTTGCTGCCCTGCGATGGATTGGCACCCTGTCCAGGGTGTACCCTGCCTTGTGCCTGATGCTTCCTGGGATAGGCTTCAGGTTTCCCTGTGACCCTGAAAAGGATTAAGCGGTCTAAAAGATGGATGGATGGATGGATAGAATGCTTTTGCAAGGAACAGTGGGAAAATATTGCCAAGTCAAGATGATACCAAAAAGACTGAGTGGTGTAATAAAATAAAAAGGTGCTTCAACAAAGTATTAGTTTGTGGATGTGCACACTTATGCAACTAGGTTATTGTAAGTTTTTTATTTTAATTTTTTTCCCTATAAATGTTTCTTATTGTTTTTCACTTAATTTTATATGTTGTAATTTCATATTGAGGGTGGAAAAAGTTCTGACATGATTTATCTTAGCTAAAAAAATTTACTTCACAAAAACTTGCCATTGTGTAGACTTTTTTATATCCACTGTACTATGTAAAAAGTATACTTAACTAAAAGTACATTTAATTTTCGTCAACTTAAGTGTCTCTCTCTTTTTATTTCGGCTTTTCCCTTGTTCAGGGGTTACCACAGCGAATCAATTTTCTCCATATGTCTCTGTCGTGGGTGTCATCCATCGACACCCTGGCCTCTTTTAAGTCGATGCTTATTTGGGCCATGTAGTTCCATAGCGGTCTTCCCCGCTTCCGTTTTCCTGGGGTTTTCATTCCGAGCATTCTTCATGTGACATGCTCTACCCCTCTTCTATTTACATGCCCAAACCATCTCAGTCGCTCTTCTCTTGGTTTGTCCATGAAGCGCGCGACTTGGGCCGTTTTCCTGATTTGCTCATTTTGGTTTTTGTCTAGCCTAGTGTGGCCTAACGAAAATCTGAGCATTTGCATCTCTGCAACTTCCAGAGTCTTTTTGTGGTTGCCACTGTTTCCAGACCATACAGCATGGCTGGTCACACCACTTTGTTGTAGATGGTTCCTTTCATTTTAGCCGGCACTCTTTTGTCGCACATGACTCCAGTAGTTCTTCTCCAGCTGGCCCATCTTGCTTGGATCCTGTGGTTGACCTCTTGTTGGGTCGTTCCATTTTTCTCCACAATGGATCCAAGGTAGCAGAAGTTATCTGCTTGTTCAATTTCTTCTCCATCATTGAATGTCAATGAGTCATGGTTTTCAGGATCACCAATGCACATGTATTTGGTCTTCTTTCGTCATTAACATTTAACAGTAACAGAGGAACGCCACCGAATGTAGCAAAGTAAAAGCACATTTCTCTGATTGAAAATGAACTTGAGTAAGAGTATGAGTATGGCCAGTTAAACCTACTCTTAAAAGTGCATTTTTTTCAAAAAGTTACTCAAGTAAATGTAATGAAGTAAATGTAGCGCGTACTACCCACCTCTGATGTACTTTAAAAATACAGTTCAGTACATGTATTTTTTACATACTGAAACATGCTTAAACAAAAGCATGTTTAACTGTCATGTCAACTTAAGTATATTAATTTTAAAAATACATTGTTAAAATGGTTTAATATTAATGACTTTCTCAACACCTAAAGCTAAAGCTGTCCACTGGTATACCGCTGTCCATATGCGGACCCAGCAAAGTATTTATACTGTAACAGAGCCAATAAACATATGAAATAAACTGGCTGTAGTTCAGCAACACTAGTTTTTTTAAACGTGAACTATTTCAGCTTCTTTTGCAGATCTGCTGTTTCACCTTATCCAATCAATACATTTACATTCATCCAGTCTGGCTGATGCTTTTATCCAGAGCGCCTTACAATTGAGACAGGACACAACTGAGCATATGTGTGTTTAGGGTCTTCCTCAAGAACCCAACAGTGGCAGCTTGGCAATGCTGGCATTTAAACTCTCAACCTTCCAATCAGTGGCTCAATGCCTTCACCATTGTGCCACCATGGCCAATCACATGCATTTATGTCAATTATATCGCTGAAGGCAGCTATTCAGCTATACCTGAGACACAGAGTCACAAAGCTAGAGACATTAACTAGTGTAAGAATATCCCAGGGAGACAGACCCCCCTTCTCCCTACTTTTTGATTTCATATCATTATTTTTTTTAATAATTGATTTGCTTTATTAATTTTTAATACTTACATTATTCAAACACTAGATGGCCAGCTATTTTCACAAAGGGTCCACTACTAAAATAGAAGTTTACAATGCTGCATTTGTAATTAACCATCTTAGAGGCAGTAATGCACATGCATTTGTGAACCAAAATAGGTTTGAGAATCTGCATAGGAAGATTTCTATTTCTTTTTTTTCTTTTTTTTCAATTACAATCCACTAGCCAGCTCTCCCCAATCATGTGACAGCTACCAACTAGGTAGTGGTGTGCTGTTAGTCAATGGTGTTATTGGCTTGTTGAAATGGTATACTGCCTAAAATGTTGTTTGATATTAATTGATCTTCCTAAAGTTTGCTGTGCATCTGCACCATGTTTTGTTTCTGCACTGCCTTGCAGTGTATGGTTTCCTCTACATCATTTAATTCTATATAGAATTTAATTCTATATGAAATTGTGTATAGTGTATGATTATGCATACAGTTCTACTTTCTAAATCAAAGTTTTATAATTCACAGTAATTTAGATAGGCTGTGTTGTGGTTGTAACAATAGATATGGAAAATATGCATGCATGAATTTTTCAAACAGATCTTTATTTCTAAATGCTGTTCATCCTACAAGGTAAAACCTATCCGTTAAAACTCAACAAACTACTAAGAAAATGAATATCCCATAATAGTTGTAGGGCCCAAGTAATGGGAATGGATGAGTCATTGCTGTCTGTAACATGGACAATATCTCTTTACTACTAGAGATGGATGCACATTGAAGTTGCCTTAAATTTGGATACCATAACAAGCCACATGACTGCTAAATTTAGCTATCAGTAAAATCCAACATAGTGCTTTAGGACAAGTGAAAATAAGGTTATGAGTGCAAATCACAGGGATGCCATAAGCCCTTAAGCCTCATGGCTCAAATATATTAATTGATAGTAATTCTGCTTCACTTCTAAACCGCATCAAATTGTGGCATCTGACAAATGACTAATGTACTAAAGGTGGTTCCCAAAGCAAAGTTCTATAGTTCAGTGGGTCTTGAGAATGGTTGGTCATTATACATGTGAAATGAAACTTTATCACTTTATTACTTTGGCATAAAATGTAAATGTTGTCCTAAATTGATCATGAAAATATGGAAAATGTAGGTAGGCTGCACAAGAGGTTCTCAGAGCACACTGGTTTTGTAATTGTTTGTGACATATAAGAATACATGTTAGAAAGTGTTTTTCTTTGTTTGAGGTGAAGGTGGGTTGTGTATGGCTTGGCTGTGATTTTATGTGTTATATAATGGTTTTCAGGAATCCTGAAGGAATTCCTTGTAATGGTGTGTCTTAAACAGGATGGCTGTGTAGCATAAATAATGCAGGGTAATGTATATCAGAAAAGCTGATCAGACAGACTTAGTGAGTGGAGCAACCAGTCACTCCATACACACCACAAACCTCAGTGCTTTTACCCCACCATTGTGTTATCCCTAATGTCCTTTTTAATGAGTATGGCTTATTAAAGAGAACTGTTTCCTGTTACAAAAATGTACTGACGTAAAGCTCTAAATGCAAGAACCAAAAATCAGTTTGGACCACTAATAGGTTTGTTTATGAAACTGCTCTTTATAAACAATGTAAACAAAACCTCCATATACAATACTGGTACACTGTGGAGTGACTTATCTGGTGACATCTTAAAGGTACTGTGTGTGAAAATGAAATACTTAATTAAATACTTAAACTTCTGAAAGCTGTAAAATATCTATAATACAGAATTTGAGGTAATCACAGATGGTGTACACATTTTTAGAGTATACTTCCATATTTTCCACCCAGGTTGCTGAGTTTCCCTGCAAGAGCACGGCAAGGGGGAATAGTACTGTGAATAAGAAACAGATGAGAAAAAGAAATTGCAGGCACATTGCATCACTGTTAGATACAATGGAATCCAACCTGCTATTGCCGTTGGTTGTGCGAGCCATCATAATGAAGCTTAAAACGAGGTATTGTATGTTTTGTTTTGTGACAAAAGCCCATACTGTCAATATTGTCAATACAAGTTGATCCGTGTAATACCTTGCATTATTCTGTCAGTGGAAATATTTTGTGAATAAAATTTCAGACTAAAAAGTGATGTAATTTAAATGTGATCAGACTGAGTATTGGATTAAGTCTCTGTTTGTGTATATATCTACATTAGGGTGCAAACGTAATAAAAAATTCAAACAATTTTGAAAAAATGCATAATTTGCTAATAAAGTCATTAATTATACAGTTTACTAATTAAGTTATTATATTATTTATTGAAAGCAGTAGTGAGGGTAATCAGGCACTATACTGAGTCAATGTAAGAAGTAAATCAGTAAAAAAAAAGACTATAAAATATAACAATAAACAATAAATGTCAATATGAACACATATGACAATAAAACAGATATTGTTCAAACCGATTATACAGATATATTTTATCATATTATATGCAAGAATTCTCTTGGGTGGGGTTCCTGTGGGTTCACCAGTTTCCTTACACCTCCTAAAGGCATGCTGGTAGATGGATTTGTTATGCTAAATTGCCCCTAGTTGTGAATGTGTGTGTAAATGGTGGCTTGCAAATGGACTGGAATCCCACACAGGATGTGTCTCCGCTTTGTGCTCAGTGTTCTTGGGATAGACTGAATGAATGTGTTTGTCATGAAGGGTGCTGAGATGTGTTCTGTGTTCTCACACAGAGAAACATTTATTCTTTCACTTTCTGAACATGGATTCCAAATGGCCAGTATTTGTGGTCTTCTAATTAGAGCTTTCATTATGTTTTTATTTATTGTCAAAGATAAGGAGCTGAATAATTATCATAGCTACATTTTGCTCAGCTGGAGCCTGAGTTGAAAAGTCTATGTAATACCTGGGTACCTGGACAGAGACAAACAGTGACAAAGAGAGACATGGAGAGAGAGAGAGAGAGAGAGAGAGAGAGAGAGAGAGTGGGGCACAGACAAAGTCATCCTTATCTTGGCATCAGTCACTCTCTGGAGCCCCCAAATGAGAAAGTCATAGAAAGGACACAACTTCCTGTAAATAATCTTGAGAATCCCACATGGATTTTCTTCTAGGAATAAAAGACACACTAGTTCAATAGTTAGTATAGAGTGTTTCCCCATAGCAAATAAAATAAATATAACCTGTTGCTTGCATATTGATTTGGCTTTTCAAAGTGGCCATACAGGTCAAATATACATAAGCAAATAACATTTCATATTATTTGTTATACTATAAAAGACTTTAAGAGAGAAAGTGTTGCCATGTACAAGAGAGATTTCACTCCAGCCTTTGCTTGCTTTCTTGCACATGATATTCCATTCCACTGGTGCCAGTAATAACCTATTAACTTTGAAATTCACTTGAATAAATTGAAAGCCAAATGCAATTAAAATGACATTTAAGCAAATTCTCAGAAGAAAAACAAGATTGTATTTTGAGCTCTCAGACATGCATCACCTCAAATAAAATTCTCCACAGCTAATGTAGTCTGTTTTCATTAACAACGCTAAACATCATTTGACTTTTATTAGCCTTTTATATTAACTTTCTTAAAGCTTTTTATTATTTTAAAATTGATTTACAAAAATGATGTGTAGCTTATGCTGCCTTAATACTGTACATTTAAATGAATTGAAATACAGAATTTTTGACACAGTAACCAAACAGATACTTGGTGCATGGTTGTATTAAGTGTCTTGATTATCCCCAATTCAGTCTGCCACATTTACCTGAAAGATGTCAAATCACCTCAGGGTGCTAAATCTCAGTCTATACAGGATTTCACATATTTTCTTATTTTATTTATTTAATTTTTTTGTGATTGTTCCAGCCAAAAAGGCTTGATTTTGGTGTAGTTTTTTTTTCAAAATTTGCGATTCAACTTGCATAGTTTTTCGTGCTTTTCTAGCGAAAACTACTTGAATTGCCAAAATTGCAATTCCACAAAATAGTTTTGTACGGTCTTTCGCAGTGATGTTTGTTGGTAAATAAGACCTTTTAGCTGTACTCTTGTTCGACGCATGTGAATCAAAGAGGGCTTTGGCTGAGTGCACGTTGTGATGATGTCAAATGATGCGTCTTGGCCAAAATTTGCTGAAAATCTGTGGTAATTTTGAAAAATCACAAGCTCTTCCGAATATTGCTTGATTTTGCATTCATTTCTGTGATCGCAAAATCGTGGAGGGACTGAAATCTGTTAAGCTAGACTGATTACATTTCATACGGGTATTGAGGGGGTGACTGGTTCAAATGATGGGGGTCCCACCATTCTTACACTGCTGGATCCCTACAGTTTACCTATGCAGATAAAACCCATATCACCATTAAAACCAGTTAACTAGTTATCCAGCCTACTGGTGGACTGATACTATTAACCTAATTTATACAAATACATGTTTATAAGTTAAATAATAAGATATACTAGAATAATAAGACGAGAAAATTTCTTGATAATCTAACCTAAGGTTTACTACTTTAGCCTGGTATATTCAGATATCATTGACTAGTTAACCCTGGATATCAACCTTCTTTTTTAAAGAAGGCCCACAGACCGTTTTGTGGCTAAATTTTGTTCACTTTGAAACTGGTGCACTGCATTAATAACAAAATTATATGTTTTTACATAACCACTTGCTCTGAGCTGTAAGTGCTGTCAGATCATAACTTGTTCATTTAATATGAAAAAAAAAATTATACAATGAGTTTGACTTGGTGTGTGAATCAGATAAGATGGTTGGGGTGATTTTTTTTGTTTTGTTTTGTTTTTTAAAAAATGCAAATTGTAAGATTATTGGCCAAATGAGGGGTGTTTCCACATTTTCCATAACTTGCCTATGTACTATCTCAGATTTAAACTAGTTCTAATGTTCTAAGTTCTAATGGTTTGGCATCTGAGTTTCAGTTCACAGAGGGGGCAAATGCCAAAGCACTTGAGGACATTGCTTCTAATTAGTTGCTTGGCAAGTGCATCACACTTCTTGGCCTGCAATTTTACCCTGAGGGCTGCATTTATTCTTACACAACTCTCCTGGGAAATATGGTCTCTTAAGGGGCAAACGCATGTCATTTGTTTATCTGTGAGTATCTGTGAGCATTCTCTGCACAAATGTTGAAACAGGATTTTCAGTAACTTGTCGAGATAACAGTTTAACTGTGGGAGAAAAATAACTTTTGATTTATTTGTCCTTGAAAATACATATGGCACTGAAAGAAATCTTTCATGCATCAACAATTTAAATTAAAGGCAGAATTTCCACTTAATTCAAATATGTAAGTTCAACAAAAAGTAAATGGGTAAATAATGGCAGGTTTATGTTAAGCTCATTAAATAGAAATTTGTACATCTGCAAACATAATTTATTGTAGTAACATGTACACTAGATTGATATGTAAACTCTATTTTACTTAAATGGAAATTCTGCCCTTAATTTCAATATGTTGATCCATGATTTATTTTCATTGTGGCTTTATATGCTTCTGTTAAAAGAATACAGTAGAATTGTTTGTATTCTTTCAGTGCTTCCTATAATTTCAGCAAACACGGCTGTTTTCTCTGAAAGTATAAAAAAGAGACTCTGTGACCTTGTCGCGGATTTCCCCTCACGCATGAAGTGCCCTAAGCGCAATAGCGAGCTTCCAGCTTGTCATTGGCTTTGTTTATGTTTACATGTCTGTTTTTGTTTTGGTTTCTGTCCTGTCTCTGCCCCTGTATTTTTATTGGTTGTTTCCCTCATGTGTCCTCATTATTCACAGCTGTTCCCATTTCCCCCTTGATTAGTTTGTCTATTTATACCCTTGAGTTTGTTTTACATTGTGAAGTATTTGTTCAGTGTTTTGTCTCCTGAGCCATACTAAGACTTTTTTTCTGTGTTTGTTTTCCTGGTTTCTTGACTTCTCTTAGTTTCTCGTTTCTGTGTTGCGCCTTTGCCCTATTCACTCTGTTTGCTGATCACTGACCTACACCTGTTTTTGGACCTTAATAATGCCTTCATGTTTTGGATTTGTCTGCCTGCCTCTCTTAAATAAAGCTTATACTGCACTTGCATCTGCCTCACCCTGCATTACGTGACCTCTACAGAAAAAAATACCGTTCAGCTAATGTGCTCTCTTAGCAAAAGGTGTATGAATAACTCTCTTTTTTGTTTGTGCATTCCTGTCTCTCACACTTCGTTAATTTTTTTTTTTTTATTCAGAGGATTCACACTGCATTTTGTGAAGGTAAATGAGCTTGGTCTGATGCTTGCTAGGCCGTCAGGTCCTCTGGAGATCAGCGCATAAAAAACTGCAACAATCCTTTTCACCAAAAAAAAGCAGTTAATATTAGGGGTGTATTAGGGATGCAAAAATGGTACGATATGTATCGTAGCGTTATGGTGATATTTTCATGATATGACGTCCGTTGAATCCTATAGCTTGTTTGCAGTCACTTGATTCTGATGATGCGTGAAATTGAAATGGAGGGCAGGAAGTGAAAAGCAGAATGGATGAGATGGAGGAAAGTCCATACTGTACTGGTTTAGACACTACTACAAGAGAAAGGTATAAACAGAAAATCATAACATATGTTGGACATGATCCTTATTTTATGAAGAGGAGCAATATTTCTACTGAATTGAAATATTTGCCTGCCCTCGAGGTGGTAGATATAAGCAACTACCTTGTCCTCCAAACAACAAATGAAAGCATACAAAAGTATGGAGGCATGCAACTTTTTTGTTAGTGGTTGGGTCAACAACCTTGGTACCAAGGTGCTCCACAATGATTATAGTTTGGTTTTCACCCGGGTGAGTGGCATTTCTTTTTTGTCCTGTTGATTAACCTAACAACAAACATTCAGCGCTGCTGTGCCTCTCGATGTTAGCATTACGGTTGTTCACTTTATGTTATTAGGTTAACCACTCTCAAAGGTCTGCCGAAACACCACTTTGAGTTTGTAATAGTGCTTCCTATGTAGAAAATCACTTCCTGCCCTCCATCTGTATTTCGAAAATCCCAGCTTCTGCCTGAAATGTAGATATGCTGTTTAAAAAAACCAAAAAAAAAACAAACCTGTAAGTAACCTAAACAAACCCAAAAGCTGTTTTTGTTGAGTTGAACTTAATTGAACAGAACACTATTTATTTGAAAGTTTTGTTTTTTATTTTTACTGCTTTAAGAAGTTCTCTATTAGGTTTCAGCTATCTTCATTCTAATGTTAAAATTCAGTTTTATTGTTCAGTGACACACCTAGTCAATTGTTAATTTACAGACAAGGTTAAATTAAATATTTAAATTAATTAATTAAAGAATTAATTAAATAATTAATTTAAATTAATTATTTATGTTGTATGTACAACAAAGAAAGTTACTGAAAATTGTTAATGTTTTGGAAATAAATCTGTTATTTGAATTTCAGTTTAATTTTTTCATTTTGTTCAAAATATCTTGATACGTATCGTATCGTGAACCCAGTATTGTGATACGTATCGAATCGTGAGCTGAGTGTACGTTACACCCCTAGTTAATATTTACAGTGCCCTCCACTAATATTGGCACACTTAGTAAATATGAGCAAAGAAGGATGTGAAAAATTGTCTCTATTGTTTAACCTTTTGATTTAAAAAAAAAAAAATCACAAAAATACTCTGCTCTCATGGATATCAAACAATTTCAAACACAACACAGGTTTATCAAAAAAAATCTTTGTTAAATATAGGTGTGCAACAATTATTGGCACCCATTTAGTCAATACTTTGTGCTACCTCCCTTTGCCAAGATAACAGTTCTGAGTCTTCTCCTATAATGCCTGATAAGGTTGGAGAATACATGGCAAGGGATCTGAGACCATCCCTCCATACAGAATCTCTCCAGATCCTTAAAATTCGAGGTCCATGCTAGTGGACTCTCCTCTTCAGTTCACCTCACAGGTTTTCTATTGGTTTCAAGTAAGGGAACTGGGACGGCCATGGCAGGACCTTGACTTTGTGGTCAGTAAACCATTTTTGTGTTGATTTTGATGTAGGTTTTGGATCATTGTCCTGCTGGAAGATTTTATTTATATATATATATATATATATTTTCTAACTTGTTTTTTTTTTAAAGAAGATCTTAAGATTCTAGAAATTTAACAAGATCACCTACAGGACAAACTGAAATTCCAATAGGATTTTTTGACAAGGGGGGTTTTAAACTATGGTTTCAAAAATATCTGTATATGTGTGAGCAGGGCCTAAGTCACTCATGTCCTTCAAAAAGAACTTCACTGTGATGCTTTTAACAGAGCTGATCTAATACACCTACACACTCACACTTTGGAATAAGACACTCCAATAAAATGTGCTGTGACCTACAGTATGAATGGCAAAAGACTTGGAAACATTTCCAAATCATCACTGTATACATTACAAACAAATATAATATCTGAAAACTACAAAACAGTTAAGCAAGCAATGCACCAGACAAACAAATTTACAGATTTCCACAGCAGTTTATGGACAGAAGTAAATGGTCCACTCTGGTTACACTTCAATTAAACAGCAGCAGTGGTCTAAAGACAATGGAGCTTTCATTCCACTGCTATGAGGTGAAATCCTAAATCTACTGTAATATTGATTTGAATTACCAGTTAATTAGAAAGTTGTATTATGATTGTTATGCCTGGAACATTTAGCTCTTTGGTATTAGCTTCTTGTTCAACACATGACCAGTTTCACCTGAGCCCTCTTAATCCACTAGAGTACTGAGACCTTCAGATGGTAGAACCTAATTTAATGTGATGCAGTGACTATTTAATACTAAAAGAAAAGAGAGTGTGTGAATGTGTGCGCATGTTCAGAGCACAGCCACAGGGCATCGGGTTAAGAGAGCACTGAGGTATGCATATGTGTTTTATGATCATGAACACTGTTAACCTTTAGCTCTATATGGAGCATTCTCTGTCTCACTCCAGTTCTGAGGTTGTTCAGATTTGATTACTGCAGAATTGGAGTAGCCTGAAGTGTTCCTAAAGAGTCAAGGTACAAAGGGAGAATATGAATTAGAAATTAAGGAACAATTGTACTTGTGTGTTCACATGTGATCGCACAAATGTTGTTGTGATAGTTGCTGCATTTGAGTGCATAAGCAGAAGTGTGTGTGTGTGTGTGTATGAGAGTGAGAGAGAGAAAGAGAGAGAGAGAGTTTGTAAGTCTTCAGTTGTTTGGAGTTGGTCCACTGCCCAATGTGTGAAAACAGCTCTTTGTGGATCTAGTCCTCCGTTTGGCTGAGGTTGAAAGACCTGCATTGTTATATTCATCGATTTCTTTCTGAAAGCTCTGCTGTGTGGCCTTCTTCAGCTGCTCAAGGGTCGAACACACTGGAGAGATGCACCACAGAGATGGTGTGGTTAGAGGTTGTTTTCTAATTGAATGATGACCATTACACCTTAATGGGAATATGTCTGCGAGTCCTAAAAAACAGTGGGTGTAGGTGTGTTTTTATGCCTTGGTGGAGAACAAATGTTCGCAGAAGAAGAGGATTGTCTGACAGTTTTGACCTTGTAGTGACATTTAGCTGGTCTCCATGAGGAAATTGCATTTTTTTTTTTTTAAACTGCAGCTTTTATTTAAAAAGTAAAGCCCAAAATGTCACACACACACACACACACACACACACACACACACACACACACACACACAGTACACACACAGGAAAAACAGATTAGAAGACATTGGGAGAGAGCCAGAAACAGCATGCAAGAGAGGGAAAGAGGGAAAAGAAGAGACAAAAAAAAAGAATTCTATGTTGGGGACAACAGAGGATGAGAGAGAGTTGCACAAGTATGAGAGAAATGCACAAGTAAGAGAGGTGATGGATAGAAGAGGTGAAGGGAGTGAGAGTGAGTTGTGTAGAGAATGCGAGAAATTATGAGAGAGAGAGAGAAAGAGAGAGAGAGAGAGAGATGAGGAACGAAGTACCAGAACCAGGAACCAGGTAACTGGAACTGGCCCCCAGTCCTTCAGTCTCAGCCTCAGATGCTTCACAACCATCTGATATACAGTGCCCTCCGAAAGGCTTGGAACAACAAGTAGAGCTCTTTTGTTTTTGCACTGAAGACATTTGGGTTTGAGATCAAAAGATGTATATGAGATGATAGATCAGAATTTCAGTTTTCGTTTCCTGACATCTAAACATCTAATTATGTTAAACAACTTTGCTGGCAGACTACCCAATTTTAAGTGAGCAAAAATATTGGAATACTGTAAAATACTACTTAAAATACTGTAAATTAAAGTAAATAACATTTAATATTTGGTTGCATATCCCTTGTTTGCAATAACTGCACCAAGCCAGTGGTCCACTGATATCACCAAACTGTTCTTTTTTCCCAGGCTTGTACCGCAGCTTCTTTAAGTGTTTGTTTTGGGGGGATTCACCCTTAATCTCCTCTTCTTTGGATGCATTTCTCGGTAAATTGGCAGGCAGAATGAATCTGTAGATTTCTTAATTTATTCTGCTGCTACCATCATGGGTTATATCATCAATAAAGATTAATCAGTCTGTTCCAGAAGCAGCCATGCAAGCCCAAACCATGACACTACCTCCACCCTGTTTGACCAATGAGCTTGTATGTTTTGGATCACGAGCAGATCCTTTCTTTTTCCACTTTGGTAGAGGTTAATCTTGGTTCCAGAACATGTGTGGCTCATTTATGTATAGTAGAGTTTTGTAGGTTATGATGTCACTGGCTATCTATCTGTACTCCTGTGTACACCTCACTGTCACTTGGTTGGTTGATTATTTGCAATATCAGTCATACAGTTTCTTCCTGCCACAATAGGTGGTTCTTAGCCATGGTGAGTGACAAATACTAATAGACTCTTTAGTAGAAGCTAGAATTCCTGCTTGGAAAACTACCAATCCAGTTGTATGGTTTTTGATTTCTCCTCTGGCACCAAGAGGAACTAATGGTGCAATCACATAGTATAAAAAATTAAAACATATCAAAAGCCATAAACAACGTCTGGGTTACGCATGTAACCCTGTTCCCTGAGAAGGGAACGAGACGTTGTGTTTAGCATAACACTATGGGGAGCGCCTCTCGCGCGCGACCCGCATCTGAAGCTTGTGTAAAATCATGCCTATTTATAGGCCTGCCATGATCATGTGACTTGGCAATTAAGCGCGTGATATAAATATGGCACCTGTGAACTGCGCCATCAGCCTCTATTATCTGAAGTGAAGACGCAATTCACAGGCCTGCCCTGGTATGAAAAAGCAACGTCTCGTTCCTGCTCAGGGAACAGTGTTACATGCGTAACCCAGACGTTCCCTTTCAAAGGGAACTTCGACGTTGCGTTTAGCATAACACTATTGGAATGAGAATACCCACTCGGATGGGAATCTCCCAAGGAGTGCCATCTAGCAGGGATATTATCTCTGAGAACCATATTTGAGCTGGCCAATAAGGTGCTACTAGCAGCAGACATAGACTGTCTTGGCGAACTCTCGCTAGAACTTGTGGGAGCAGAGCGATAGGGGGAAAGCGTACAGATGTGACCTCGGCCACATGTGCACCATGGCATCCAGCCCTAATTGTGCGGGAGGTGTAGGGCGAACCACAGTGTGTTGTCTCCTCGGAGGCAAACACATGCAGTCCTGCTTGGCCAAACCTCACTTGTGGATGGAGCCACCAATTCCTGGGCCTCAGCCCCGGCCTCAACAGGATGTCTGCCCCCATATTCCCAGAATGTACATTGCACTCACTGACAAACTTTCCTTCTGCCCAGAAAAGAATTAGTTGTGCCTGCCTGAACAGGGGGCACAGGCATAATCCTCCCTGGTGGTCAATATATGAGACCACTGGTGTGTTGTCTGTAAACACATGGTGACCTCTCAATTGAGGAAGAAGGAATTTCAGTGCAAGAAATATGGCCCACATTTTTAGGTAATTTATATGCCGCTCCTGATGAGGGCCGCACCAGAGACCGTGAGCTGGACAGCTGTCTAAGACCGCGCTCCAGCCCATGAGGAAGGTGTCTGTCATTACCGTCTTGCACTAAGGAGACACCAATAGAGTGTGACCCATGGCTGGAAACTGGGGACACTCAAATTCTCAGAGCACGTAGGCATCGCCGTGTGACACTGATTATTCTCAGAGGTTTCATCCTTGGACGAAACCCCCAACTGCTTAGCCACCACTGAACGGTCTCCTGTGCAATAGGCCCATAAGCGCCAATAGTCTGTCAAGATCCAGCTTTATCTTGCTCAGTGTTGATAGGATTGACCCTACGCATGTCGGGGATAGAAATGCCCTCATTGTAGTAGAATCCATATAACCCCTAGAAAAGTTGTCCACTGTACTGGGGAAAGTATACTTTTCTGAGGTTCAACCTGAGCCCCAAGCTCTTCATGTGGGCGAGAACAACATCTTGATGTTGAACCGCCAGT
>JANDJT010000103.1:10765058-10777905 GCA_024331685.1 Stegophilus panzeri
TATATATGCAAAGATATGCTGTAGAGCAAAGATGCCTTCAAAATAATGGAATTAAATGTTTCCACAGTAACAAAAGATACTGTAAAGAGCAGTAAACAGTAGTAAATGAAACAAAGTCAATATTTGGTGTGACAAAAAAATAAAAATAAAAATACTAGTCTCTGGGACAATTTGTGCAGTTTTATAAGGAAATTGTCTGGTAAGTTTTATTGAGCATCTTGCAGACCCAGCCACAGTTCTTCTGGAGACTTTGACTGTCATACTTGCTCCTTATTTTTTTAAGCAAAACCCAGCAGCCTTCTTTTTTTGTCTGAAAAGTGGTCTCTTATGTAATGCACTGCTTTCTTTAATGACATACACTTTAATGACTGTGAAAAATTGTCTTTATTAACTTTTGATCTTTTGTTTAAAAAAAAATTCACAAAAATACTCTGAGCACCCCATGGAAATTGTTATCTTTTTTTTATTTGTTTTATTTTTAATTTTTTTTTTTATTTTTTTTTTTTTACATATTTGGGCAAGCAAACATTTGATCATCTTTGAAGGCGTGCCTATTAATGAAGTTGACACACTTGAATAGAACCACAAGTAAAATGAGCTTTTTCAATCATCTATTCAACAGAAATATCAATAGATGTGATCTTCTGTGGAAAAAGTATGTCCACCAGGTTTTCTGGAATTTTTGTCCACATTTCTTGGTGGATTTGCTAGTGTGCTTAGGATCATTATCCTGTTGAAAGGTCCACTTTCGTTTCAACTTAAACTTTCAGACAGATGGCCTCACATTATCTTCAAGCACTATTTGATATGATGCAGAATTCATAGTTGAATCAATGAATGCAAGCTGTCCGGTCCCTGAGGCAGGGAAGCAACCCCAAACCATAACATTTCCACCACCGTGCTTCACAATTGGTATGAGGAGCTTCTCCTGAAAGCTGTCTTTGGTCTGCGCCAAACATGTCTGCCGTTACTGTGACCAAACAGCTCTACATTTGATTCGTCTGTACAGAGCACATTATTCCAAATGGCCTGGTCTTTGCCTATATGCTCACTGGCAAACTGTAGTCTTGCAAAGGCTTTTTCCTTGGATGCCTCCCATGCAGGTCAAATTTGTGCAATCTCTTTCTGATTTTAGAAGCGTACACTTTGACACCAACAGTTGCAAGACTTACTAGCAGATCCTGTGATTCAATTTTGTGGTTCTTGGAGACTTTTTGCATCAGACGGACTGCTCTTGGGGTGAATTTTCTGGGACAGCCAGTCCTGTACAAATTGGCAGTCGTTTGAAATCTGCACCACATGTAGATGATTTTCCTCTTTTTAAATCCCTTGCCAGACTCATAGACATCCATAGCCTTTTTTCTGAAGGCCTTACGGAACTCTTTAGACTCTAGATATTAGAGGGGTATAAATAAGACAGGTTCCACCTGCACTCCCTAATCTGGTTCTAATCACTGACACCCAATTTTGAACACCTGATTCTAATTTTATGGATTTGAAGGTGTGATAAATGTAGGGGTGTACTTACTTTTTCCATGTGACTGATCAGTTTTTTGTCAATTTAAATTGTGAAAATTACTACAAAATATCGATTTTATGTGTCATTTGATAGAGTGTATCAACTTTATTAATAATTCAAAGAGGATCAAATGTTTGCTTGTCCAAATATGTAAAAAAAAAAAATAATAATTTCCATTGGGTGTACTTAGTTTTTCACATAACTGTATATTAGAGCTGTCGATTTAGCGCGTTAATTTAGTGCAATTAATTATGGAAAAAAAATAACACGTTAAAACTATTAACACATTTATCATACACCACGCCACCCCAGACCTGTACATCATCTTACATTACACGTAGTTGCTTAGCATGATGTAAGGTGACAACCAAACTCTCCTTAGCCCTCTGAAGTTTTAAACGCATCTGTGATTGGAGAAAAGAGGATATAAACATAAGACTATATGCAGCTTACAATAAAGTTAAATGTCTCACTAAAGAACAGTTTTTGGTCCAAAAATAGAAGCAACAACAGTGTTCTGATGAAGTGTATTTTGTGACGCAATATAGTAGTGAAGAAAATAGAATTAAACAATCGTCAATGAAACTGGGACATATTGAAAAGTGACAGTTCTCTTAGAGAAGCACTTCCAGATGCCCCTACCATCACTTTTAGAAGAGCCCCAACGCTTAATGACAAACTTGTGAAGAGTCATCTCCCCCCTGTACAATATAAAACCTGGTTAGGCATCAGAGCAGGTAACAGGTGTGGAAATTGCAATCACTATAGCAATATGATTAATACCAACTACTTTACTGACATAACATCAGGTCATAAGTATAACATAAAGTCATTTATGAATTGCAATACCTCATATGTGGTTAACAGATTTCAGTGTCCATGTGGCTGTTTTTACATAGGGAGTACAAAGTGCAAACTGAGGGCGAGATTAGCTGAACATAAACATGCTATAAGAACTGCAGTCCCCAATATCCCATGGCTTTACATTACAAAGAGGCTGACCATGGCAGTAGTAATACGTTAAAAATATCCAGTATAGAACATAAAGTAAACTCAATAAGAGGTGGAGACAAATTAAAAAGCATCTTACTAGGGAATCTTTTTGGATACGTACATTGAAAGCTACACAATACCCAGGTTTAAACAGGGAACTGGATTTCTCAGCTTTTTTGTAATTTTCTCTGATTTAGCTATCTGGGTACTTTGTTTCACATCATATGCAGTTTTTCCTATATATATTGAAACCTTTAATATTGAGATGTTTCCATACATACTCTTTTGTTTGTTTATTATTGATTTACTCTGATAGTATGTGTATATTTTAATGTGTGGTTTCTTCTGTATGATATGGTTTGAAACCATGGTCTGTCACATGACTTTACCAATCAACATTAATCATGTGACTATATCACATGGTCATACTGATCGTGTGACTACTTGTTAACATCTACAAGAAACAGCCCAAGAGCACCCATTTTGACTTGCCCTGATAAAGACTAATGGCTGAAATGCTTAGGCATGTGTTTAACTGTAACTATGACTGAGTAGCCAAGAGATATTAAAGGCTTTTTAAATCGATTATCCTTTGAGTGCCTCGTAGTTCTTCAATAATACATAACAAAATAGTTATTTTCTCATGATACTGATATAGTAAAAGTTGTTTTATTGTGATCACAATTATATTTTTCTATGTACTCGACATAACATCATGTTTTTATTTTTCGGGAGGCAGCAAAAGCTTAACTCCCACATCATCATGATGAACAAATTTGTTTTTACTTGGATCAGGGAGTTACTCAAGCTCAAACAACTTACACATGGAAAAGTGGGCACTGCTCTCTCTTCATGCGGAGATAAAGTCCATCTCTACAGTGGGCAATTTTTAAATTTATGATAGTTCTCACAATAAAATTACATCATGAGAAAACAACTTTTGTAATGTCGAGATCACAGGAAAAAAACTATTTTGTTTTTCAAGATCATGAGAAAATTAAGTAGAGATCATGAGAAAACAAGGTGTTATGTCAAGATAGTCATGATCATGAGAAAACAAGAAAGAAATTAAAGCTGCAAGCAGCAATAAACAGACCATTGCACAAGGGTGCACATTGGGGCTGCTCTGTCAGGGGAAAGCCATTCCATTTTTTAGAATTTATATAGTTGTTGTTGACATAATTTCCTATTGTCAGTAAGTGGGGCTATAACTATAACTGAATATTGGCACATAGATGTCCTCAGGGCAGGATTCATATCAAATATGTGAAGTTTGGTCCAGATTGAACACAGATTGAACACAGATTGAACACTGTCTGAGTTAGTGTAAAACATGTCAGTTTATGTTTGCAGCAGGTGGCGCTATGACTATAACTGAATAGTGGCATGTAGATGTCTTTACGCCGGGACTTTTATCAAACTTGTGAAGGTTGGAGCAGATTGGACATTGTATATTTGAATTATAACAACTTCCTTTTTCATGGCGAAAGATCAAAATTTGTGAGATGGCCACACCCATGCCATGCAGCAAAAACTCAAAAGCTTTGCAATTTTGCATCGTCAAAGCCTTTAGATGAGACTGACCAAATATGATGTCGAGCTGATGAAATCTCTAGGATGAGTTCGTTAAAGTATGAGGCCTGGAAATGGTAAAATCTGAGCAAAAATTTAAGAGAAAAATCAAAATCGCTGACTTCCTGTTGAGTTTAGGGCAAGTTTGATCTGTTGAGTTAGATCTGATTAAATCTCTAGGAGGAGTTTGTTAAAGTATGAGGCCTGAAAATGGTTGTTGCCAGTAGGTGGCGCAATGACTACAACTGATTATTGGCATGTAGATATCTTCAGGCCTGGACTTTTATCAAACTTGTGAAGTTTGGAGCAGATTGGACATTGTATGTTTGAGTTATAACAACTTCCTTTTTCATGGCTTAACATCGTAATTTGTGAGACCGCGACACCTATGCTTTGCAATGAAAACCCAAAAGCTTCACAATTTAGCATTGTCAAGGCCTTTAGGTTAGACTGACCAAATATGATGTTGATCTGATGAAATCTCTAGGGGGAGTTTGTTAAAGTACGAGGCCTGGAAATGGCAAAAACACAGTAAAAATTTAAGAGAAAAATCAAATTGGCTGACTTCCTGTTGAGTTTAAGGCATGGGTTCAAGAGTCTTTTGTATGTATTTGCATTGTACACAAGTTTACCGAATTTTGTATATGTAGGTGAAACATAGCGCAAGGCGCACATCGTTTAAATTTTGTAGGTGGCGCTAACGAGCCATTTTGCCGCGATCAATTCTGGAACCCATATCAGATGTAAATTTTCATGAGTTGTGATGCGTCTGCAAAGTTTTTTGAGTTTTCAGGTATGTTTAGGCCCTCTAAAATGCGATTCATTTGACAATATAATAATAATAATAATAATAATAATATTAATAAATGGAGCAGATCCAATAGGGCCTCACAACAGCAGTGCTCGGGCCCTAAGTAAAGCTGCAAGCACCGATAAATGATAAACAATTTATATAGTTGTTTTTGACATATATTCCTATTGCCGGTAAGTGACTACATGACTACAACTGAATATTGGCATGTAGATGTTCTCAGGCTAGGATTCCTATTAAACATGTGGAGTTTGGTGCAGATTGAACATTGTATGTTTGAGTTATAACAACTGCCTGTTTAATAGCAGGAATAGCATGCTTTAGCACTTAGTTAATTGTTGCTAGCATGGTGTAACATGTTTCTAGCATGTTGCTAGCATGTTTAGAATTTGCTGGCATATTGTTATATGTTGGTAGGAGTGCATCACAGTGTAAAACATGTCACTTTCTGTTGCCAGTAGGTGGTGCTATGACTATAACTGAATATTGGCACAGATGTCCACAGGGCAGGATTCATATCAAATCTGTGAAGTTCGGTGCACATTGTACACTGAAAGTTTGAGTTATAACAATTTCCTGTTTCGTGGCATTAAAAGCATGTTTAGCACTTCACTAATTGTTGCTAGCATGGTGTAACATGTTTCTAACATGTTTCTAGCATATTTGCTACCATGTTTAGAATTTGCTGCCATATTTTTATATGTTGTTAGGAATAAATAAGTGTAAAACATGTCACTTCCTGTTGACAGCAGGTGGTGGTATAATGATGAATGAATATTGGTATGTAGATGTCGTCAGGGCAGGATTTGTATCAAATATGTGAAGTTTGGTGCAGATTGAACATTATGTCTGAGTTAGTGTAAAACATGCCAGTCCAAGTTGGCAGCAGGTGGCATTATTACTATAACTAAATATTGGTATGTAGGTAGCCTCAGGACAGGTTTTGTACAAAACATGTGAAGTTTGGTGCAGAATGAACATTGTATGTCTGAGTTATTTTAAAACATGTCAGTTCATGTTGCCAGCAGGTGGCGCTGTAAATATAACTGAACATTGGCATGTAGATGTCCTCAGGCCAGGATTCGTATCAAACGTGAAGTTTGAAGCAGATTGAACGTTGTATGCTTGAGTTATAACAACGTCCTGTTAATAGCAGTGATAGCATGCTTTAGCACTTATCTAAGTGTTGCTAGCATGTTCTAACATGTTTCTAGCATGTTGCTATCATGTTTAGAATTTGCTGGCATATTTTTATTTGTTGCTAGGAATACATTAGTGTAAAACATGTCACTTCCTGTTGCCAGCAGGTGGCGTTATAATGATAAATGAACATTGGTATGTAGATGTCGTCAGGGTAGGATTTGTATCAAATATTTGAAGTTTGGTGCAGATTGAACATTATGTCTGAGTTAGTGTAAAACATGCCAGTCCATGTTGACAGCAGGTGGCGTTATGACTGTTACTGAATATTGGCATGTAGGTAGCCTCAGGACAGGTTTTGTACAAAACATGTGAAGTTTGGTCCAGATTGAACATTGTATGTCTGAGTTTATATAGTTGTTTTTGACATAATTTCCTATTGTCAGTAAGTGGGGCTATAACTATAACTGAATATTGGCACATAGATGTCCTCAGGGCAGGATTCATATCAAATATGTGAAGTTTGGTCCAGATTGAACACAGATTGAACACAGATTGAACACTGTCTGAGTTAGTGTAAAACATGACAGTTTATGTTGCCAGCAGGTGGCGCTATGAATATAACTGAACATTGGCATGTAGATGTCTTCAGGTCGGGACTTTTATCAAACTTGTGAAGTTTGGAGCAGAATGGTCATTGTATGTTTGACTTATAACAACTTCCTGCTTCATGGTGAAACATCGAAATTTGTGAGACTGCCACACCCACGCTGTGCAGCGAAAACTCAAAAGCTTTAATTTAGCATCATCAAGGCCTTTAAATGAGACTGACCGAATATGATGTCGATCCAATGAAGTCTCTAGGATGAGTTCGTTAAAGTACAAGGCCTGGAAATGGCAAAATCTGAGCCAAAATCTTAGAGAAAAGTCAAAATGGCTGACTTGCTGTTGACTTTAGGGCATGAGTTCAAGAGACGTTTTTGTATGTATTGGCAGATTACACATGTATGCTGAATTTTGTACATGTGGCGCAAGGTGCACATCGTTGAACTTTTGTAGGTGGCGCTATCGAGACATTTTGCCACATTCCATTCTAACACCTGTATCAGAAGTAAATGTTCTCCACTTTTGAGGGGTATACAAAGTTTCATGAGTTTTCGAGCATGTTTAGGCCTCAAAAATGTGATTTCTTTCACACAGAAATTTATCAGGACATGGACACGCCCTTCAACTAAAACTCAAAACCTTCGCAATTTCGCATCACCAAGGCATTTAGATTACACTGACCGAATATGATGTTGATTGGATTCAAAAGGCTTTTTTCGGATTCATGGCTTCAAGAGACTTTTTTGTACGTATTCACATGGTACACATGTATACCGAATTTTATACATGTAGTGCGAGGCGCACATTGTTGAAAAATTGTAGGTGGTGCTATCAAGCCATTTTGCCACACTCAATTCTCGAACCCTGATCAGATCAGGGCTCTACATTGCTACCATTTCACTCGCATTTGCGACGGAAAAGAACTTTGTGCGACAGTGAAAAAATATTTAGGCGCATCAGTGCGCGTGACCCGTTCGAAGTTGTATAATACAATCGGAATAAAAACTACAGGAAGTCCAAAATGCGCAACAGTTACTGTTGCACTACGTTTCATCACCTCAGTCAACCGAACAAGAGTGCAAATACTGCAAAGTAGCCATTATGATGACAAGAGTAACACTGTACATCATCTGCTTCTCTCAATTTGCTGATCTCACAATCCACAATCTTTTATTGATCACGCAAAATGACCTGAACCTGCAACTGTGACATGCTCGTGTAGACACAGCGGCATCAGGCGCCAGTAAATTAATAATAATGCTAACGCTACAAGGTGGGGTGTAATTCAAACCTCTTTATTAAATAATTCCTCACCAATCATAATCAAGAGTAGCAACTGTTCAGTCTGCAAACATACAGTACGCTGCAGCTCTACCTTCACCAACTCTAATAGCGCATTCACTTCATTTAAACTCACGATTGCCAGATATCACCAGAAAAGTCCACTCCAGTTTTCATGTTTTGATTTACCCCCAACAAACGCAATATTATCAGCAGACATGGCAACAGCAGACATGGCAATTTTTACCATTTACTATTTACAACACTGTACTGGGAGAACCCATCTAAAAGGAATATCTGATAAACAAACAAACAAAAAAAATATATAATAAAATGTAAAGACAGAAAATGTGCTTAGTTATAAATAAATCATTTAATATAAAAAATAGACATTATAATAAATTCATAAAATATAAATGAAATGAGAAATGAAATAATGTTTAATTACTATGGGTTTCATTTAATATCAATTTGAATATCTTAGTAGGCTATTTCTTTAGAAGGCTATTAGCCTTCTTTTTCCTAATATGGATAATTTTTATATTAGTCTACTTTTAATTAGGACACTATTGTTTAAGATATTTAAAAAATATATATTTTATGCTTGTTTATTTATCAATTAACCAACAATATTTTTCATTTCTATTATTTTAATTCAATTAACAGTGACCATGAGCAGAGAGCTTACATGTAACTGTTTATGAAGCTTAAACAAAAAAAGGATTGGTATCTGGATCGGTATTGGTCGATCAAGATGACAAGAAATCGGTATCGGCTGTAAAAATCCTGATCGGAGGGAGCATCTCTAATGAACATTAAACTAAAGCTCTTTGCATCTGGCGGGTAAATGAATTCACCCAATCAAATCCTATATGAGATTATTCAGATATATACACAATATACGCAGAGTGGTTTGAGAATTGGCTTTGGAGAATTTGGAAAATGGCTAATAGTGTAGCTTTAAATATATTTAAGACTTCAAAGACTGAACATTGAGGTTTTTTGTATTTGTTTACAAGGTGGAACAGGTTAACGGTTGTTGTTTTTTGCATACAGTCTGTATAATTAACTGAAAATATAAAATTTAGTTTATCAGAAGGTAAATTAATTTGTCATGACTCACACTATGTTCCTAAATTCTGTCATACTTGTCAAACTCAAACCATCTCTTTAAAAAAAACTAAACTCCAACCGTGCCCCTAAATTTTGACTGTGCTCCTAAATTTTTGTAATTAGGAGCACAAGTGCTCCTAAAAAAAATTGTTACAGTAGAGCTCTGCAGATTCTGTCATTCTACCAGTTCTGACGCATCTGCAAAGTTTTGTGAGTTTTTGGGTATGTTTAGGCCCTCTAAAATACGATTCATTTGAGAAAATAATATTCTTCTTCTTCTTCTTCTTCTTCTTCTTCTTCTTATTATTATTATTATTATTATTATTATTATTATTAATAATAATAATAATAATAATAATAAACGGAGCAAATCCAATATGGCTTTGCACCAGCGGTGCTCTGCCCTAATAATAATCATAATAATAATAAACGCACCATAATAATTGCACCAACGGTGCTCGGGCGCTAATAAATGGAGCAGATCCAATAGGGCCTCGTACCAGCGGTGCTCGGGCCCTAAAAATAATAATGATGTATGGCCACTTAGGCCTTCCATAGATTGCTGTGCACTGTAGGCCTGTTAATATGGTAGAAGGGGGTTGATGGAAGCATTTCGAATTGCATCCTTCAATACGTTTATGTATAATAAATTCTATGTTGAATCAACTAAAATAATATATTTCTTTCTAAAGCTACTTTTTGTAATGTCTATTCACTGCAATCTAAGATAAAACAAAGGCAACCTGAGTAAACACAAAATAAAGTTTTTAAATAATAATGTTATTTATTGAAGCACAAAAGTTATCCAATACCAACTGGGCTTGTGTTAATAAAATCTATGAAACTGCATTCATAATGGGGTTCAGCTGGACTTCACGCAACCAGGCCTGATTACTGCAAACCCTGTTCAGTCAAATCAAAACTTAAATAAAACTTTTTCAATAGCATGAAGTTGGTTAAAAGGTCTAAAACCCAGTAACACACTATGCCAAAGTCAAAAGAAATTCCAGAAATGATGAGGAAGAAGGTGATTGAAATACATCAATCTGGGAAGGATTACAAAGCTATTTCAATGGGTCTGGAACTCCAAAGAGCAACAGTGTGAGCCATTATCTCCAAATGGAAAAAAACTCGGAACAGTAGTGATCCTTCCCAGAAGTGGCCGCCTTCCAAAATTCAAAAAGAGCACAACAACTACTCATCCAGGAAGTCACAAAAGAGCCAAGGACAACATCAAAAGACCTACCGGCCTCTCTTTCATCAATAAAGGTCAATGTTCATGACTCCAGTATCAGAAAGACACTGGGCAAAAATTGCATACATGGAAGAGTGGCGAGGTGAAAACCACTGCTAACCCAGAAGAACATTAAGACTCGTCTGAATTTTGCCAAAACACACCTTGATGATCCTCAAACCTTTTGGGAAAATGTTCTGTGGACTGATGAGTCAAAAGTGGAACTGTTTGGAAGACAGTGGTCCCGTTACATCTGGCATAAACCAGAACACCAAATTCCACAAAAAGAACATCATACCAACAGTCATGCTTGGTGGTGGAAGTGTTATGGTGTGGAGATGCTTTGCTGCTTCAGGACCTGGAGAACTTGCAATAAATTAGGGAAACTTGAATTCTGCGCTCTACAAGAAAATCCTAAAGGAGAATGTCTGGTCTTCCATATGTAAGCTGAAATTCAAGTGCAACTGGATTATGCAGCAAAACAATGATCCAAAGCATAGGAGTAAGTCCACCACTGAATGGCTCAAAAAAAGTAAAATTAAAGTTTTGGAGTGGCCTAGTCAAAGTCCTGACTTGAACCAAATTGAGATGCTGTGGCAGGACCTAAAACCAGCAGTTCATGCTCAAAAACCCTCCAGTGTGACTGAATTAAAGCACTTCTGAAAGAACAGTGGGCCAAATTTCCACAATAGCACTGTGAATGACTGATCTCGAGTTATCGGAAGTGCTTGGTTGCAGTTAATGCCGCTAAAAGTGTAACAACTAGATTTTAAGTTTAAGGGAGCAATTAGTTTTTCACATGGGTGATAGGTGTTGGATAACTCTTTTTTTGCGTCAATAAAAATTAATAAATAAATAAAAACTGTTGTGTGTTTGCTCAGGTTGCCTTTGTTTTATGTTGTTTTCATTTGACGATCTAAAACTTTTTAGTACGAGATATATACAAAAACAGAAGAGCAAATACTTTTTCACATTTTATATATAAAATAAATGAGATCACCCACATATGTGGGGGAAATAAGTATTGGACGCGTCAGTAAATATATTTGTATATGTATTTTCAGTAAATATATTTCCAATGGGGCTATTCACATGAAATTTTCAACAGACATCAGTATTAACTCAAGAAATCTGGAAATATAAAGAATTCACAACGTTAAAGTTCGTAAGTACCGTTATATGTAATCATTGCGGAATGACAGGAAAAAAGTATTGAACATGCTAAGAAAAAGCAGTTCTTCAAGGCAAGGTAAGGCAAGGAACCAACTGAAATTAATATCAGCTGGGTTAGTAAATTGATGGTCTATAAAAAGGCTTTTTGTTACCAAGGTGTCACACAAGAAAGAATGCATGATGGGTTAACGCAAAGAGCTCTCCCAAGACTTTTGTAACCTTATTGTTGCAAAACATATTGATGGAATCGAATACAGACATATTTCAAAATTTCTGAATCCTCCACTAAGCACCGTTGGAGCCATTATTCGCAAGTGGAAGGAACATCACTCCGTCATCAACCAGCCATGCACAGGAGCTCCTTGCAAGATTTCTGACCAGGGAGTCAGAAGAATAGTCAGAAGAGTAGCCCAAGAGCCAAGGACCACTCAGAAAGAGCTCCAGAAACGCTTGGAGGCAGCAGGTACCATAGTCAGAGAGAAAACAATAGGCAATGCACTCCACTGCTCACGCTCACCCCACAAGACTCCATTACTAAGGAAAAGGCATGTCGAAGCTTGTTTAAAGTTTGCTACAACTAATTTGGACAAGCCTATGAAATACTGGGAGAGTGTGTTCTTGTCAGACGAGCGCAAAATTGAGATTTTTGGCTGTTATACTACACACTGTGTTTGGAGAAGAAATGGCACTGCACATCACCCTAAAGACACTATACCAACACTGAAGTTTGGAGGTGGAAGCCTCACGGTTTGGGGCTGCTTTTCATCGCATGGTACTGGTAGACTTTATATAATTGAAGGAACGATGAATGGAGCCCTTTACCTGGAGATTCTTGAGAAGAATCTGCTGTCATCCACCAGGATGATGATGAGTTGCGGGTGGACCTTCAAACAGGACAACGATCCAAAGCATACAGAAAATGAAACTCTCAATTAGTTTCAGAGAAAAAAAAATCACGGTGTTAGAATGCCCCAGTCAATCACCTAACTTGAATCCAATTGAACAAGATTAAAAGACAACATGTTTAGAAGAACGGGCCAAAATCACACCTGAATACTTTGGCAGATTAATTTCTTCATACAGGAAGCATCTTGAAGCTGTCATTACAAACAAAGGCTTCTCCATTAACTATTAAATACTTTTTTTATCAATACCTTTTTCCTGTGTCATTCCGCTTTATTACACATAACTTCATTTATGTACTGTAATGTATGGATTTCTTTATAATTGTGGATTTCTTGAGTTAATACCAAAGTCTGGTGAATATTTCATGTGAATAACATCATTGTAAATATATAATGAAAAAAATGTTGACGCATTCAATACTTATTTCCCCCACTGTATGTGTGTGTGTGTGTGTGTGTGTGTGTGTGTGTGTGTGTGTGTATAAATATATATACACACA
>JANDJT010000103.1:10789809-10805920 GCA_024331685.1 Stegophilus panzeri
GTGTGTGGGGGTGTGTGTGTGAGGGGGGGGGAGGGGGGGTGTCGATGCATAAACAGGGAATCAAAGAGCACAGTAAAGAGGACAGAGCTGTGAGAAATTGTGCAACACAGAGAAAAAGAGATAGAGTGGTACGAAACAGAAAATTACTGACAGAGTTGTGAAAAGATGGGAGAAACACAAGAGGGTGAGCAAGAGATGAAGCAAGAGGAAAGTGTGATAGAATGGGAGGAGAGGGAGAGAGACAGAATGACAGATGTGCTCCTGAGGAGAGCAGCACATTCAAAGACTTCTCTCTTACTTACTGTGTGTGTGTGTGTGTGTGTGTTTGGGCATGTGCCAGCTAGAAAGTTAAATATTTCATAGTGTGAAATGAGCATAGCGTGTGTGTTTGATCTTTAATTGGTGGTTGACCTGAGTTCATGTGTGCATGAATGAAAATGTGGGTGATAATGTAAGCAGTGTGTGTGTGTCTTTGCCTATAAGGGTGTGTGTAGGTGTATGGAGGAGAGTGAAAGATGCAGTTCTTGGAGGCAGATAAGCATGTATTTCACAAAATGCATTTTGAGACATAACTTATTGTAACACTGAATTGTATCAGGTCAAAACAACACAGATCTTTGTATCTTGTCTTAAAGACATGTCACCACTGCACAAAATTTAATTTAAAAAATGTTAGTATTGGATCAGTATCAGGTAACAAGTGAATATTATATTAAAGTATAGAATATTGATATTGGTTTAATTTTGATAAAAATATGATCAGTGTATTTAGCACATTTTATAAAATGGTCATTCTATATGTAGTGCCTTCAGATGGTATGGGTAATATTACTGTTCAGGTGAATGATAATCCTAATGCTCAGTAACCTTTAAAAACCACACTGTCTGTCATCACTAAATCTTGAAGGGTGGATTTGTTGTCTAAAGTACTCATGTACCACCAACATTAACCTGCTGTTATGTTTTGCTGAAGTGTCTTGGCAAGAGCACAACATAGCTAGAAATATGAAAGTGTGTGTGTGTGTGTGTGTCTAGAACAGCAGATGTTTCTGTGAATGATAAATCTGCTGAAGCCTGTCGGTGAAAGAGGATCATGTGGCCTGACCCTAATTACTTTTGAGTCCAGTTCATTACTGTTAATTACTGTTAATGCCTGCTAAGGGGTGTGTGTGTGTGTGTGTGTGTGTGTGTGTGTGTGTGTGTGTGTTTGTGTGTGTGTGTGTGTGGTGGTTAGGGTTGTTTCGGCTTGGGGTCACCATAGTTGCTCCTGGTAACCTCCTTCTGTCTGGTTGCTAAGCAACTCCCTTCTTTTGTTCCAAAATTATTTAATTTATGGTTTATCTGCTCTTCCTCCTTGTTGCTCTCTCCATCTCTTCTTTCCAGCTCTTCTCTGTCACTCTCTGTGTCTCTCTCCATCTCACTCTGCCTCGAATCCCTCAGGATCAGGCTCTCTCCTCTTCTCTCATTAATCTGTCAGAAAACTCTTACTGGCTTTTGAATGTGTGTGTGTGTGTGTGTGTGTGTGTGTGTGTGTGTGTGCATGCTTGTCTGTAGACCTATGTTTACATTACAGTTAATGTACACTCATATGTTAAGCTCATATACTAAGCTCTGTGACCCTCAATTCATGAATTTCAAGAATGATCAGAGGGTATTGTGGTTGTTATTTTTCTCTATCAAAACGTTACATTGGTTTAATTTTTTAAAGAGCTTTTCACAGTGCGCTTTTATTTTAAAAGGCATTTGGCATTTCTCACTGACATGGCGACAGGGCAACAACTGTCAAGTGAAGTAATTTTAGCATATTTTTTAGTTATAATTATTATGATTAGGTAACACCACAAATCCAAATTCCTCCAGTAAATTCATTGGACCAATTCTATGGCTCAGACATGACTTCAATTTTCCTTTAGATAAAGGAGTTTAAATTTAACTTACATAGCAGGCTCTATTATTATTACTTCTTGTGGAAGCTGGTGAAAACAGCTGGACAGTACACACATATAAGCGATAACAGTTGCAGTCACTAAAAGTCTACAAAAGTAAATTGACACATGATAGTATGAAGGGTAATATTAAACACATAGGCCAACAATCTAATAGCCTTTTTATAAATTGCTAAATGTGTCAATCACTTCATGCATATTGTTATTGTTGTTCACACATTTAATTATATAATTTGTTATTCTATTTTTAACGGCTTTATTATTGTTCAGTCATTTTCTTATGTTACTTTAGAGTAATTTAAGTATTTTTACTTCGCTTTCAGATTATTTTTCATTGTAAAGGCATTATGCAAATAAAGTTGTGAGAAAGTTGACTTGAAAGTCAAAATTAAATTAATTAAGTTAAAAGAACATGCACAGCAGTTTTTCACAGCAGTTTGGTAGCTGCTCACAGCATGGCCAAAAATAGAGCACTATGAATACTAAACTATGAAATCTAGCTTCAGGAACAGTGAGCAGGCCCACATGACTTGTTGCACGTTCACCAAATTAAACAATGAAAAGT
Organism: Stegophilus panzeri; assembly: GCA_024331685.1. NCBI lineage: Eukaryota > Metazoa > Chordata > Actinopteri > Siluriformes > Trichomycteridae > Stegophilus > Stegophilus panzeri. The sequence continues at coordinate 10,792,321 of JANDJT010000103.1, forward strand.
TTCAGAATCTATATTACCTTGTTCAGCAAGCTGCACAATATTTTTTTTCCAAGCTTTGTGTATAGGTTTTATCAAAGACATAAAGTTGCATCATTGAAACATCAAATGCAATTGAATTTCAGAGTAACTTTTATATGTGATACATTTATATATCATGTTTGTGTTGTGATACAAATATATATATATATATATATATATAATATAAAAATCTGCAAAATGTTAATTAAAAAGTAAAATTAGAGGGATCATTAAAAAAAAAACCCTGCATAAATATGACCTAAAACATTATCAGATTTTCACAAGTCCTAAAAGTAGACAACGAGAACCCAATTAAACAAATGAGAAAAAATATTATACTTGGTCATTTATTTATTCAGGAAAGCGATCCAATATTACATATCTGTTAGTGGCAAAAGTATGTGAACCTTTACTTTCAGTATCTGCATGACCCCCTTATGCAGCAATAACTGCAACTAAATGTTTCTGATAACTGTTGATCAGTCCTGCACATCGCCTTGGAGAAATTTTAGCCTATTCCTCAGTACAGAACAGCTTCATCTATGGGATTTTGGTGGGTATCCTCACATGAACTGCTTGTTTCAGGTTCTTCCACAAAATTTCGAATCAATTAAAGTCAGAAGTTTAACTTTGCCGTTCCAAACCATTAACTTTATTCTTCTTTAACCATTCTTAGGTAGGACGACTTGCGTGCTTGGAGTCATTGACTTGCTGCATGACCCACTTTTTCTTGAGATTAGGTTCACGGTCATATGTTCTGACATTTTTCTTTAGAATTTGCTGATACACTTCAGAATTCATTGTTCCATCAATGATGGCAAGCTGTCCTGTTCCAGATGCAGCAAAACAGGTCCAAACTATGATAGTACCACCACCATGTTTCACAGATGGGATAAGGTTCTTATGCTGGAATGCAGTGTTTTCCTTTCTCCAAACATAATGCTTCTCATTTAAACCAAAAAGTTCTATTTTAGACTAATCCATCCACAAAACATTTTTCCAATAGCCTTCTGGCTTGTCCATGTGATCTTTATACAAACAGGCAGCAATGTTCTTTTTGGAGAGCAGTGACTCTCATTGCAATTCTGCCATGCACACCATTGTTGCTCAGTGTTCTCCTGATAGTGGACTCATGAACATTAACATTAGCCAATGTGAGAGAGGCCTTTAGTTGCTTAGAAGTTCCTGGGTTCCTTTGTGACCTCGTGGACTATTACACATCTTGCTCTTGGAGTGATCTTTGTTGGTTGACCACTCCTGTGGAGGGTAACAATGGTCTTGAATTTCCTCGATTTGTCTGTCTGACTGTGGATTGGTGGAATCCAAACTCTTTAGAGATGGTTTGTAAAGTTTTCCAGCCTCATAAGAATTAAGATCTCTTTTTCTGAGGTCCTCCGAAAAAAGGTTCATTATACACTTCCAGCAATCACGTGTTGTGAAGATCACACTTTGATAGATTCCTGTTTTTTAAACAAAACAGGGTGCTCACTCACACCTGATTATCACATTGACCCACTTTTCTTCAAATGAATACTGAAACACCACCCCTGAGAAAAAGCCCAACAATAACAGCAACTGTGCAGCTTGGTAAAAATACCACAAGTTTACCCACTCATCTGCCACACCAACCATACACACACCCATATGAAAGAACCATGACTTTCTAATAAATAAATAAATAAATAAATATCAGTCTTCTCCTCATGGATTAAAAAGGCATTACTCATCTTAATCAGGATTCTGATTAAACATATTTGTGCTGTTCTAATATCAAATCCACAATTATGGCATTAGGAATAATTAGTTTCTTGATTTCCTAAAGCGCAGATCTAGAATTAATTTAAAAGAAAATGCATTAACACTTACTCCATCAGTATCATAACTAATAAACATTTTCATTTTATTCATTTAGCAGAGGCTTTTATCCAAAGTGACTTACAACTGAGGAAATACAAGCAAAATGATACATCAAGCAGAGAACACCACAAGTAGTGATACCATACAAGATTATTTAATTCAGTGCTAGAAGAGCACAAAGTGCACAGAGTAGAGGTGTAAGAGCAGGTGTAAATGTAGAAGTATTTTTCTTTGGTTGTTTACGTTTACTCTTCAAATAAACTCAATAAAATTTTATTTGTATGGCACTTAGCAATGGATATTTTGACAAAGTAGCTTTACAGAAATATATAAATTCCAGATATATCATTTTAAATTGATAAACTTATCCCTAATGAGCAAGCCAGAGACAACGGTGTCAAGGAAAAAATCACTCAAATGATATGAGAAAGAAACCTTGTGTCACGACTAGAGCTGCAACAACTAATCATTAAAATCGATAATAATCGATTATGAAAATTGTTGTCAATGAATCTCATTATCGATTAGTTGGTCTGCACACGGCACGGGGTACTTTTACTCATTACGTTACTCCTGTTCCGAAAACACGCTTCGGATAGTAAATATTAAAGTTGTGTCCCAAATGACGTACTATACACTTACACTGTTTACGGAGTACTCTACTGTCTAGTGTGTGGATTTTAGAAAGGTTATATCATCTCAAATGGAACACTAGCGGGTTTTTACTAACCAGAAGTATAAACCACTTCCTAGTCACACGCTTGACGTCACACGCACGTAATGCCACACCGCTAGCTTTAGCCTCAGAGTCACCGACACTGACTTTCTTCAGTTTACTGTTTCTGTCAGCGTTACCTTTTATTCCCAACATGACCTCAGTCACCATCAGACGGAGGCGAAATCGTCATGTGACTGAGGAAGAAAGTGTGCTACCTCTAAGTCCTCTAAGGCAGGGAAGCATTTTATATTAAACACCGCCGAGAAGATTTATAAACTTTAAAAGCAGAGTTTCTGCAGCACGGAAGTATGACAGTGATGCGGTCGCGAGTTGCTTAAAAGGTTTAATTTAATTCCAGTTTATTGTCATTATATGTTGTATTTGCATACTTGCAGTGTAACTTCTGTTGTTTATTATAACGGAAGTGATGTGTTAGTAACGAGGCCGTGTTGCTCCTCACGCGCAGTGCAGACGCGGTGATACAGAGTGTAGCGCGAGTAAGATCTGTAATGTCTAATTAAAACACTATGATCAAAAGTAAAATAATATGTCTAAAGGCAGCGAGTAACAGAAACCACAAGGTGCAGTTAAAGTGAGTTTTTATTATTAATTTAGTACTGTAGTTTAATTCAGTGCTTTTTGTGCATCCATAAAAAATAATGCTATCTATCTATCTATCTATCTATCTAGCTATCTTATTTAGTTAGTTTAGTTTATATTTATATTATATATAAGTACTTATGCATTATTTTTTTATGGATTCACAAAAAGCACTGAATTAAACTACAGCCCTGAATGAATAATATATATTCTTGTGTGTGTATGTGTGTTGGGTTCTTTTCTGTTTTGGACAAACAGTTGTGTAAAGTTTTAGTCTGAATTTATATTTATAACACTCAGTTTGTGGATTTTATTTTAAACAAACAAACAAAAAAAAAAAGGCACTGAAAGTTTGCCCCACCCCATCTGATTAATCGAAAAAATAAACTAATCAATTAGGAAAATAATTGTTAGTTGCAGCCCTAATCACGACACAAAATGTGAGTAGGATGCAAGTGCAAATTTAATTGAAATAAAACGGAAGTACTAATACAAATGATTAAACACAGAAACTATGACATCTAGGCAGAAAAACAAGACACCATAACAACGACAAAGGAAGACAACGAGTGTAGTGCAAACTGTGGCTATAAATACCCGTAAGTTTTCATTAACATGAATGAAGTTCAGGTGCAGGTGGTCATGTGACATGATGGTGCGGTGCAGTGGCTTCTGGAAACTGTAGTCCAGAGTTCCTTCTCTGATGTTACATGACACTTTGAAAGGAACCAGACCTAAAAGGGAACCCATACTCATCTGGGTGACACTGAATAATGAGATTATAAATAATTTATATTTCCCTTCTATACCTGTATACTATATATTCAAAAAGTGCAATTGTGTAACCAGGAACTTGTCAGCTTATGAGCAACTTATGAATATGAACATCAGAGTTATTTCTGAATTCATTATAGTTTTAACATGAAGTCTATTTTGTTGAAGTTATCACTTATTGATTGATGATGGGGACTTGAGTGCAAAACTGTTCATAGCCGTTGCAGTCCTAAGGCTATCATAGCAATTGCAGTCCTAAGCCATCGTAGAAAACTGATTTGTAGCAATTGCAGTCCTGAGTCATCTTTGTGGTTTCTAAGTGGTAGCATCCACAGTTATCTCACTGATCATTAGACTGTCCATATGGGGCCATCCTCAGTAGCAGCAAGTGGCTTTCAATTGATGAGAATTCCAACCAGAATGGGCATCAGAATGGGCATCAGAATGGATCAGGCAGGTCCAGAGAACAGAAGGGGTCAGGAACACTGGTATTTCAGGAGTAGCATGTGAAAAAACTCCTGTCCAAAATGTATACAATACAGATTTTACTATTAGTTATATGCATTTATTAGGCCTGTCACGATAATTAATTTATCAACTTATCGTACGATATATGGACATGACCTTGATTATTTTTGCTGACCTCAGTATTGTCCATTGTGTTCACATGTGTTCGTTTACATAAGAAAGTCATGTTCGGTGAGCAGAGACAGAAACAAGTGCAGTTTTATTTGAGAGGCAGGCAGACAAATCCAAATTGTGAATCAAAATCAGTAAAAAGAACACAGGTACAGGTCAGGCGATCAGCGAACAGCAAAAGTAGGCATAATCCAAAATACACAAATGAGCAAACAAAACTAGATCAACACACGTTGCGTGCTGAACACTTTTGAATGTGTCAGATTCCTGACACACCAATATTTTAGCTTTCGTGCTGCTTCTGTCCTCTTATCAGCTTTAGTACTATTAAATCCAAACTTTGAATATTCGTTGAATTTAATATATAAATGCACATTAGAATACAAAAACTGTGTGCATTCTAATTTAAAATGTGTAGCAAGCAAAAGCACAGATTTTAATTAAAACATACTGTTGAAAAAATGACACGCAAGCTATTAATAATGCACTAACATTTTTTAAAGAAGAAAAATCTACAAAGAATAGTTTTTGTGTTTCCAATAATCTAGTCATAGTCAATAATGTTGGGGATTGAGCCAATTAAACTGCGTGAGCTGAAGCAGAACAGTAAATGAACAGCAGTAAACTGATGTGCTTTACTGGCGGGTTAATTAACTCACCCAAACACATCCTATACACATATGAGATTAATAAGTCATATACACAAGATAATACTAATAACTAATATTACAACCTGCTTCTGCAGAAAATTATGCAATTGCACAATTTGAATGAATTTGAACTTAAGTACGGTGCTACGTAGAATGGTAAGTCACGTTGTGAATATGTTCTTTCCATAACAACACAATAAAACACGGACAATGAATAACTAAAGCATAAAGAATTCACAGTATTGTATTACAATAGTATACTCCTTGAAATATTATTTCAAGAGATCAGGTTTTTACAACAAAGGCAGTTTTCACATGTTTTTCTTTCTACATGTTTAAATTAATATATAAATTTTGTGAATATTATATGATTACATTTTTGTATTTGTTGTTGACTAATATTCAATGGCAAAAGTAAATGTAAAACTGACTAAAATGAATGAATATGACATGCCAAAATATTGACTACATTTAAAGGATATTTTTGTCAGAAGACAAAAACTATGCAATTATAGTTTTGTTCAGTGGAATAAAATGGTCTTAAATTGACAATAATATCGTTTATCTCATTTTTTCTGGGACAATATATCATCCAATAAAAGTAGTTATCGTGACAGGCCTAGCATTTATCAATGCTGTGTCCACTTTTTCAAAACTCTTTACACAGTTAGCACAACAGCAGTCTATGTGGAGTGAACTGCAGATCAGTTTTAATTGCTTTCACACAAAATTGAATATTCATTAAATATTCTCATCTTTCAAAATTCATAAATTCATGAACTCAACATCCAATAAAACTCTGAGTACAGCAAATTTTTGATGTTTACATACTTTTTTTCAGAAGTATAGTACTGTGCAAAAGTTTTAGGCACCCTATTTTTTTGTATAAACTTTGTTATAGATTTTTTATTTTATGACTTTTACATTATCAAGTCAGTACAAAAGACATTTTAGATTCCCAAACGTTAATTTTCTAGCACAAAATTAAATGCCTAAGAAAAATGTTTGTATGTCATTAAAGAAAGCAGCATATTATGTAAGAGACCACTTTTCAGACAAAAAACCACAATGAAGGCTGCTGGTACTCTTAATTATGTGTAAATGAGTGACTGGAGTCCCATCCTGGGTGTATTCCTGCCTCAAGCCCTCTGTTTCTGGGATATTCTCTGGATCCACCATGACCCTGGTCAGGATAAAGCACCTCCTGAAGATGAATGAATGAACATGGATCTAAAGCACTGCACTGAAAAGTGATGCACTGAATTTAATTGATTCAAATTATTATATAATTTCCACATGAATAAAACATTACATCAACACAATTATTTGCAAAATGAAGTAAACTGAAAGACAAAATTGTGTTATATTTTGTTAATGCATAAATGATATACACACTTGAATCAATTCAGTAGATCACTATTGTGCTGTACAACTTATGAATATCATTAGCACTTGGTGATATGTCACAGTTTTGTAACTTTCTTAGAATATAATTTTTTTTTTTTGTATAGGGATTTACACTCCTGCCTGCAAAAATTAGCAGCATACTGAAGAATATTGCTGCATTTGTGATTCATATACTGTAGTACAGTGGTTCTCAAACAGGGGGGCGAGGAGAGATCGAATTTTTTCAAGAAAAAAACAGACAGGACATCATTTGGGTACTCAGTGTATTTTATTGCTTTTCAAATAGAATGTGCATAAATGGGGAAGAAAAAACCTGTTCTCTCTCCCTCGGTATTTTCTTTTAGCTAGGGAGAGGCGGAGCTTAGTCTGAATTTTATCAGGCTGTGAGTGCAGACCAGTGTTTCTAATTTTTCAGACCCCTTTAGCGGCTTTTTTTTTTTTTTTTTTTTTTTTCTTTGCGAAAAAAAACCCAAAACAAAACAAAAAAAAACCTGGCGACAAATCTAGTGACTTTTTGGACAAACCTTAGTGACTTTTCAAATATCACCAGTACTGTCCTGCAAGCGCGAGGTCTTGCTTTCCGCTGGACTCTCACCTCTCTCTGCATCTGCTCTGTTCAGTGAGGGGCTGAGAGCCGGAGATTTAACAATGTCATGGATAACAAAATGCGCCCTTCGTCCCAGTTTACATCATTCATCTGCGAATGTTTTTAGAATGCAAGACGAATATAATGCAACATGTTAAATAGTACATGTTATTATAGTTCTCTTGTTCAAAGTAGTTATAGTGTTCAGAAACATTTTATATCATTCATGTTCCATACCTGTCTGTTATATAGTTTTATAAAAGTTATTTAAAAAATCATGAGTTATGAAAAGTAATTAAAAAAGTTAAAAAATACACAAAAGCAAAAAAATATCTATCTATCTATCAAAAACAGATTAGAGTTTAGGTATAGATAGATAGATAGATAGATAGATAAATAGATAGATTTTATATAGAATAGATAATCGTTATACCTGGTCTCCTCCAGTATGGTGGGAGGCATGCTACATGATAGGGAAGGCTTGGGGGGGATTTAGTTGCAAAAGGTTGAAAACCTCTGCTGTAGTACATTCTATACACTAAAGAGGAACTGTGTTCTTATTTTGTAATGGACTGCTGGTTTATGTATAAAATCAAAGACAAAATAATGAATCTTGTAATTTTAGTGTTTTTCAGGTCATTGTATGTTGTTAAGGACTTCTCCCAACTGACGCCTCTTTCACTTTTGCCATCTCTCATCTTCTCTTTTTCATTTTGTTGATTTTTTTTTTTCAATGAACTAACAGCAATGAAACGCTTTTGGGTTGGATTTAAAGACAATATATAAACATAAATCCATCTCTCACTCATTTTTGATGGATATACTGTAAGTGGGGGTTGTGTTGGGGTTGATCTCTCTACCCTCTTCAAGGGTGGGGTTGTGTGCATAACAGTGTTTGATAGCCAGAGGGGGAAAAAACAGCATGGAAAGTAAGAAAAAATGGTATAAATAAAGTGGTCACAACCCAACGCTGACAATTACAAAGAGGCAGAGACCTATTGTAGTCGGCTTATTAAGAGGAGGGGGGAAATAAATGCAAAGATTTGTGGGTGCAGAAAAATTACATTATTTATCTCATTAGCTAAGTATGGTTTGCTTGGTATGTTATTCTTGCTGAGACACTGGTTTTGTGTATTTGTGTGTTTTTGTGAGAGCTTTCTTGCTGCTTGTATCTTTAGAGGGTATTTTAAAGGTACATTAGGTACCACATTCTATTAAATATTTATAAAATTATTAAGGATTTTTGGTTATGTCATAAGTGGATGGTGTTTGGTGTTCACTGAAATTGTTGAAGCAGCTACAGTAATTGTTGGATCCCCTCTCCTACAATAAAGGTCAGATTATTTGAGACTCATTTCAGGCATAGGCTTTATAGAAGCTTTTCTCATTTTTCTCAGCAGTATAGTCATAATAATGAATAACGGCTGAACACCCTTGACACAACAAAACCCAAATATGTCTAGTGACTTCTTTTCATGAGATAAACAGGGATTAGGCTTTTTTTCTTGTTAGAAGATGATATTTTTTAAAACAGGACACTGGCTTCGTGCACACTTGTCTTTTGGTTTCAGCAAAAACTGGACTAGGCAAGCATGTTCCCATGACTGAGCTGGAAAACAACTTGAATAACGCGAATGATGATGAGCAGAATTAATAACTATAACAAGGAGTGATGATAAGCATAAATAATATATTTTCTCCTTTGTATGTAAGGCTTCATCATGGTTGAATAGAAGTTCAGTAGCATTTTCTTAGTTTACAAGGAGACCTTGTAAATATCACAATTATATGCACACTCTTAGAAAACCTTCAATGATTTTTCTAATGTCCTTTGGATAGTTAATGGTTCTTAGCTTCTCAGAGGGTTTCTACTTGGAACCCTTTCTGATAGGGAAACAGCTGTATGGTTCTATAAAGATGGACAACCAAGGTTTTAGACATTTTGTTATGTTACTGTTTTATTTCATATTGGTAGAATCCTGATCTCTGCAGAAAAATCTGTTGTTTAAACTTTTAAATTAAAAAAAGAAATAAGAAATGCATATCAATAGGCCTTGTAACTTATTGACTACTTTTAGTTGATTGAATTATTGATTATGTAGTCATAGCAGTGTCATACCTTTTGAGTTTAACAGGTATACGAGTTTTGATGAATAAAAATTCAAAATTGCTTTTTATTGTTTTCTCACAATAGAATATATTAGAAATAGAAATATATATTACCAGAAAGATTCTTAGATGTTTGATGAGGATTACTACAGTGTGAGTATTCATTAATCCCTTAAATGTATAGAAATTTATTCAGAGGTTCAGAATCTCAGTCAGTGCTCTCAAGACTCTGGTTTTGTGGGTTTTTTTCTCCTTAAACATACAGGATCAAAGCCGTGGATTGATAGTGGCACTGTGAACAGATGGTTTGAATGTGCTTGCTTTGCCAGACCAGCTAACAAGGATAGACATGTACACTGTATTGCTCAATTGAAATGTGTGTTTTCATGGAAATTTTTAGCACACACACACACACACACACACACACACAAACAGAGTAATAAAGGTCTTGCCTATATCACTAAGCCTCGTCTGAAACACCAAAGCTGTTTGGCTGCAAACCCTCCCTCCTGCCTACCCACACACGAATGCGTGCACAAATACACACACAACAACAACAACAACAACCATCAGCCCCAAACAGGCTATAAATGGCACTGTAATTTTACCTTTCATTGCGGCTGCATTCCATTTGGCTCTTTATCATCATTACGCTAATGGTGAGTATTACGTTGCAGTTTTGCTCTTGGCACGAAGGAGGTCTTTTTAGAGTGATTGAGGGAATGGGAGGGAGACTGGCTCACAGAGGAGAGAGGGATAAAAAAAAGATTGAGGTGGTAAGATGAAAAGGACAGCAGGCTGAAAAGGGGTGTTAGAGTGTGTTGTTTAAGATGGCAGAAAATGAGTGAGGGAAATCACGAAGCAACAGGTGGTCATCATCCTCATTAATAATCGCTTTATCCTCATCAGGATCACAGATCCAGAGCCTATCTAGGCAACACTGGGTTTGAGTTGGGAATACATGCATAAACACCTTCACGTACTCTTACACACCTGGGGGAATTGAGCATAGCCAGTCCATGTTTTTAGGAGGTGGGAGGAAATCAGAGAACCTGGAGCAAACCTACATGGACAAGGAGAACAAAAGCAGAAGACTATACTGCATCACCATACTGCCCATAACGGTTATTTGTTAGTGGGGGATGAACAGGGTGAAAAGAAAATGTGACAGGAAGTGAAAATTTTTACCTTTGCTATTTGAAATTTTGATGTTAAAAGATTTGCTTAATGTTAAATTTAAAGTGTGTGTGTGTGTGTGTGTGTGTGTGTGTGTGTGTGTGAGAGAGAGAGAGAGAGAGAGAGCAGATGTGTGTGCAAATTAAAACCAACTGTCTGTTAATCATGTTTTTTTTTTTAAATAAATAAATAAATTTATCTCACCTTGTGAGATCAGTTACAAATTATCTGAAACATAATTTCTGTAATATAATTACAATTTTACATGGTCATTTGTGAAAATGAGTCAGACTTTTAGTACATTTAGAATTAACCATATTGACCTGAAGAATACACAAGGGTTAAGGCTTTTAGAGCCTTTATCAGTAGGCCAGCAGTGATCAGTCTCAGATACAGTACAATTTAAGCTGTTAGCTAGATAAATTGGCCTAATAAATGGTTTCGTCGAAATCACGCTTCGTTTCGACGTATAATATCCACTTAGAGCCATTACATTTAGAGGCTTGGATTCGATGATAAAATGCGTATAAAAGTGTCCCCGTTTTACGGCTTGAAAGCGGCTTGATTATACGTCATATCGACGATAATCTTTGCGACTTTTCGCCGACTATTCGATGACGAATTGTTTGCTGGGTATTGGCCATTGCTTGTCTGCCTGATTTGGTTTATTTATTTGATTACAGGAGTTGGTTGGTAAGGAAATATTGCTGAGAATTTCGGGCTTCTACTCCCCCCGGTTAGTTGATTCTGGATGGTTTAGAGATAACAGTGTCATGTCACAGATGTCCAGTGACTACCTTTCCCATCTTGCAGTGTGGCCTACAAACATGGCCGCCATGGACTGCAATTCCCAGAACACTCAGTCATTCTAATCACACACACCTGCATCAAAGTCACAGCACTCACAACCACAGTATAATGAGACTGTTGGAACACAATGACTTTGCGAAGTATTGAATTTTATCACCATACCAAGCGTTTGTACCCTGTTCCTTGTTTTGATTCATGTTCTTTGATCTTGTTTCTGGTTTCTCGTTCTCGATTCTTGCCTTTCCTCGTTTATGCCTCTTTGTTGATTGCCTGACCCATTGCCTGTTTGTGACCACCCTATTGTCTTATGATTTGGATTTGTCTGCCTGTATCTCTTTATTAAAAGCTCTTATCTGCACTTGCATCCGTCCTAACCTTAATTACGTGGAATATATGACAGAAGTTTAGGACGGTTGCAAGTGCAGATAAGAGCTTTTAATAAAGAGAGATAGGCAGACAAAACAGGCAATGGGTCAGGTGATAACACTCAATACTTCGCAAAGTCACTGTGTTCAAACAGTCTCATTATACTGTGGTTGTGAGTGCTGTGAATTTGATGCAGGTGTGTGTGATTAGAATGACTGTGAGTGTTCTGGGAATTGCAGTCCATGGCGGCCATGTTTGTAGGCCGCAGTGCAGGACGGAAAAGGTAGTCCCTGGTTTGCTGTGACATGACAGAACCCCACCTAAGGGCGCTTCTCCTGAAGTGCCAAAATACACTCCCTCCCCCAGCGGTCCTGGTCCTCTGGGCAAAATGTCTTCACAGCCCCTCAGGTTACAATGCAGGCGTTGTCTGACAAGTAGCAGGTTCCTCGAGGAGCTGAGGAGCAGACATGAGGCTGGGGCTGGTTCGCTGGGGTCCTTAGGTAACCAGGCTTGGGAAGTTGTGTCGTCAGTTTTAGACAGGTGCTTGACATGGTGGGCCGTCTTGTCGGCCTTTCTTGATTGTGGAGCGATGTTCTCAGTGGAGCAGGAGGGCAGAGCGTCGTCCTCGGCGGAGCAGGAGGGCAGAGCATTGTCCTCAGTGGAGCAGGAAGCACACACACACACACACACACACACAGACATGAGCAGGCTCTTCCCTACCCACAAACTATTTTCTTCGTACTTTAGTCATTCTTTCTTTGTATTCCTTGTATTACTTTTTTATGAAACCTGGGCTGTATTCAGAGTTCAAGTGTGTAGTACCTTAGTAACTTTGGACTTGCACACAAATCAGAGGGTTGCAGAGGATTTGTCTGTGAGGTGGAGTTTGCTGAAAACTATGTCCTCTGCCCATAATTCTGGCCATAATTCATAAGTCTGGTTTTCTTGTACAATATTCATTTGAGTGAGGAGCAGTATTAGGTCTAGTGCCACTGCCTGACATTTTGATGTAACCACAATGAAATTTATGTTTTGAGCTGTAAATACACTCCAAAAACTATGGAATGCCATTTGAGAATATTAAATAATCACTTAAAAATCCATGATAAAGTTGTTGTATATTTCCCACGCAGAGATTGGAGGAGATAGCATGTTAAACAGAGACATTATTTATCCCAAGGACTGAAATGTTTATGGATAAAATTATGAACTTCACTTACTTAAGTAAGCTGTATGCATAACAGATGAGTGCTTGGTAAGCTTATGAGCATGTGCTCAGTACAGGCGAGCACATCGAATTAACCAAAACATTGGCCTAGTTTATTAAATTAACAACTCAAAATAGCAAATTATAAGCATGATAGAATAGCATACATACTGCACACACACACTGTGATTTCATGACCTTGATTTGGTATTTCATGGCTGCTATAACTGTCAACACACAATGTAAAAAAAAAAAAAAAAAACTATCCATGTCTAAGCTTCAGCCTAACTCTGCTCTTTTAGTTCACTGTTCAAAAAATAGGAGGTGCTAGATCAAGTGCTATTTTATATGCAGCCAAATAATGAGGGTGGAACTAATATTGGTAAATTAATACAAGTTTGCAGTGATTCATTGCAGCTAGGACTATTCATTATCAAGCAATATATTGGCAATATACTACACGTTTATTTTAATGCTAGTCATCTTCTCATTTATATATCATTGTATTAGTCTTTCATTTTGTTTGTTTGTGTTTAAAATTGTTTCTTGCTATCATGTTACATCATATTTTAGTGAAGGAAAAAATGTGCTTTACCCCTTCAGTCCACACTATTCCCCCTATTTTTAAAGGGGCAAGTGGTTGTCTGTAAAGGCAGTTGTCTTGAGGTTACAACGCTGTAGAC
>JANDJT010000103.1:10838188-10854884 GCA_024331685.1 Stegophilus panzeri
TGTGTGTGTGTGTGTGTGTGTGTGTGTGTGTGTGTATATATATATATGTGTGTGTGTGTGTGTGTGTGTGTGTGTGTATATATATATATATATATATATATATATATAAAATGATCTGAAAATGATCATAAAGGCCAAGCAGACAAAGATGGAGTGGTCCTGAGGGGCCACAGTGGGATGTATCAGGGGACATGAGGTTGTTAGGGCAGTTAGTCCCCAGTACTACTGTAGGGCCTTCCCTAGCCAAGGCTGTCACAAGTTTTCAGTGTTCTCGGGTCAGCGAGCTATCACAGGGCAATGAAAATCTGATGCTTTCCCTCCAGTAGAATGTGGACAAGTTAACATCACTAAAAGACCATCTGGCAGAGTGGAAACTATGACCAAATGTGTCTTCATGGGTTCTGTCTACCGTAGAAATGGGTTACCAGGTCCAGTTCAGAGCACGACCCCCGGTTCAGAGGTGTGCTCACCACAGTAGTCAGCACAGAGCAGAGCCCGACGTTAGCACAGGAAGTAAGATCCCTCTTGGACAAAGGGGCCATAGAACATGTACACCGTTCCCTGAGGGAGGGAGGTTTTTACAGCTGGTATTTCCTTGTCCACAAAAAAGATGGGAGTATGAGGCCAATTTTAGTTCTGCGTTATCTTAACCGTACTCTTCGGACATACAGGTTCATGATGATGATGCTCAAACGTTTTGCTCAAAATCTGTTCCATGATGATGCTCTAAATCTGTTTCACAGATTCAGTTCAAGGACTGGTTTGTGACAATAGATCTAAAAGACACATATTTCCACATATAAATATTACTCAGTCACAGGAAGGTCCTGAGGTTTGCGTTTGGCGGCAACACATACCAATATTGGGTTCTTCCCTTCAGGCTAGTTTTATCCCCTCGCAACTTCACAAAGTGCATGGGTGTCGTTCAGGCTCCATTGCAACTCCAGGGCATCCGTGTACTAAACTACCTAGATGACTGGTTAATTCTAGCACAATCCAGGTAACTGGCGATTCAATATCGAAATTTTGTTCTCGCCCATATGAAGAGCTTGGGGCTCAGGTTGAACCTCAAGAAAAGTATGCTTTCTCCAGTGCAGAGGACAACTTTTCTAGAGGTTATAAGGATTCTACTATGATGAGGGTGTTTCTATCCCGAACATATATAGGGTCAACCCTATCAACATTGAGCAAGATAAAGCTGGATCTGGGCATCCCCTCCAGTACCTATGAGAGACTGTTGGGGCTTATCGCAGCAGCAGCCAACGTCATACCGTTGGGCTTATTGCACAGGAGACCATTTCAGTGGTGGCTGAAAATTCTGGGGGTTCGTCCGAGGACCAAACCTCTGAGAGTAATCAGTGTCACACGCCGATGCCTACGTGCTCTGCTCTGAGAGTTTGGAGGTGTCCCCGGTTTCTAGCCTCAGGTCACACTCTAGGGGCATGTCCTTATAGCAAGGTGGTAATGACAGACACCTCCCTCATGGGCTGGGTCATGGTCTTAGACAACTGTCCAGCTCATGGCCTCTGAAATGGCCCTTATCTGGAGTGGCATATAAATCGCCTAGAAATGCAGGCCGTATTTCTAGCACTGAAATTCTTTCTTCCTCAACTGAGAGGTCACCATGTGTTAGTTGTGACAGACAACACAACGGTAGTCTCATATATCAACCACCAGGGAGGATTATGTTCACACCCCCTGTTCAGGCAGGCACAACTAATTCTTCTCTGGGCAGAGGGAAAGTTTTTGTCAGTGAGTGCAATGTACATTCAGGGAAACTGGAATGTTGGGGCAGACATCCTGCTGAGGCAGGGGCTGAGGCCCAGGGATTGCAGGCTCCATTCACAAGTGGTGGAGTCCATATGGCATAAGTTCGGCCAATCGCACCTCCGAGGAGACAACACACTGACTGCTGTGGTTCACCCTCACTCCTCCCGCCCCATTGGGGCTGGACGTTATGGTGCATACATGGCTGAGGCCACAGCTGTACACTATTCCCGTGATCACTCTGCTCCCACAAGTTCTAGTGAGTTTGCCT
The DNA here is from genome assembly GCA_024331685.1 of Stegophilus panzeri. Classification (NCBI taxonomy): domain Eukaryota; kingdom Metazoa; phylum Chordata; class Actinopteri; order Siluriformes; family Trichomycteridae; genus Stegophilus; species Stegophilus panzeri. Next base: position 10,840,227 of record JANDJT010000103.1, read on the forward strand.
AGACTGTCTACGTGTGCTGCTAGTAGCACCTTATTGGCCAGCTTGAATATGGTTCTCAGAGATAATATCCCTGCTAAACGGCACTCCTTGGGAGATTCCCATCCACAGGGATCTACTGTCTCAAGCCAGAAGGTTGATTTATCAACCTCAGCCAGAACTATGGAAACTGTGGGTCTGGCCCCTGAAGGGTCTCACAACTGAGGTTGTAGAGACCATGTTGAATGCTAGAGCACCATCCTCGAGGAAATTGTATTCGCTCAAGTGAAGACTTTTTGTCCCGTGTTATGAGAAACTTCAGCTATACCCAGTGAACTGCACAATAGCTACACTCCTGGAGTTCTTACGAGGACGTTCCTCAGCAGGGTTGGCTCCTTCTACATTCAGGGTTTATGTGGCTGCCATTTCGGTCAGCCATGCCCCTGTTGATGGAGCCTCTGTGGGGCAACATCCTCTAACCTTGAGGTTTATGTGTGGTGTCAGGCAGCTGAGGCCCATCTGCAGACTATGCATACCTTCCTGGGACCTTTCTGTGGTCCTGGAAGGTCTGTCAGGTCTATGGCAGGTCTATAAATAGGCATGATGTTATACAAGCTTCAGATGCTGGTCAAGCGTGAGGGTGCTTCCCCCAACATGTAACTCCTGCAACGTTTCGTTCCCTTCTCAGGGACCAGGGTTATGTGCATAACCCAGACATTTTTTTCTTGGTTTTGCAAACGTTAGAGAACATTATTTCTGAATGTTCTCTGAACATTCAAAACATCCAGTTTTGTAAAAATGTTTTAAGAATGTTGTTGTTCTTGTTGTTCTTGTTATGTGAACCTTAATGAAAATGTTAAGGGAACTTTCCATTTTCTAAAAGTTCCCCCTGGAACGTTGCTTATATTTATGTTAATATTAATTCAAATTATAAAAATTAAAAACAGGTAAAACATAAGCAAGTAATTTCTTACAGACACAGGTATGAATTTTAAATCAACAAAAATTTTAAGTACCAAAAACTGGCACAAGGCAATAATTTTTAATCGTTTATAATTTCATATTTATGTATATATATTTAGTATCAAAGTTTAAGTGCATTATAATATACATTTGAATTACAAAAATAACTGATAAGACGTTAAGATTCACATTTTACTGTAGTTGTACACTAAACAAACTGTAAGAATCTCAGGGAAGTACACAATCCAACACATGGCATCAGAAAGAGCAAAGCTTATACTTTCTAAAACAAAAGCACAGCCCCACCCAAATTAAACATGGGGAAATAAGAACACAAACTCAAACATACAACTAGACAACACAAGTCAAATCTAACAAGACATGTTGAAAACAACACAACAGAAACCGAAAACACCACAAAATTAAGTGTGTACTGTATATATGGAGTTTCAAACACTGTCGTTTTCCAAAACGCTTAGTGGTGCTTCAGGGTAAAGAAAGACCTTCTTTACCCTGAGCAGGGGTCTCCAATATGTCGCTTGCGAGCTACCAGTAGAGCTGTAGAGCTGATTGTAGGTAGCTCGCCAAGATGTTCTGGAAACCTTTTCCCATTTCGTCCAATCAGAGTGGGCTATTCCACTTCCTATCCCACCCCCTCCACTGAAAATGTAGTATTCATTTGCCACGTCGGCTGTCACACCAAAGTTTCAATCAAGCATGTCATCAAGCTCATATTATATTAAAGTATTAGCTAGAAAATTTTTTTGCTTCAGGATGAGTAAAGACAGTGTTCAGCCAAACAAAGGGAAGAAAACATAATATTTCCATGAATAATGGGAGAGTAAGTTTTTCTTCACAAATGTAAGCGAAAGAATGTGTGTGCCTAATTTGCGGTGCTAGCATTGCTGTCAGTAAAAGATGCAATGTTGAGCACCATTTCACTCAAGTTCATGGTAACTTTGCATGGTACTTTCCTGTGGGTAGCAGGCTACGAACTGAAAAGGTGAAGCAGCTGAAAGCAACTTTACAAAAACAACAATCTTTATTCACCAAACCGATAAAGAGAAAAAATGCTATAACAGAGGCATCATTTAAAGTGGCGGGCATCTTGACAAAACACAAGAAGCCGTTCATCAATGGCACCATGGTGAAGGAAGCAATGACTGCGGTGGCTGAAACTTTTTACAAGGACCACAAAAGCAAGACAGAAATGATGTTTGCTATGGCTGATGTCCATCTCAGTGCCAACACAGTGGCACGGAGAGTTTCATTGCTTTCTTCAGATGCGATGGGACAGTTAAAACAGGACATGCAAATGTGTAAATGGTTTTCATTTCAATGTGATGAATCAGTGGACTTGAGTGATACAGCACAGTTGGCTGTTTTCGTTCGGATGGTTTTTGATGATTTTTCCACCAAAGAGGAGTTTTTTTAAATTGCTTCCTCTGAAAACCATGACCAGAGGAGTCAACATCTACAATGTTTTGAAGAACTACTGCATGGAAGAAAAAAAAACGTGCCCCCTGAAATGCTGGTGTCTATGTCTATGAAGTTTCTGCATAGTATGGTGATCTCCTCTTTCACACAGAAGTCTGATGGTTGAGTAGGAGTAAAGATACTTCACCGCATTATTTCCTTGCTGAGTGAAATTAATGCTTTTATGGAAGCAAGGGGGGAGGACACTAACCTGTTGTCTGAAATTGGATGGCTGCTTGATCTTGCATTCTTGGCCAATGTGACAGAGAAACTGAATCAGCTCAATCTTCAGTTACAAGGTAAAGACAAAAGCATATGTGATATGATCAGTGCTATGAAGGCATTTAAAGCAAAACTGTCATTTTACCTTCAACAATTGAAAAACAAAAGATTGCAACACTTCCCTTCATTGGTAAATATGTTAGAAAGCCATGCAAATCCAACCAAAGTTTTGGATGTACTCAATTATTGTGACCTCGTGTCCAGGCTTGGGCAGGAATTTGAGGAAAGGTTCAATGATTTTGAAAATCTTGAGCCATGTGTGGCATTCATTGCCAACCCTTTCATGGAGATAGACATTGATCACATTTCAAAGCAGATGGCTGAACTGTTCAATGTCAGTGCTGTAGAGATGGAGGTTATTAATCTCAAAAATTATATCCAACTGAAATCTCAGCAACATTCACAACATTTCTGGAGTCTGGTAGACCCAGAAAACTACAAGAACATTCACCGAGCTGCCCTCAAAGCATCTGCTTTATTTGGATCTACATACTTTTGTGAAGCAGCGTTTTCTGATATGAATGTGATCAAATCTAAATTCAGAACAAGACTGACAGATGATCATTTAAATGATTGCATAAGAGTGAGCCTAAGTGCATACACACCAGCATATACCTCTCTTGTGGAATCAATGCAGTGTCAGTCAGCTCATTAACTGTAAGGAAGTGTGAATGCACTTCATATCATACTTGTGGCCCGTCATGCACTTTTCTCATTTACCATGCACTCTCATTCAGGTGGTATACATTTTAGTTCAGAATGCAGGCCAACATTTGAAATGCTACTGCTGTTTATATTCCAGTTTAATTTAGTTTGGACTTGACTTTCATTAATGTATATATGTAAACAACCATATAGTTATGTGTAGACAACTATAACTAAGTGTGTTGTTTTCCATACTGTTTTTCCAACTGTATTCTCTGATTCTGTTTTCTTCTCTGACTCCTTCAGGTGTACTGTATATAAGTTTGTTAATTTGAGAGTTATGATATGTGAAAGATATAAGTATTGTATGACATGAGTAGCTCTCAGCCACTTAAAAATTTTTTTTAAATAGCTCTCAAATTAAAAAAGGTTGGAGACCCCTGCCTTAGAGTCTATAGAAACAAATGACAGTGTTCTTTAATGCAGAGGAAAGAGATGTATAGAGTTTTTTTACACATTATTCAGGAAGATAGAGCCCCCGGTACACGGTTGGTGATCATTGAGCTAAAATGGTCTTGCACTAGAGCTTGCACAGCTGACTGTTTTTGGTTTTATAATCAAAATACAGTGTGTGTGTGTGTGTGTGTGTGTGTGTGTGTGTGCTGTCTGCAAAGCATTTCACAGAGTGAAGCTAGGGAGGTGAAGTGTTATAAATAGCCTAGCTATCTATTATTAAACTTGATTACTCATGGTAGCATCAAAGGATTGTCACACCAAGATTCATTTTTCACTAGCTGGTTTCACCATTTTAGTAAATAGCTGAGTAAATTTACTGAGTGACACAACAGTGGCATATGTGAGATTTTAGCACAACATAAATCAGTTCTGAATAAAGGCTGACTGTAACAAACTGAAAAGTCTGGCAAGGAGGAGGCGGGAACCGGATGAACGGCAACATAAAGTTTAATAATAAACAGAATTGAAACAGAACATAAAACACAAACGGAACACAAAATGTACGTGCATCTCTCTCTCTCCCTCACTGGCGCTTCCAGCCTCTCCTTTATCGCTCTCTCTCCCACTGATTAGCCAAATCAGTACCAGCTGTACATCCTCACAGTCTGGCTTCTTCCTCCTCCTCGTCCCACTGATATAAAGTAATTATTAGCATTCCTCAACCATTACTTAATTAAAAATCTTTTAATTATAAAAAGTATACACATTCCTGTTAAAATTGCAGGGTTTTGTTATGTCAAAAAAATGAAACCAAGATAAATCATGTCAGATCTTTTAATTTATATAAAAAAAAAAAAAAAAAGAAAGAAACTTATATAACAACTAGATAGGTTAAGTTCGTCTCGACAAACTCTGATGTTGGCATGACAAAGCCAGTCTGAAAGTTTAAAATAGTTTGAAATCTGAAGGTAATGTGCAGTCTTAAGAAAGAAAGAGAGACAGAGAGATAGGGTGCCAATACGTATAGAGTATAAATAGCATGATCAGTCTGAAAAGCTCAAGCCATTATAACAGTCAGAAATTTTTTATGGAAGTCAATGGGAATTTTGGCCACTTTGATAACAGGGAAAACTGTAATTCTGATCAGTTAGAAAAGATACAGCATTCAAGTCAGAATAGGCTGAAGGTCTCACCCGGTTTGGTGGCTGTAGCTTGAAAGCTCTGGGAGGAGTGCAATATTGCTTTTATACAACAGTTTTATTAGAAATTTATATAGAGTAACTGACATTTCAGACACAGTATGGCCAAATAATTTGTTTATTTCACTCCACCAACAGAAGTAAATCCCAAAGAAGCCACACTCACTGAAAGCCAATCGACTAGCTGGCCAGTTATCTAACAATGATTTGTGCATTCCCATTAAAGATGTTTTTCTCTTTTTCTTTTGTCCCCTAAAACTTTTTTATTTGTTTTTCACCTGTATTTTCTTGGTTGCCGTATCACATTAAAGGTGGAAAAAATATCTTAAATTATTTATCTGTGTTTGTTTTTTACATAACTGTTTTTAACATAACTTTTTACATAAATCTGGGTCTGTAGACTTTTAATACAACAGTTAGTTCTGGTCCGCTAATTTGATTGGTTAAGCGGCATTCCAAGAGTGCTTATATTTCCTATAACCAAACTGGAATGTTTCACTGTTTGTATCACTCCGCTCGTCTGTGTTCGCCACGTAAAATTACACTTCCTAGTACGACATGGTTACTACAGTAGTGTTCACGACATCATCAGTGGACATGTCAAACAATATTTTTCAGGAATATAACTATTGACTTAAAATATGAAAGCTCATCAGACGAAGATGAAAAGGAAGAAGGGATGGGAATGTACAAATTAATGTCAGCTAGCCGACGTGATATAAAGTGAGCATCTTTGGGATCTATTTCTGCTACCAGAGCAAAAACAAACAGAACCTTTGGCCATAGTATGTGTGAAATATCAGTTACTCAATATTAATTTCATGTTAATATAGAATGATTGTATAAACGCAATGCCGCACGTGTAAGAGTTTTGCGATATTGCGATATTGCTTAATTATTACCACTGAAGCTAAGCTAAGGGAACAATGCAAAATTGGGCTGTTGTATGCCCATGTTGTACATTTTAGGGTAAGATAATATTGCTTGGGGAACAGAAGTATTCCTGTACAGTATTGTGTTTTGTCTTGAGCATTCCACAAAGCATGGGCATCAGGGGAAATTTATGTGTGGAAAATCTCAATGTGTATCAAAAGAACAGTGATGTTACAGCATATCTGTAGTTCAGCCAGACCATAAATGCTGATTATTCAACATTAATCTGGTGTTTAGTGAGCATTTTGGCAACATTTATGAAGCTTTAGGATCCATGAAATGTTATGAATTGCAGGCTGAATAATGCTCACTGGTTAAAATACTGTAGCTGAGGCTAGAGATATTGCCTTAGTGCAGAGGTCACAGCTTTTGTGTTAGACACACATGTGTCATGTAAACAGATCATTTGCACAAGCATGGACTCAAACACCATCTAGAACTAGTCTATGAAAATCTACACATATACTTAATGAAGTAAATATTTGTTTGTTTAGATACATAGACAGAGACAAAAATCATATGCACAAATACTTCGTACACACATATACACACCAGTACACACACTGCTGTGTGCATATAGACTCTTAGAGACTCCTTTCTAGACTAACATATCTGTCTGTATGTGATTGTGTGTTCACTCACAACACAGACAATAACAAAAACTTGTGAGAGAGTATAGACTTTGTACACTTGAAATCAGAGCCCAGCTGCAGTTGCACAGTGCTTCACCAGTGGTTTCAGGCATTCAAAACTATTTTTTGGCTCTATCATCTATTAGCAAATGAAAACCAAAAAAGTATTTGTTCAATAAAATAAATAGTTTATAGGTTAACATCAATTCTAAATTATGATTTCGTATTGTAACAATTAGAATAATCATTCAATTATTCATAATCTTCTGATAATTATCTGGTTTATTAAATCCCAGTCATTATAATGTTTTGTAGCAGGTCTCTGTCTAACAGGTTATTGGGCTCTGTGCGAGTGGGTAAATACAACCACTGCACAAATAAGCTCTGCTGTCGTGTGTTTTGTTCTGCCTGCTGTTTTGAAACCAAGTTTATATACAGTACAAGTCAGAAGAGACACCCCATAAAATTTTAGTGTGTTTGTGTGTGTTTGTCTGTGTTTGCTTGCCACCCTCGATACCCTTAACATTCTTCTGCAGTGTTTCTCTGTAGTTAAGAAACAAGATTGAAAACTGTTTTCTCAGTTTTCAATTTTAATACTTGACTGCCTTTATACTGTTGATGGTATGGTGCTGATACAATGCTATGGTGTTTTGTGATGCCATAGATGATGATGAAGATCCTTTCCAGCCAGTGACCTCAGATGAGACAGTGGCAGAGGGAGGTACAGTGACTCTGACATGCCGTGTGGCTGAGAGTGATAATTCCTCCCTCCAGTGGTCCAACACTGCACAACAGACACTCTACTTTGGAGCTAAAAGAGGTAAGACACACAGGGACTGGTGGGTGGAGAGAAATGCATGGATGGATGAGTGGTCAGATAAATGGAAGAATGGATGGGTAAACATAAAGACAAATGGATGGGTGTGTGATTTTAACCCTCAAAGAAATTGTGATGGACAGAAATATCCCAATTGAAGAAGAATGAGAAAGAATGAACAAATAAATGAAGAAGGAAGACGAATAATAGATAGACAGGAAAATCTGCTCAATGAAAGACCCAATACAGAATTAGGAGAGAAATACCTACATACAGTTAACTCATTCCCACACATTTAACCATGATTTATACACTCCTAAAATGGAACAGTTAAAACACACACACACACACACACACACACGCGCGTGCACGCAGACCCACCCCCACACACACACACACACATCTATGAATACACCTGCTTTCTTAGAAAATATAAAATCCTTAAGGGTTCCACTGGAGAGACAACCAAGGAAATGGAAGTGTATCATGGCATAAACAAAGGAGATTTCTGAGGACCTAAGAAAAGAAGTTGTTGATGCTCATCAGGCTGGAAAATGTTACAAAACCATCTCTAAAGAGTTTGGACTCCACCAATCCACAGTCAGACTCCATTGTGTACAAATGGAGGAGATACAAGACTATTGTTACCCTCTCCATGATTGGTCGACCAACAAAGATCACTCCAATAGCAAGACATGTAATAGTCCGAAAGGCCACAAAGGAAGCCAGGGTAATTTCTAAGCAACTAAAGGCCTCTCTCACATTGGCTAATGTTATTGTTCATGAGTCCACCATCACGAGAACACTGAACAACATTGTTGTTGGCATGGCAGGGTTGCAAGGAGAAAGCCATTGCTCTCCAAAAAGAACATTGATGCCCTTCTGCAGTTTGCTAAAGATCACATGGACAAGCCAGAAGGTTGTTGAGACCAAAATAAAATTTATGGTTTGAATGAGAAGCTTTAAGTTTGGAGAAAGGAAAACTGCGTTCCAACATAAAAACCTTATCCCATCTGTGGAACATCATGGTGGTGCTAGTATCATGGTTTGGGCCTATTTTGCTGCATCTGGGCTAGGACGGCTTGCCATCATTGATGGAACAATGAATTCTGAAGTATACCATCAAATTCTAAAGGAAAATGAACTGAATCTCAAGAGAAAGTGGGTCATGCAGCAGGACAACGAACCTAAGCACAAAAGTCATTCTACCAAAGAACGGTTAAAAAGAAGAGAGTTAATGTTTTGGAATGGCCAAGTCAAAGTCCTGACCTTAATCCATTAGAAATGTTGTGGAAGGACCAGAAGCAAGCAGTTCATATGAAGAAACCCGCCAACCTCCCAGAGCTGAAGCTGTTCTGTAATGAGGAATGGTCAGAAATTCCTCCAAGCCGATGTGCAGGACTCACATACTTTTGCCATTCACAGTTATGTAATATTGGATCTTTTCCTAAGTAAGCAAATTACCAAGTATAATATTTTTATCTCATTTGTTTAATTGGGTTCTCATTGTTTACTTTTAGAAAATATGCTGATGTATTACAGTATGTCATATTTATGACGCTATATAGAAAATTCTAAAGGGTTCACAAACTTTCAAGCACCATTGTAAGCCTTTCAATTGTTTGTTTAAATGGCTCATACAGTAACAAAATAAATTGATAATACAATGGTACAATGCAGTCTGAGCATAAATGTATTTATTTATTTTTTAATCATCCCTGATAATCATCTACTTAGTTGTGTTAACTTTACTATCAACTGTTAAGATCTTGAGAGAATGAGAGTGATGTAATTCAGTTATTATATTGTTATAATGTCCAAATGCATCAATGTAATATTGCCATTTTTAATAGTATCTAGCAATAGTATAGGAAATAGTCAGGAAAAAATATACGAACCATTATGACCATGGTAAAGTTTAATTTTCAATTTTGATTTTATTATCATTTCTCAGCTAATAATTTTAGACCTGAATGAACATATTACATATTCACAAACTACAATCACTGAGCACTTTATTAGAACACTATACTAATACTGGGTAGGGCCTCCCTTTGCTCTCAAAACAGCCTCAAATCATCATGCCATAAATTCCACAAGATGTTGGAACCATTCCTTTAAGATTGTGGTCCATGATGACATGATTGACGTCAGGAAATTCCTGCAGATTTTTCATGTGGACTTTCATGCTGCGAATCTCCCGTTCTTCCACATCCCAAACGTGTTCTATTGGATTCAGATCCAGTGACTAGGAAGGCCACTGAAAAACACTGAACTCATTGTCATGTTTACAAACCCATCAGAGAGATACCAAAAATCTTAGCTGTGGCCAAATCAACTATTTGCTACATTCTTAAAAAGAAAGAATGCACCAGTGATGAACAGCAAAATAAAACAACTGTGGTGTGTGAAAGAAGAATTATTTCCCTGGTGAAGAGAAACCCCTTCACAACAGTTGGCCAGATCAAGAACACCCTCCAGGAGGTAGCTGTATCTATGTCAACAATCAAGAAAAGACTTCACCAAAGTAAATACAGAGGGTTTACTACAAGATCCAAACCATTGGTACGCCTCAGAAACAGGAAGACCAGCTTATAGTTTGCCAAAAACATCTAAAAAAGAAAAACAGGCCTGTACAGTTGTAGAACAACATCCCATGGACAGAGAAGAGTATGGAGAAGGGAAAGAATTTTGCTGATTCAAAACATACCACATTATCTTATGGCATGGGCATATATGGCTGCGAGTGGAACTGGTTCCCTTATGTTTATGCTGACAAAGGCAGCAGTGTACAGGGATATATTGTTTGCTCAGATTCAGCCAAATGCTTCAAAACTCATTGGACAGTCTTTCGCAGTACAGATGGACAGTGATCTGAAACATACTTTGAAAGCAATCCAAGACTTTTTTTAAGGCAACAAAATGGAATGTTCTGCAATAACCAAGTAAATCACCTTAATCAAATTAAGCATGCATTATCAGTTGCAATAAATGCTTGGCAGAGCATCACCAGGGAAGAAACTAGATATCTGGTGATATATGTGGGTTCCAGACTTCAAGAAGTCATTGACTACAAAGGATTTGCAACCAAGTATTAAACACTGTGAGCACATATTCATGATTTGATTTCAACTCCTACAGTCCCCTCTGGAAGTATTGGAATAGCAAAGTCAATTATTTTGTTTTGGCTATACACTGAAGACATTTGGGTTTGAGATCATTTCCTATTTACATGTAGATGTGTTAAACAACTTAGAACATGGCACCTTTGGCGGCAGAGTAGCCAATTTTTAGGTGAGCAAATGTATACAGAACAGACAGTCTTGAAGTAAATTAAAGTAAATAACACTTAATTGCATAGCCCTTGCTTGCAATAACTGCATCAAGCCAGTGACTCACTGACATCACCAAACTGCTGCATTCTTTCTTTGTGATGCTTTTCCAGGCTTGTAGCACAGCTACTTTCATCCGTTCATCCATCCATCTTCTATACTGCTCAAAATCTTACAGGGTTGCAGGGAACCTGGAGCCTATCCCAGGGAGTGTCGGGCACAAGGCGCGGTACACCCTGGACAGGGTGTCAGTCCATTGCAGGGCACGACTACAGCTACTTTTAGTTGTTGTTTCTGGTTTTTAGTTGGGATTTCTGTGGGTTTTGGAGATTTCTTTGGGTTTTGGATTGGAGATCTGTGGGGAGAGTGGCAAAGGCAGACACCACTGGTGTGGGCTCAACCCATTTTTGTAATAGATGAATATGAATACAGCTGTGTGTCTGTGTGCTTACCAGGCTGTTGCAGTCGGTAGTTGTCTGGGCTCACCCGCTCAAGCACTGTGTATGGGCCCTGCCAGCGAGCCAGGAACTTGCAGGAAGTGCTTGGGAGTAGGAGCAGCACCTGGTCACCAGGCTGGAACTCTATGGGCTGAGCTAGTCAGTTGTAGGCCCTTTGCTAGTCTTGTTGTGCTACCTCACTATGCTCCTGGGCAATTGGTGTCACTTGGTCAAGCCGTTCCTAGATGTCCTGGATGTACTCTACCAGGGACTGAAAGGAAGAGGGCTGTTCCTCCCAGGCCATGTCCATCAGTCCTCAAGGGCGCTGACTGAAGAGAAGCTCGGAATCCTCATCTTGGGCTTCTGGTTAATCCTTTCTATCTTCTGCACCTTGCCCCAACAGTGTTTTAGGCGGTCGTCCTCCTTCTGCTTGCACCTGAAATTTCATTCCTGAGCGACCTGGTTAAACACAGAAGAGACAGGGTTAGAGTGTGTGGGTGTCTCACTTGAAGTGGCTCATTCTTGGAATCCCCTTCTCCATAGGCCAGGTAGGCCTTCCGGACCCATGGTTGGGGAGCTGGTGTCTTCCAACAGTGTCTGTTGGCGGATCTGGCATAGGTTCATCCCGGGGCGTTCCATAGGCAAATGGTTCCATAGGCACAGTGGCGAAGGAGCGGGCCGCGGCGTGAGCTTGGGGGACCTCCCTTCATTCTCCCCTGCCAATTTCCAGTGTGACTAGGGTGCATTCAAGAGCCTCACTTCACGATGGCCTTGCACTTTTCAGGCAGCAGAGCTTGCAAAAACCGGTCCATCACCACCCGTTCGACGACTGGGGAGGTGGTGTGTCGGTCTGTTTGGAGCACAGACACTCAGGAGACAGGAGTGAAAGCAAAAAAAAGGTGTATTTAAATTTAATGTGTGGAGGAAGGGGGAAAATGAGGGTGTGAGGTATCTTCGTGAAGGCTGTGGCACGGTCTTCCCATAGTGGGGAGCGGCAAGCGGGCTGGAGCAGGCTCAAGGCAGGACCCAAGGAGCATGGCGCTGACAGCGGGTATTGGCCGAGCATGCAGCATGGCCAGGGAGTGTCGTCTTCAGTGCTGTCATCTTCTCTGTTGGCTTTTGTGGGGCATAAAGACAGTAGAGTCAATATTATGGTACCTGGAGACGTGTCTCACCTCTCTGTGCTGCCGTTTTATACTCTCCTGACATCTGCAGGAGGGTGAGGAGCCTCCGCTCCACTCATTGGATACCAGCTGTGTGTGCTTCTGCCTCCCCGCCTTGCAACCATGTGCTTTTAAGCTGTCCACAACATGCTGTCTGTTCAGCACTCGAGTGGCAGTTGTGCAAGGAGCATGTTGGCTTTTGTGCATGTGGGCTGCATACATCTTTATGGAAATATTATTTTATATATTTTATTAAAACAAACAAATAATATAATATTGTCTTTGTAGTTGGTCACCCAGCAATCTTGATACTTTCCTTTGCTGTGTAATCCAAACTGTGGAATGTCTGTGACAACAAATAATCCACAAGGGGTTCTTCCCCATCCCACTCTCTGCATCCATGCCTCTCTGTGACCCCTTTACTCAGGCTACCCTTCTTGCCCCCTTAGCATCCATTCTAGCCGTTAGACTAACAGTCCTTTAGGGCTGCCACAACAAGCTAACACTAATTCGCTATTCTCAGTGGGAAAAAAAGGGAATCATAAATCTGTTCTGGAAATTCTAGAAGATGAAACAATACACGCAGCAGCCTTGGAATAGGTAGCAAGTTTATTGATTTCTGCAGAAAGGTCTCAAGTACACATGTATATTGTCACGATACAAAGATGGATACAGAAGCAAGCACAGATCTTCAAACATTTAATAAATAAACAAACAACAAAACAAAGACACAATAACATGAGGCAAAATACTGTGGCAAAAACTAAACACAGAAGTGTGTACAAAGGCATAGAAAGATGATAGTTAGATGATACGTAAGACGAAGAAGCAGTACAAACAGTGGCTATATATAGGAGTGCTCGTTAAACAAAAAACGTGATACAGGTGCAGGTGGTCATGTTACAATGATGTAGTATGGTGCAGTGGCTGCTGGGAAATGAAGTCCAGAGTTCCGTCCTTGATATAACAGAACCCCCCCCCAGGGCGCTTCTCCCGGAGCACCCAAAATGCAGTCCATCCCTCTGGTGGTCCTGGCCCCCTGGGCAAAATGTCCCCAGCTGAACCAGGAGACTGAGCGGCATCCTCAGTGGAGCAAGAAAGCAATGCAACGTCCTCAGTGGAACAGGTAAGCAGAGCGACATCCTCAGTGGAACAGGTAAGCAGAGCGGCGTCCTCAACAGAACAGGTAAGTAGAGCGGCGTCCTCAGCGGGGCTGGAGCTCAGAGCGACATCCTCTGCAGCGCAGGACAGGGGGACAACTTCCTCAGCAGGACAGGAGAGGGGAGCGATGTTCTCCGCGAGGCCCAAGGGAAGCTCCAAGATTTCCGCGAGGCCATAGAGGGGAGCGAGGTTCTCCGTGAAGCCAGAGAGGGGAGCAAGGTTCTCCACGAGGCCAAAGGGAGGAACAATGCTCTCCGCGAAGCACGAGGGGGAAACGATGCCCTCCGTGGAGTAGGAAGGGGGAGTGACATACGGCGCACAGCAAAGAAGAAGAACGACGTATTCAAGCGCAACATGGAGGAAGAGCGACGTCCTCAGCAAAGCAGGATGGCAGAGCGACGACCTCAGCCGAGCAGGATGGCAGAGCGATGTCCTCAGCTGAGCAGGAAGGCAGAGCGACGTCCTCAGCCGAGCAGGAAAGTGGAGCGAAGTCCTCAGCCGAGCAGGAAGGCAGCGCGACGTCCTCAGCCGAGCAGGAAGGCTGAGTGGCGTCCTCAGTTGAACAGAAAGGCTGAGTGGCGTCCTCAGCCGAGCAGGAAAGCAGAGTGATGTCCTCAGCCGGGCAGAAAAGCGGAGTGCCTTCCTCAGCGGAGCGGTAAAGCCGAGCGATGCCCTCAGCAGTGCAGAAAAGCAGGGCGAGTTCCTCAGAGGAGCAGGCAAGCACAGCGGCGTTGTGCGTGGGGTTGGCGAACAGAGGGGAGCACTTGGGTATGTTGGGACACGGAGCAACGTCTTCAGCCAACCAGGGCAACTGAGCGATGTCCTCAGCTGAACCGAAAGGCTGAGCGCCGTCCTCAGACAAGCAGGGAGGCTGACTTATGTTCTCTGTTGACTCCGTTTGCTGGACTAGATCCATAATAGGGGATGGAGGGTGGGAGATGGTACTAGCCCAGTTAACAGGCTCCCATGTGTACCCGGACTCCTCCATGTCCTCCTCCTGTTAGTGTAGCGTAGCATAGTTTTTCGCGAACATAGGTGGCAGAGTGAAGCCCAGGTATTTCATGATGATCCGCTGCTTCCATTGTGGGTCTTATGTACTGTCACAATATAAAGATGGATACGGAAGCAAGCGCAGATCTTCAAACATTTAATAAACAAACAAACAACAAAACAAAGACACAATAAC
>JANDJT010000103.1:10865305-10885408 GCA_024331685.1 Stegophilus panzeri
GAGGCAAAACTTTTAGAGCTTTCTGTTTAGAGGGCCAATACTTTCGCAACTCAATGCAAGTCTATGGGAAATTTTCCGACTTTGAGCTTCCGTAGCGGGAATTCCAGCATTCCGATTGCTTATAAAAGTCATAGCACACCTCTCCTCAATAAGTCGATCGATTTGACACCTCACCTGTCGATCTCCGACAAACGGTGCAGGACTAGTTACGTGCTGAAAAAAAGTGGAAGAAGAAAAATAATTATAATAATTATAATAATAATAACTATGCCGAATAACAATAGTAGTGCTTTTCAAGCACCACTAATAATAATAAGTATGCCGAATAACAACAGTAGTGCTTTTCAAGCACCACTAATAATAAGTATGCTGAATAACAATAGTAGTGCTTTTCAAGCACCACTAACTAGGTTTGACATTTTTTGAAGAAAATGTGAGTGGTTTTTGCCTGTGCAAAATTTGCATTGTGGGCCATTAGGGGAAGCTATATGTGGTTATGTGTTTGCTGAAGCGCAATAAATTTGACATATATCAGTATCTGTATCTCGAGTTTTTAATATTATAGGTTTTATTGCAGTTCAAATACCCGTACTACAATTCAGTTTTGTGTTTTCACTTATTTTCGGGGTTAACTGATGTCATGTTATGCCAAGCAGAACAGAGGCAAAGTATGGAGATAAGCAAGAATGGGGAAGGCGGAATTTGGAGGACAAGATGGCACTAGTATACATGGCTTACCATCTGTCTCTGTTGCACAGTTTGTTTAGTATCATGCTATCATGGTCTTATTTGTGACTTGGTTAACAAGTGACTCTACCTCTGCACTGATCTATGATCATCGTACACTTTTAAACATTCGAATCTCTTATGAGAAGGATTTTACAGAAGAAAAAGGAGATCTTAGGCCTTCTGAGACCACACCGCCCTTTAATATTTCAACATGGTTGCCCTGGCCCCCATTGTTGAAGAAACAGTGTCACCATGAAAAGCGAGGAGGTAAACTGGTAAAACTAATGGGTTACCTAGTTTCGCTCCCGAAATTGCTGCGATCGCTAGAATCGATGCAATGGGGGTGGAGAAGTGGCTGAGTGCTGTGTGGGCTTTGGGAGAGTGCGGTGACTCCATGGATTCCACCCGTTGAGCTGACAGGACCTGTGGTGGCGAGTCTTCGGCATTCACTACATTTCCCCTGTAATGGAGTTAACCTACAAAATCTTCGCCCTGTGCCGGCTGGTTTTCAGTGGTGCCATGACACATAATTGGAGGAGTATAAACTGGCTATCAGGTTGGCCTTGATAAATGTTCGTTCTTTAAAAAATAAGACCTTTATTTTAAATGAGTTCATTAGATCTTGGAACTTAGACTTTCTATTTATTACCAAGACCTGGCTGAACGTTGGTGATATGGATGCTCTTTGGGAACTTGTTCCAAGTAATTTTACAGTTTTTAATTCTCGGCGGGATACTGGAAGGGGAGGTGGACTGACTTCTGTTTTCAAGGACACTTTTACATGTACCCGTCTCAATTTTGAACATTTTTTGAGCTTTGAACTTCAAGCCTTTGAAATACAGATGCCGAGCCCTGTGCTCTGTGCTGTTATTTATCGGCCACCAAGACCAAATAAGGACTTTATTTCAGAGTTGTCTTCCTTTCTAGGAAGATATATGATACTGAAATATGATAAAGTATTAGTGCTGGGGGATCTTAATGTTCATGTTTATTGACCATCAAGCTCTTTGTCTAAAGAATTTTTGACTCTCTAGGATTCCAGCAAACAGTTAATGGCTCTACTCATTCTCATGTCCAGACATTGGATTTGTTTCTATCTCTTGGTCTAAAAGTCAGTGATATTATCATAGATGATTTTGTGATAGCTGATCATGATCCCATTCTATTTACTGTCGCCTTTCCCTATCAGCGAAAGAAAGTTTGCCCTGCAAAGTGTTGGGTGAGATTGATTAATTCAAACACTCAAGTTGACTTCAATGTGACCTTTACAGAAACATTGCAGTGTTGAGAATTAGACTTTTTTTTATACCTCATCTTGGTGTGGAGGAATCTGTTAATGTTTTTAATTCACTTAGTTCTAAAACATTAGATAAACAGCAGGTAAATATAAAGCATAAATCAGCCTGATGGTTTAATGAGAATATTTGTTCCCTAAGACAGGTATGTAGAAGATGGGAACGAAAATGGAAAAAAGATAAGTTATAAATTTCCTAAATTTAATAAATTAGTGATTAGCACATTCGCCTAACACCACCAGGGTTGGGGGTTCGATTCCCGCCACGGCCCTGTGTGTAGAGAGAGCGCATGTTCTCCCTCTGCTGCGGGGGTTTCCTCCAGGTATTCCAGTTTCCTCCTGCAGTCCAAAAACATGCATGGTAGGCTGATTGGCATGTCCAAAGTGTCCGTAGTGTATGAATGGGTGTGAGAATGCATATGTGATTATGCCCTGTAGGATAAGCGATATAGGAAATGGATGGATTTCCTATGAAATGCTAAGAGATACTTTGTCTAAATTCTAAAGGTCTGTAATAGCTGCTAGATCGAGGTACTTTGCAGATTTTATTGAGAAAAATCATCATAATCCTACAGTTCTATTCTCAACATATTCCTTTATTAATCAGAGATTAGAGGTGGCTAGAGACCTATAAATTGATTTATGAGAACGGTTCTTAAATTTTTTCATAAATCGGATAACAGAGCTACAAAATAACATTAGTTATTGTTTGTATGCTGTTGTACAGCAATCTGTATCTGGTGTTACTTTCTCAGATTTTGAGCCGATCTACCCTTGAAGACATTGTACTTAAACTAAAGTCTACAACATCTCCTCAATATATTGTTCTGACTTATTTGTAAAAAAAGTTTTCAAATCAGTTGGCCCATTTATAGTGTCTATAAGTAATATGAGTTTGCTTTTGGGGATTGTGCCTTACTACTGTAAACATGAAATGGTTCAGCCCCTTTTGAAAAAATCAAACATGGATAAGAGTGTGTTAGCTAATTTTAGACCAATCTAGAAACTTCCATTCCTGGTTAAAATTCTGGAGAAGAGCATCCTCATTCAACTTCAGTCATTTATTGATACAAATGAGATCTGTGAAGTGTTTCACTCGGGTTTTAAAAAACATCACAGTACTGAATCAGTTTTGCTGAGAGTTTTTAATGATATTTTTATTGCGACCAACCATGGTAACTTACTACTCTGGTAACTCCATGGTAACTCTACTCCTAGATCTGACAACAGCGTTTGACATGATTGACCATTATGTTGTTATATCTCATCTTGAAACATGTGTGGTTATTTGTGGAAAGGCCCTAAAATGGATTAAGTCATACTTTCAAAATAGGAGTTTTTTGCCTTCGGTATCCCTATCATGTGGTATCCTGCAAGTTTTGATCTGTTTCTTTTCTTTTCTCTTTATATGCTACTTTTAGGAATGATTTGGGGTAAATATGGTGTGTCATTTCAGTCTTATGCTGATGATATTAAATTTTTAAAGATTTTAACCCAAATTCTTCCAGTGCCTTGGGAAACTTGTTGACATGCGTAGATGATTTGAACTCATGGATGGCTGCAAACGTTTTTGGTCTTAATAAATCAAAAAGAGAGGTGATTATTTTTGGTCCCTCTGAAACGAGTGATATGACTGTAAACATTGAGCCCTTGTAGGAAACATAAAGTAAAAAAAATTGGGTGTGATCTGTGATAGTGTTTTAAAATTTAACTACTCATCTGAGTTTTTCTTTTCGTGTATGTTGATGTTTTATATTTGTGGTTATTTATTTTTGTAATTTTATTTGATTACATTGTAAAGCACTGTGGTCAACTTTGTTGTTTTATTATGTGCTTTATAAATAAAATTGGATTGGATTGGATAAGCAAGAATGATTTTAGCATGGTCAGAAGGTATAAGCAAAAATATACTTTTTTCATATCTTGAACACTAAGCGGTGCCGTTCCAAAACTGTGCAGGTAGTCTCAAGTCATGATGACTATTATATATACTTGAGTTTGGTCTGAATACGCTAAATTGTTATGGACATCAAATTTGTTTGCATGTTATTTGAGAACGGTTTGATAAATCAACTTGAATTCACTAACTTTTTTTGTGCATTATCTGAAGATGATCTGATTCTATTTCCATGAAAATTGGACAACCGGTCTGGGAGGAGTTAGGAGGAGTTAAAAAAAAGTAGGTTTTCAAACATTTCAAAATGGCAGACAGCAAGTTTGGCTGACCATGGCATAATTGGTATCAATGATCTCTGCATGACCCAAGGAATCTATCATGTTCAGTCTCATGACACTAGACAAAAGTATTCAAAAGATATTAACATATTTAAAATTTGCAATATAATCATCAGAAACTGTGCAGTCACTCATGATGGCGCTCACGAATGATAAGATTATTCTGAATACCCTAGCGCTTTACGGAGATATAGCCTGAAGTCTATTGAGGTATGATCGCCATCAAATTCGTTTATGAGTTATTTGATAATGGTTTGGTTTATAACAAAGCTTTTGATAACTTTTTGCCAGCATTGTCTGAAGATGATGTGATTCGATTTTGGTGAAAATCAGAAGATTGCTCTAGGTGGAGTTATAAAAGTATGTTTTCAAAGGATTTCAAAATATCAGACAGGAATTCGGCCAACCATTGCATAATTGGTATCACTGTTCTCATCACGAGCCACAGAATCTAGCAAGACCAGCCAAATGATAATAGATAAAGTAATCAAAAACTATTAGCATTTTTAAAAAATTCATTATAATTTTTTTTTACCTCAAGGTGGCACTGTTTTGAAACTTTTTGAGTGCCTCCAGGGCAAGGTGCTGATGACACATATCGAATTTCTTAACGATATGCCAAGTCGTTTGTTAAATACAGCATTTTATGACCAACATCTGTAATAGGTATAATGATAATGAGTCTTTATTAATCACATATACATTCCAGCACAGTGAAATTCTTTTTTTTGCATACCCCAGCATGTCAGGAATCTGGGGTCAGAGCACAGGTCAGCCATGATACAGCACCCATGAAGCAGAGAGGGTTAAGGTCCTTGCTCAAGGGGCCAACAGTGGCAGCTTGGCAGTGCTGGGGCTTAAACCCCTGACCTTTCGATCAGTAACCCAGAGACTGGCAGTGCTGGGGCTTGAACCCCCAACCTTCCAATCAGTATACCAAAGCCTTAACCGCCAAGCCACCACTGCCCCCAGAATCTAAAAATGTGCTTTTTTCATATCTTGTGAACACTAGATGGTGCTATTCTGAAACTATGCAGGTACCCTCAAGTCATGATGGCTATAAGTTTCATAGAATTGTCTCTGTGTCTCAATTCTGAAAGTCTCTAGTTTGTGTCACGATGTACCGGAACCAAATTGTTTCGTGTTCGTGGTATGTGTTGTTTTGAGCATTCCTAATCACCCCACCTTTCACCCTCACTCTCTCTCTCAGTTCTTCTTCTTCCTCTTATTATTATCTGGTAGACTAGATGTCTTTAGTTTTTATATCAATCGAACCTACGTAATAGATGTCCTGATTTTATCTGTGACCTGTTCCAATTCACATTTATCATTCTTGATCAGTATTTCTTGCGTATATGTAATATGCTTTCTGTATTATTAAACTAAGATGCTTTCACTGAATGATGGTGTCATTGTGATGTCTTCCCGAGCTCGGAGGAGAGGAATCAATCAGTTCAGGGTCCAAATTCTGGTTCTGTAACTGGTATCAGACAAAGAACTTTACACACATACTAAGTTTATCTGAATACACTAAAGCGTTATGTAGATATAGCCTCATGTCCATTTTGGCATGCTCGCCGTCAAATTTGTTTGTGCTTTATTTGAACATGGCTTGATCTATCAAAAACTTTTGATAACTTTTTGCCAGCATGGTCTAAAGATGACCTGAGTCACATTTGGTGAAGATTCGATGAACTGTCTAGGACAAGTACTTTTTCAGAAAATTCAAAATGGCGGACAATCTGGTTGGGCAGGCAAGGATTCAGAGGAAAGGATTTTGTTTCTAGCCCTTACGGTTCAAAAGTTATTAGCATGAACATGAATGCAAATTTGAGCTGTTGGTGGCACTACAGGGTTCGAGATAGCGACTCTAAATTTGCCATGCTAACATTTCAGACTGTCCTCTATCTGTTTGCCAAATTTCATAACTTTCTAATATACGGTTCTATGGGCTGCCATAGACTTCAAGAAGAAGAAAAAGAAGAAGAAGAAGAAGAAGAAGATTACTAACGAAAACAATAGGTGCCTACGCACCTGCTGTGCTTGGCCCCTAATTATAATAATAAGTATGTGAGTTAACAACAGTGATGCTTTGCTTTGCAAGCACCACTATTAATAAGTCTATAAAGCAGAACAGTATGTTGGCTTTGTCAAGCCAACGTAATGACAAACTACTGAGTACTAAATGAGTTTTTCCATGTCCAACAATCATGTTTTCCAGAAAGCACACATTGCCATTGCTGTATTTCTTTATAAACCATACTGTATCAGAGATGCCCAGTTTGAGATCATGACAGATTTTCAGTAGGGTTAATTAAATAGATATGAGAGAGAGAGAGAGAGAGAGAGAGAGAGAGAGAGAGAGAGAGAGAGAAGGCAGACAAAAAGGGAGAGGAGATGAAGCAGAGTTAGGTTTGAGGAGAAAGGTAACTGATCATTTACTGATCAACCATGAAGTCAACACACACTTTGACCTCAGTAACCAAAAGGAAACCCCTTGGCTGTTTTGGTTTTTTTGTTTGTTTGTTTTTTTTATCTGCATTTTTTAAAGAAAGTTTTTTCAAGTGTTATTCTTGTGAGATATAAAAGCATACACACACTCACACATGTTCGTTGTATTATAATTACATTTATTTTGTTATCTCTGTCTGTGCTTATCATTTTAGGGTGAACTGAGTAATATAGTCTACAAACTCATGCTTCTGTGGAGAAGCAATATGAAATTAAGTCTTCTTTCTATCTTTCTTTCTTTCTTTCTTTCCCAGCTTTGAGAGATCACCGTATCCAGCTACATAAGTCCACACCCACAGAGCTGTCAATCACCATCTCCAACGTGCAGCTGTCAGATGATGGAGAATACACCTGCTCCATCTTCACCATGCCTGTACGGATTGCACGAGCCACCGTCACTGTACTCGGTATGTGTTTGTGCATGTACATGTGTGTATGTTGTATATGTCAGCCACAGCTGCTCTTCCAGGTGCTGAAGAGCTGGTAAACATTATAATTAAGTCCTCATTAGGTTTTATGTGTCTTACTATCAACTGTCAATTTCTGTCCTTCTGTCTCTCACTGTGCCAATGTTTAATCTCTCCACTTCTCCCTGTCTCTCTATTCTTTACTTTCTTACTTCCGTTGTTTCTCTCCATGTTTATTTTTCACTCAGGAGTACCCGGGAAGCCAGTAATAGCAGGTTTCGAGGATCCAGTGCAGGAAGGAGGGAGTGTGACACTTACCTGCACCAGCACGGGTAGCAAACCTCCTGCTCAGCTGTACTGGTATAAAGGACAGGAAAAGCTGGAGGGTACACACGTGCACCCACTCACATACTCACACACATACAGTGGAGGAAATAAGTATTTTTAGATTATTTTACATTTTTAGATTCAATTTTTAGGCGTTAGAATGGCCCAGTGAATCACCTGACTGGAATCCAGTTGAACAAGGTTTAAAGACAATATGTTTAGAAGAACAGGCCAAAATGAAACCTGAATACTGCGGCCAATTAATTTCTTCATACAGGAAGTTTCTTACAGGAAGCCGTCATTACAAACAAAGGCTTCTCCACTAAGAAGCCTTTTTAATTTATTTATTAAATAGATTTCAGTTAGCATGTTCAATACTTTTTTCCTGTGTCATTCCGCTTTATTACACATGACTTCATTTATGGACTTTAATGTTTGGAATTGTGTGAATTTCTTGAGTTAATACCAAAGTCTGGTGAATATTTCATGTGAATAACCTCATCGGAAATATATTTACTGAAAAGAATGTTGAAGCATCCAATACTTATTTCCCCCACTGTATTTGCATGGAAACACAAATACTTTGGTGTGGGCAGGTCTTGAAATAAAGTTTGGAGCGCACTAGTCACTGTGGCTCCTTGTCTTATCCAAAAATATTGCCGTGCAAAATGTACCTATGTGTGGTAACTCGGTGGTTAAGACATTGTACTTCGGATTAGAAGGTCGTGATTTCAAATAACAGTGTTACCACTGCTGGGCCTTTGAGCCAGGCTCTTAACTCTTAATTGTTAAGTTGTATAAAATATGATAAATGTAAGTCACTCTCTATAAGGGTTCATATGACATAAATGTAACTATACACACAGATCAGCCATAACATTAAAACCCACTGAAAGGTGAAGTAAATAACCTCATGGGGTGGGATATATTAGGCAGCAAGTGAACAGTCAGTTCTTGAAGTTGGTGTGTTGCAAGCAGGAAATTGTAAGTATCTGAGCGACTTTGACAATGGCCAAATTGTGACAACTAGATGACTGGGTCAGAGCATCTCCAAAATGGCAGATCTTGTGAGGTGTTCCTAGTATGCAGTGGTTAGTATCTACCAAAAGTTGTCCAAGGAAGGACAACCAGTGAACCAGCGACAGGGTCAAGCTCAAAGCTCATTGATGCACGTGGGGAGCGAAGTCTAGCCCATCTGATCCGATCCCACAGAAGTGCTACTGTAGCATAAATTGCTGAAAAAGTTGAATGCTGGCTATGATAGAAAGGAGTCAGAACACAGTGCATAGCTGTGTGGTCAGAGCACCCATGCTAACCCATGTCCACCGCTGAAAGCACCTACAATGGGCGCATGAGCATCAGAACTGACCATGGAGCAATGGAAGAAGGTGGCATGCTCTGATGAATCACGTTTTCTGTTACATCATGTGGACGGCCCTGGTGCGTGTGGGTTGCTTACCAGTAGAGGCAGTGTGATGCACTGGGCAGTGTTCTGCTTTAAAACCTTGGGTCCTGACATTCATGTGGATGTTATTTTTACCCGTACCACCTACCTAAACATTGTTTCAGGCCACATACACCCCTTCATGGCAACGGTATTCCCTAATAGCAGTAGCCTCTTTAAACAGAATAGTGCACACTGCAAAAATTGGTCAGGAATGGTTTGAGGAACATGACAAAGAGTTCCCCCCAAAATTCCCCAGATCTCAATCCTATTGTGCATCTGTGGGATGTGCTGGACAAACAAGTTCGATCAATGGAGACCCCACCTCGCAACTTACAGGACTTAAAGGATCTGCTGCTAATCTATTGGTGCCAGATACCACAGCACACCTTCAGAGGTCTTATGGAGTCCATGCGTTGATGGGTCATAGCAGTTTTGGCAGCACAAAGGGGACCTAGACAATATTAGGCAGGTGGTTTTAATGGCTGGTCAATGTATGTGTTATTTGTATAAGGTACAACTAGATCAGTTAATTTATTTATATGTGTAATTCTGTATCCAGTAAATGGGAAGTTAATCACAGTTTGCTATGTTTGCTAAATTCTTTATTCATAGGTGACAAATTATTTGTTTAATAATTTGTGTTTAATAAGCTGCAAATTATGTGTGTTTTTACTTCACAGTAACAGTCTTAACAAAATGTTAGTTAGCTGGATCATCATACCTGAACTACTTATGACCTATCTGCCACTGTTATTAATTTAATTTTTTATTATTAATTATTATATTAAGCTCGTCCCAATGTGGTGGAGTCAAACCCCAATGAGCCGACATATACTGTGACAAGTGTGCTCACGCTGCCAGTGACCAGGAGTGATAACAATGCCATGATCGGCTGTGCTGTGGACCATCCATCCATCACCAATGCAGAGAAAAGGACAGAACAGCCTTTGAGTGTGCTATGTAAGACTCATACACACATTATAGCTGTGGCTCAGCATTGCATGATTTAATGTGACATTTTGTGTGATGTGTGGAAGTGGGAGGCAGGATGCATGTGCATAAACTCAATGTGCATGTTATTGTGGACAATCAAGAAAGCATAGTCAGTGCCTGTAGCATTGGTCAAAACACTGACAGGCAGGCTTAACACAGGATAATCCCTACATCAATATATTAATAACAGGTGAGGGTCAGAACCAGATAAAACGGAAGTTGAAAGCAATTCATGTAACTGCATGTAAAAGGGCATTTTCACTCTTTCGTGTTTGAGGGTTTTGGAAGCTGTTGTAGTGCAAAGAAATCAATATCTGGACCTGAAAGTGTATGTCCCACAATTGATCTTGGGTACAGACGTGAGCATTTAAATGCTGTGTGTGTGTGTGTGTGTGTGTGTGTGTGTGTGTGTGTGTGTGTTTGTGTTTCCCCAAGTTTCCCCTAGTGTCTTGATTAAGCCTGAGAGCGACCTTCCACGAGAGGGAGAGAGGTTTTCTCTGCATTGCATGGGGAATGGAAACCCTGAGTAAGAGTGCATGCACGTGCACACACACACACACACACACACACGGTCAAATGCATATTTACTTGTATCCTGGCATTTGTTCATTATAGATGACCCTTGAGATGGTCAGCTTAGTGATCTCTCTTCTCTCTTTCACTTCCTCAAATAACCTCTTACATTCCTTTATTCTTGCTGTCTCCTTGCTCTGTTTCTCACACTTTCTGTCACTTTGCACTTTCACTATTTCTTTAAGGAAAGAGAACCATCTAAAAAACTCTTAATCCTGATGTTATGGTTATGTTATATTATGTATGGTTAAAATGGGTTAATTACTCTACTTAATATAAAAACTAATTTGTATTAAAGTTGTATTTTCATGGCACTTTTACCTGAGAGAAAATTAACGTTAAAAAAAAAAAAAACCTGACTGGCCTTTATGGAAAAATTATGTTTTTAGTGCCTGTCACATGATCTCCATGACGCATTTGAACACACCCCTACCACCAAGTGGATTTACAAGCATGTAAAGGTGTTTTCTTTCATTATTTCCATGTAGTAATGCTTATACTTGGTCAGCAATAAGAAAGTGGGAGGCAGGCTTGGAATAACTCAAAAACGGCTTTATCCGCAACTTTACTTTCACTTTTCAGCGTTTTAAATCATAAACACACACACACACACACACAGCCCTGTGCTGCTTGTCTCTCTCTTGCTCTCAAGGCCCTCGTCTCTCCTTTTTATCCTCAACTCCACTCCCTGCAACACAGAACATTCATTAGTACAATTCCCCGCAGGTGTGCATTCCTTACCACACACCATCTCCGGCTCCGTCCTCCATTCACAAACCGGTGCTCGATCACGCCCCCGCTTCCACAGATATATACTGTGTATATTGCAAATAAAGGGTTAAGGAAAAATTGCTGCTGAATTTTACAATTGTATTTTTATGAGGTCAAAAGCAACTGGATGGATAAACAGTATATCCATAGTTAAGTAATGAAAAGAACACTTGATTGGAGGTATAAAATGATTTATTTTCATTCTGTTGCAGAATTAACTTGGATTTAAATCCATTTCACAATTCTGTCTGTAACATAAATGCATCCAGACAATTTTAAATTAGTCAGTGTTCATCCTGCTTGTATGAATGCCAACTTAAAAGTTTGGGGACATCATGTCCTTGAGTAATTTTAGCATTTTGGCTTGATAAACTGTGGAAAGCAGAATCAGTTGCATGTAATCTCATAATCTGAAAAATAATATCATGTCTTTGTGATGTCATTATCATGTAATGCTTTTTTTTATTTAATTGGTTAAATCGTCAGTCTGCTAGAATAATTTGTCAGTTTTAAATAATAATAATAATAATAATACCGGTAATAATGTAAATAAAGTAATACCTCGTTACATTAAAACATAAACCTATTAAAACATTTTGTTGCTGTTGTTTTTAAGTTGTTGGTTTTGAAGCCAGGTCAAGATGGTGGATTTTCAATATTGGACTATAGTACCCCAGTGTAGGCAACTATATCTTTAACTAAACAGGATTTATATAAAATGACTCTCCCTGACCTGTTTACAAATTTAATTTGCATTCATCTAATATTTATCTACTGTCAAATTGTAGTCTGGTATTGGGCTGAGATAGGTTCCTTACAAACACCTTGTCAATAATTCATATTTATAATTTCTGCATTTTATACATGCCTGTGTTACATATGCATAAATAGAGCATAATATTACCATTGCCATTTTATTGCCAAGGTATCCTGCTGCAATCAAATTTAAGATGCATTTACTTTCCCATTACAATGCACAGTGGTAGGAAGGCAAAATCAAAACAAAGTGAGATCTCACTATTGGAAATTATAAATGGCAACTAAATGCCAAGGTGAAGTTCTGAGATCAGTTTTTGTACTTTCTTTTTGGAGATTGTTAAAATTTGGGGGGGATTTTGGGAGCAGGTAAAAGGAATAATATTGTTTATAATGTGAAAATTTATGTAATTACTCTCATGTAGCTCCTTTTAGCGTCTTGTTCAGTTACCTTTTCTAGTTTTAATACACCATGTTGAGAGTTGACCTTAATATATAAGCATCTTAAGGTACACAAATCCAGGTGGTGTAGTTGTTTTCATTTGTGTACTTTTTGGTTGTTGACATTTGATCAGCTTTATGTTTAGAATAACTGGCCAGTGTAACACTGACTGATATGTGTTTTTTTTTTTTATGTTGACACTCCAGTGGCATCAAACTCTCAGAGACATCAGGCAATTTATTTTGCGTGTTTGGCAATGATTGCATCAACAAAACAACTTCATAAGTATACAAAAGTAGATTAAAAACATGAGTATTATTTATTTGTGGTTTTGTTTTATTTGTTTTTAGAATAAAATTATTTATTCATTCATTTAGAGATTCTAGTCATTTTGAAATTCTAGTAATTTTCCCCCATTTCAGATGTTATTCTACTACTTTATTATAGGTAAATGAAATTTGAATACCAAAGCAAGCAAAATGAGTGTGATTTAGAATTTAATGCTTAGACCCTGCCATCTGATGGTCAGCCAGAAAAAAAAAAAACAGTTGCAAAAGAAGGTTCTATTTCTACTTTTTTTGTAATTGGCAGCAGAAAATTATAGCTCAACAAATTATATGCTTATATTTTTAGATATTCTCTGATTAACTGACATCATATATGCATAGTGGGAAGCAAGCTGGGATGTTATTCTCTCAGCTGATGGAGTTTTAAGGCTTCACCTTGTTTCCCCAGCCAACAACAGAATGTCAGTCCTGTCACTCCCTCTGGAGGTCAGAATTTAGCACTTTAATAGATGGAGCACGGTGTAGGGCATGGTTTTACAGCTGTAGTTGTTCTGATTCTGTGTTATGTGTTATGAACAGTGTTTTAAACTTTCATAAAAGGCAGGAAAAAATTTAAATTAATCAACTTCATGAAATAAATCATTCCAAAAGGTGCAGATACCTAGACTGGTTAACAAAGATTATGTACAGAGATTTGTATAGAAATATATTACAGTATGTTCAAGGCTTGTTAATGTTAAGGAGTTGTTGGGGTAGATTAAATATAGTGTGTAATTCACTTGTCTGGTTCAGTTGTGGGTGTGGTTAGTTGTGGGTTCTGTTTAGTGTATGATCCAGGTTAAGTGAGGTATAGGGGAAGTTTACATATAGTATGTAGTTAAGGTTAGACTGAGCTGTAATGATACATTATGTACAGTATAGGGTGAAGTTCAGATTGCTGGATTATATTAACAATTCGGTTTTGGGGTGGATTTTGTGCAGTGTGTGTTCAGGGTAGGGGTAGAAATGAATAGAGTGTGATTAAGGTTATGGCAGATAATTCATAGGATAGGATAGATAATGTTTAGGGCATGGTTAAGGCTGGAGTAGATAATGTATAGGGCATGGTTAGGATAGGGGTTGTTTTGTATAGGGTGTGAATTAGGTTGGGGAGGGTTAGGGGTCAGATTGTGTATAATGTATAATAAGTGGTGAACTTTAAAGGGGGTAAAAGGGATGGATTACATACAGTGTGTGGTTCAAGTTAGAGGTAGCTTATGTATAGGTTTAGAGATGATGTTTATGTGTAGGCTGTAGTTAAGGTGGGGAAGATGTTGGGTAGCGCTGTTGTAAGTGGTCAGGTTCATGCTTCCACTAGAATTAAAATATATATCTCCACCTGCTGGTATAGTTTTGCATTACAGGTCATTGCTAAATCCGTATCCCATTAGCTCAGCAGTGTGATATTGTATACTCTCTATTCTATAGCCAACAGCCATTAGTCAGGAAGATGTATTATATCTCTCCCAGTCTACTCACACCCTCTAGGGCTATAAAAACACGCAATTGAATTCAGTTGCAATCCTTGCCCTACTCTGTGTTGAGTGTATGTAAAGTGTCACAGGTCCCCCGAGTTTCAGTATAACTTCACAAACAGTCCCTTAGCACATCATGAGGCTTATATGCATCTGTTAGCTTTAATTTGTTTTACATGTATGTGAAGATATGCATAAAGCCTTCTGTTTAGCAATAGCATTTGTTTTATCAGCACTGCAGTGTTTACCATATTTATTGTATAGACAAACTGATTGTTGCAAATCTGTTCCTGGAAATATTTTTCTCACACACATTCTCCAGTTAGTTTAAGTAATTGTAATATTTTGTGTACACACACATACACTACTGCAGATCAATATCAAAATACTTATCAAATACTGTTATCAAATACTGTTATCAGATAATAATTGTAGTATTAACACGTCCATAAAAAGGTATTGTGGATTTAAGGTACAAATACTTCAGTCACTTCATGTCACTGTAACGTACCTTTAGTTAATGGAATTAAAGGGACCTCAAAGACCACTCTTGTACCATTAAATATTTTGTGCCTTAGGGAACAAAAACGTACCTGGAGAGCTTTTGTCTGACCGTGTGTGTCTGATCAGACATTAAGAGATGTCCATTCTCCTTGATCAGTAAATGTTCTACAGTTGTTAACAGATGTAATATAATTTCTCTCTTTCTCTCTCTCTCTCTCTCTCTCTCTCTCTCATAATTGTCATTCTGCACCAACTGCACAAAATGTACTATCTATAAAATAATATACTGATTATTACTGTATCATTGTAGTTTATGAGTAGGATGTGGTTTGTTTTAGATAGTGGTAGGGGCTGATTATGCATAGGTTATGGTTAAGGTTAGAGGGAGATGTACAATAATGTACCAGTTACAGTATTACTGATTAATACCTCTGTATCATACCTCTGTTATTTATGCTATTTATTTTATTTTACTTTATTCCAATCCCTATTCTTGTATCAGCTGTCTGCTAGTATGCTTTCACCAACTTGCATGATAAATTAAAAACTGGATTCTGATTCTGATTTTCTTTCAAACTTTCAGACCCTTGTCATTCATGTGGCAAAAGAAAGATGCAGAGTTCCCTCCACAGGTGAGGCCTGATGGTGCATACCTCCGCTTTGAGGCCCTCAACAAATCCGATAACGGAGTTTACTTGTGTCACGCAGACAATGGAATTGGCTGGAATGAGGGATCGTACACCCTGCTGGTACAAGGTAATGAACAAATATGAGAGAAAGGCACAGACAATAGAATGTTACTTTCTTTCTGTTTTCAACTTTTACTTTCATCCTTTATCTGAATTTATGTTCCTTTTTCTTTCCCCTTTTTGATCTTTTTGCATGGCCCCTGATTGTTTACTTTTTTCTCATTTTTTTTGACTGTTTTATATATCACTCAACCTATCAATCCATCCCCTACTCCACACCTTTTACTTTATTATCTGTGCATCTCCTAAGACATGGAGGATTCCAAACTTATGTTCCCTCGTTTCTTTACCTCTACCTCACCCTCTCATTCTCTTTTTTCATCTCTCCTTCACACTTTTTCACCTTCTTCCTCTCCTCCTCAGTCCACTATCCAAGCCTCTGATGAGTCTCCCTTACCTTCATCCTCGCTCCCTTCATCCACCATTTCTTTTTCTTCTCCTCCACTATCTACCTCTTCTTTTCTCTCCCCTTCCTCCTTTCCCTCATCTTTTCTGGTTTCTTCTACCTCTCCCTCTTCCTCTCTCTCTCTTTCCACCTCTCCCTCTTCTTCTTTCTCTCCTTCCAACTATCTCTCATCTCTTGTCCACACCACTACTATCTCTAACTCCCTCTTTTCTGACCTGTTTCCTCCCCTCTCCTCCTCACATACTCCTCCAACCTCATCCCCACCTTCTCTCACTCCCCCCTTTATCACTCCATCCACGGTTTCCTGGCTGAATGGAGTGTACATTACAGGTAATTAATTGCAGAGACCAACACACACACACACACACACACAAATATATTTGAATATTATTGTATTAATAGGCTTGCATTATAACAAGAATTACAAAAACTCAAATTGTGGTAACTCTATAGCATTCAGTCCTTGCGTGTGTGCATATGTTTCTGTGTTTGTGTGGGTGCTGTGTGTGAGAGCAAAATAGACATTATTTTTAGGTGCAGGTTAGAGAACTGTTCTGAATATGAGCATCTGCTCTTCAGTTCAGCAACAATACAGGATTTAATACAACATCACTGGCAATATACTATCTAATACAACAACCTAGCATCTACTTCATGGCTTAACAAAGCTTTGGCACCAACAGAGCAACATTTGTTCTGTATATTTCATTATTTAGTTGCAAATCCTTCTTTACAAATACTTTTAGCTTGTAATGGACATTACGGTCAGTTATGTTGCTTTGAAACAAAGAGAGGTGAAGACAAATTTCAGGTGAAATTGTACAAAACTGGCATATGAGTCTAAACACACCATTTAAGTTCAAGGCAATATGCAAAGTGCATTTATCTCCCTCAAGCATATGCTTTTGGAAGGATCCAAGCAAAAAAGGAGTGGAATATTGGAAGTGCAGCTAATTGCATTTGGGTAAATAACTAATTGACAGTTAGTGGCCAGTTAAGTAAATAAAATTCTTTTCAAATGTTTTTGTAAAATTCATTTTTCTAAAATGCTAATTTTCTAAATGTTGCAGAAGCTATAGAGCATATTTATTTGTTCTTCTACAAAGTTTTCAGTTGGCTTTTGAAATATTTCATGTTGGTGTTTAAACCGAATTAGTAAACTGTAAAGTTGTATTTTTGTGCTTTACCTCCTAACATATGCCATCTGCCATTAATAGTCATACAAATGCAAAAAATAATGCACAAGCACTTACTGCAAGTTGTGTGCTTAGGTGTACAGCTGCTGTATGTAATCATATCCTTTTATCCTTCCTTTTATTCCCTTTAAAATGCAGCACAGCTTTCTAGTAATGTCCACATTTTCTTAATAATGTACAATTAGTTTTCGTTTAGAAAACTAATTATCTCAGTGAAAGTTTTTTATGAGTGTGATAACTAATCGTCTTAGACATTCTTTTACATTTACTAATTATATAAGTATGTGTTAATGAATGTCTGATTCCACTGAGTTGTTTGTTCTGATTTGTTATGAATTAAACTTAGTTACTTAGTGAAATAGCCTATTTCTGTTGAAGAGGGGGGAAATAAATACTGTACATGAACAAAACCGGGTTGTAACAAATGAAACATGACTTTTAAAACTATTTTTGTCGTCAGGAAAACAGTTTTGGCTTTGTCCTTGTGTCTGTGCTTTAAGCAAGTCTTAATACGTATTGGAAAATACTACTGCTTTGGCAGATTTCAAAAGTCATTTGCTCTACTGCGCTGTATCACCCATACCAGCACAAGTGCTTTTGTTTCTAACCACAAAAATATGCCAGTGAGTTACTTACACCTGCAGGAATACAGAGATCATGTACATACAAACTCAGACACATACACACACATACATACACACACACACACACACACACACACACACACATCCATATAGCTCATTAACAGCCATCTTTTTCACAATCTCTCTGATTTTTCTCTCTTTTCACTTTTTCTGGTCCCTCACTGATGTGGCACTGATCTATTAATCCATCCATTCATCTAATTGAGAAGATGCTGAAGGTATTGTTTTCAGTCATGTGTCTGTTTGTGTGTTTATTCCTCATATTATCTTTCATATTCCTTTTGTCCTCATTCCTGTCCCATCATAGTTTCATTTTTTTCGTTTCTCAACTCTTCTGTCTTTCAGACTTGAAAGAATTAAAACAAAAACAAAAATTTGGAGGCACAGAGAGAACTGTAAATTGTGATTTTCACTATACAGTCTAATCTGAATGTGAAATTCTCTTGAATTTTAAAAAGTGACAGATTCTCAGGTATTCTTGGTTTAATTTAAATAATAACATTTTCAGAGGCATTGAGAAGCCACTTTCATCTCCCAAAGTTCTCTAGAGCACTGGGAGCAGTGGGAGAATGTTTCAGGACAGAAGCAAATGAACACAATGGCTCCTGGGTTTAGCTGCCTTTTCAGCTGTTAGATCCCACATTTAGGCATATAAGTACCCAAAAAGGCTAAAAGCTCTGTAACATATCAGAGGCAGTTGGATCTAAGCACTAAATCGCTTTCTTTGGGATAATACAATAATCTCCATTGTCCATAGTCAGTGAGATCAAGCAAACTGCCATAAGTATTTGGACAGTGACACAATTTTTGTAATTTTGCCTCTGTAAACCACCAACGTGTTTTTGAAATAAAGCAATCAAGATGTGATTTAAGTGTAGACTTTCAGCTTTAACTTGAGGAGTTTAACAAAAATATTGCATTAACTGATTAGGAATTTCAGCTATTTTCTGATAATGAGTCCCTCCATTATCACAGCCTCAAAAGTAATTGGACAAACTATCAATTTTAATTAGTAGGATTATTTTTAATACCCGGATGCAAATCCTTTGCAGTTAATGACTGCCTGAAGTTTGGAATCCATGGACATCACCAAATACTGAGTTTCCTCCCTTGAGATGCTTTGCCAGGCCTTTACTGCAACTACCTTCAGTTGCTGCTTGTTTGTGGGACTTTCTGCCTTCGTTTTTGTCTTTAGTAAGTGAAAAGCATGCTCAATTGGTTGGAGGTCATTTGACATTTAAGAACATTTCATTTCTTTGCCTTAAGAAGCTCTTGGGTTGCTTTCACGGTATGTTTTGGATCATTATCCATCTGTTACTGTGAAGCACTGTCCTATCAGTTTTGCAGCATTTGACTGAATCTGAACAGAAAGTATACCTCTATACACAGAATTCATCCTGCTACTTCTATTAGTATGGAAGAATCTTCTTCAAAAAGCACTCTAAGGGTCTTGGGGTTTTGATGTCAAAAAGTCTGAGTTGGTCTGCAGATCAACTGACATAAGAGCTTTTGATACAAGTTTTTATATCATTCTGAAACATCTCATATGGAGATTTTTCCTTTTTTTTTTTATTTGAATACATCTTGGCTCCACGTCACTATTTTCAAATCCCAAGTACTTTCTTAATAATGGTGGCATGGTACCATGTACCAAGAAACGTAATATTTTAATGTGAACCTTACGTAATATTTTTTCTTAAATCTAACCACACATTCCATTTTTTTTAGTGGACTATGTGTTCAGCTTGTTCCATGCACCACCTGGTGGATATTGTGTGAAGCAAAACAAATTAATTTAAATACTAAGCAGCTTGCCTGCAGGGTGCCACATGATCACACATGACAAATCGCATAAAACTGCATGAAAAAAACGAGCATTGTTCAAGTAAAAAAGTTTTAAAAAAAAAAAGCCGGGTGAGCATCCTCTATGTGTGGTGATTTCATAATTTTTGCCAGGGGATGTATGTTTAATCTCAAGCCGGTAATCTTGTACAAGAAGAGCACAATGCATCAGCCACTGGTTCTAGTTATACATCCTGTGTAAAAATACCAACGGATTATGAGCCGTATACACAGTAACCAGCAGATTACTGGACCCAACATACACGTCAAAGTGCTGAAGTGCTAATGTAACGAATGAGCAAACACACACACACGCTGGACAGTGTTCACCAATTTATTTCTGCAATCTGCAATTTTGAACAGGGTAGTATGAGCGTTCAGGGCAAAAAAACTGCAGATATACAGTATCTCACAAAAGTGAGTGCACCCCTCACATTTTTGTAAATATTTGATTATATATTTTCATGTGACAACAC
>JANDJT010000103.1:10896748-10912117 GCA_024331685.1 Stegophilus panzeri
ACTGTTAAAGCATCCTTTTTTCACCTCAGAAATATAGCAAGACTGTGCCCTATGCTAAACTTCTCTGTAGCTGAAAAACTGATTAACTCATTCGTTGTCACTCGGCTAGATTACTGTAATGCCCTTTTAGCTGGAGTTTCTAAATCCACAATCAATAAACTCCAATATGTACAAAACTCTGCTGCCAAGATCCTGACTGGGACCAGGAAATGTGATCATATTACTCCTGTTTTGGAGTCCTTGCACTGGCTCCCGGACAGGTTCCGTGTCGATTTTAAAATTATGATGCTGACATACAAAGCATTACATGGTTTGGCTCCTTATTGCTTATCTGCTTTATTAATTCCTTACACCCCAAATCGCAGACTGCACTCCTCACAGTGTAATCTGTTAACTGTTCCACAAACCAAATTAAAATCTATGGGTGACAGGGCTTTTTCTGTCTATGCTTCTTCCCTTTGAAACTCTCTTCATCTTGAACTTAGGGAAGCTCAGACCTTTGGCATTTTTAAAGCTCAACTCAAGACTTACTTTTTTAAACTTGCATTTTACTTTTTATTATTATTATTATTATTATTATTATTATTATTAAATTTTAGAATTTTTTATTTTTTCTGTGTACTGCTTATTTTGTGTACAGTGCTTTGAGAAGCTGCTTTTAAAGGTGCTTCATAAAATAAAGTTTATTATTATTATTATTATTATTATTATTATTATTATGTGACAGTGGATTATTATCAGTCCAGACAGAGAATTCATGAATTACCCAGTGGCTAAATTTATCACATATTGACTACTTCAAGGCTAGGAACTCTAACCTATAAGCTGAATACTTCGCTGCAACTGGAAAAGGCACTTGCTCATAAAAGCAAAAGGTCTGGCTGTCGTTTCTCCCTCCTGGATTTGCGAGAGAACAGCCCTGATTCCTTCCAAAGAGGCATCTGTGGTCAGAATGAAAGGACGAGAGAATTCAGGGTGAGCGAGGACAACACTCTCAACCAAAGATGCCTTTAATCTCTCAAAAGTCTGCTGCTGTCTTTGAGTCCCATCACTTGGATTCAGTTTCTTGTTCTGGTGAGCACAGGACAACTTTTTACCATTTTTCATCCTGCCTTTCTGACCTTTTAGAAGATCAAAGAGCAGCTTTGATTTAATAGAGTAGTTAGGGATAAAGTGCTGGTAATAAATGACCATTCCCAAAAATGAACAGATTTTCTTCTGAAAGGTCATTGCTGCATCCACCTCCATTAGATCAGACCTAGTAATTTTGGAAATGCTGTCAACTTTACTAGGGTCCGTGGAGACACCTGTCTGGTCAGTGATATGTCTGAGGAACTGATTTACTCAGAAGGTGATACTTTTTGGGTACTAGTTTCAGATTGTGGGTGTGAAGTCTGTCAAAAATCATCTCCAACTGATCAAGAGCAGTCTGCTCATCAGGGCCAAAAACCATCAGGTCATCTAGATAACACAGCAGACTCAGGAAGTTCTGGTCACCAAATATGCTGGTCATCATATGCATGAAGGTATTACATAGGCCTTGGGGTAGCCGATTGTACTCAAACAAACCCATAGGTGTCATAAGGGCAGTGTACTTGCAGTCCTCCTCATGCAGCAGCATGTTGTAGAACCCTGACATCAGGTCTAACATGCTCAACAAAGCATTGCCACCAAGTGCTGCCAGACAATCAGACTGATGCGGAAGGGGATATGCATCCTTTACTGTTCTCCTTTTCAACCAATGGAAATCGGTACAAACGCGTAGGTCTCCACTTTTTTTCCACACCAGGACCAGTGGGGATGCATACTCACTGGCAGACCAGCGTATTATTTCTTTTTCCTCCATTTCAGTCAGTATCTGGCATAGCTTCTGGTATTGACTAGGTGACACTCGTCTGAAATGAAGCGTGAAGGGTCTGGGTTCTGAGAGATAAATATGATGTACAAAACTCCTAGCTTCCCCACAATCTAGATGGTTGCTTGAAAATATGTCTTTGTATCTCAGAAAATTAAGCAGTTGTTGTATGCACTGATCCAACACATCACACAAGTCAATGTTTAGCTCCCCCAATACGAGCCACTTTGCTATATCATCACAGGAGCACATGAGGGCTGGAAGTTTCGCAGCCCTGAACTCTATCTCTAAGTTTTTCCATAATATGAGTGAGCACCTGTGCATCAGACTGCTTTGCCTGTTGCATTACATCTGGTACAAAGGACGGAGTGGAGGGGTGACACAGCTGATGCTGAGCAGGACCGGGCATGGGCATAAGCTTGGGCTGCCAACTCAGTGTCAGATGAATAACTGAGTGATTGGCTGTAATCATCCGGCTTGACCATCATCGACTGCACTGTGTCATACGCAGCACATTCACCACTTAACGCTTCAGTGGTGTGACTCTGTACATTCATGCCTATACCTCCACGGCCCCTAAAGTCTCTCTGGTAATCGTCTATCCTGCTCTGTACATCCGTAGCACTCCATTCATGGATAGGTTTATATCTAAACATACTGGCTAAACTAGGGTCAGGGTAATACTTGATGAACATCCGCTGCTGTTGCACAAAAGGGCGAGATAGATGACGCTATAGCACAGAAAGCTGTTATGAAAACCAGTGTAAACGTTAAAGAGGAGTGTTCTGGAAGAGAGAAGAGAATGGATGTTGAGTTCTTGTTATCATTTGCCAAGTTTCCATCCATCTATTGCACATTTCTGTTGTCGACAAAGTGGAAGTGTGTAAAAAAAAAGTTTGCAATATTTGTTGTCTCCCACATGTTTCCATCCAATTGGCCTTTTACAGATAAAATGGTGCATGCATCTGTTACTTATGCATTAAAATCTGCTGTTTGCTCAGCACGCGTGCTCTCTCTCTCTCTCTCTCATATACACACACACACACACATGTGCGCATACCATGGAGATGTAAACAAACCGTCGTCACATGCCATGACGTGGGGTAGCTGCCAAAAAAGTATATTTCTTACTGAAATACTTCATATTTTTTGAATGCAAAAAAATATTTATTTTTATAATGTTCCAGTTGGAATTTTTGTAGCAGAAAACAATACTCAGTATGTCATTTGTTAATTATCTTTATATTCTTGTTGAAACATGTCAGTAATAAATATAACAGTAAGTTATATTATAACAGTCAGTAAAGATAGTAAGAACTTAACTGTCACTCCATTTATCAAAGTTCTTTCACCTTGAAAAAAAAGTGGGCTGGTCTTGGGCATTAAATTTGGCTTTTGTCCCATTACTGTGATATTGTATTACATTCACGGTGCTGTTCAAAAAACACAAAAAAAATTCTGCCTCCCTTTCTGGGTAGACTACACATAAAATTAGAAAAGTTAGTTTCTGTGTTTCTTAACAGTTTGTATCATGGTGTTCTGCACCAACATTTAAGTCTTTTAAGGGGCAGTGGTGGCTCAGTGCTTAGAGGCTCTGGGTTACTGATAAGAAGGTCAGGAGTTCAAGCCCCAGCACTGCCAAGCTACCACTGCTGGGCCCTTGGGCAAGGCCCTTAACCCTCAGCTGTATAAATAAGATAAGATAAGTCACTGTGGGTAAGGGAGTATGCCAAATGCCATAAATGTAAATGTAAAAGATGATAGTAGTCAAAGATGATAGGTTGCGCCACCTAGTGTGCAGGTGTAAAATGCATTCTTGGTCAGCGCCACCTATCGTTCAGGCGTGAAATAGCTGTAGGCGATCAACCCTTTAGTGTTCGGTGTGAAAGCACCATTCTTCTGCAATTCGCTTCACTTTATCACGTCGTGCTCACTGTTTAAACCCTTTCCAATAAAGATCTGTAAAGCTTATTTGGATTTTACAAAATTATCTTTAAAATATAGTCTCCTGAAAAGGAGATATTTCTTTTTTTGCTGAGTATATGTGTGTGTGTGTGTGTGTGTTCTTAAAATACTACAAAAACAGTGATGGTACAGATATGATTACGAAGATGAGTTGTGTATACAAAAACAACTACACAGTTCCAACCACACTATGTGTGTATGTATTTACTGTCCCCATCCACAGTGTAGTAGTCAGTCAGGCGACAAATATGTCCTGCATGCAGCTACCATGGCCGATCTGCATTGAGGTGATCAGGGAGATCCGAAAAAAGTCATGCCACCAGTGTAACGGATGAGCAAACACACACAGACACATGCTGGACAGTGTTCTCCAATTTATTTCTGCAATCTGCAATTTTGGTCATGGAAGTATGAGCACTCAAAGCAAAAATACTGCAGACATTCATCGAAAGAACCATAGGTGTGGCAGTCGATTCTGCTGCTGTATGGTACAAGAATAATTGACTTAGCTAATGCTTGGAATATACAAAAATCTAATATAGTAACAACATACTTGCAATTTTGAACAGGGTTGTATGAGCATTCAGGGCAAAAATACTGCAGACATTCATCGAAAGAACTAAAACAAACAAACAAATATATATATATATTGTGAATAACATGGTGTTCATGAGATTTGCAAATCATTGCATTCTGTTTTTATTTACATTTTACACAGCGTCCCAACTTTTTTGGAATTGGGGTTTTATAAAAGCCCAATTCCAAAAACGTTGGCACGCTATGTAAACCCCAATTCAAAAAACGTTGGGATGCTGTGTAAACCCCAATTCAAAAAACGTTGGGATGCTGTGTAAACCCCAATTCCAAAAAAGTTGGGACGCTGTTTAAAATGTAAATAAAAACAGAATGCAACGATTTGCAAATCTCATGAACACCATGTTATTCACAATAGAACATAGAAAATATATCAAATGTTTAAACTGAGGAAATGTACCAATTTAAGAAAAAAGAAGGTAATTTTGAATTTGATGGCCGCAGCATATCTCAAAAAAGTTGGGAC
The DNA here is from genome assembly GCA_024331685.1 of Stegophilus panzeri. Taxonomy (NCBI): domain Eukaryota; kingdom Metazoa; phylum Chordata; class Actinopteri; order Siluriformes; family Trichomycteridae; genus Stegophilus; species Stegophilus panzeri. The sequence continues at coordinate 10,901,629 of JANDJT010000103.1, forward strand.
GGGGACAACAAAAGGCTGGAAATGTAAGTGTTACTAAAAAGACATAGCTGGAGGTTAATTGGCAATAGGTCAGTAACATGATTGGGTATAAAAAAAGAATATCTTAGTGAGTCACAGTCTTTCAGAAGTAAAGATGAGCAGAGGTTCATCAATCTGTGAAAAACTGTGTCTACAATTTGTGAAACAATTTCAGAATAATGTTCCGCAACATAAAATTGTATTCACTTAACCATGTATTCGCTTTGCTAGAGCACGCCACGGGGAGAGAACAAAAAGTACAGAAGTACAGGTACACAAGTTGAGATTTTTGGTTCAGAGTGTTGAAAAAAACAGCTGTTAAAGTTATTGATTGCAGAATTTCATAGTTACTGATTAGAAATAACATTTTTTGTAACAATAACTCATTTATCATTTCCCCTAAAACTCTACTACACAATTGACTATATATAAACTGTATGTGATGTATTTGTGTGAATTATATTATACACAGATGATGACATGATGAGAGGAGGGCAGATAGAGGAGATACTCCTATCGTTAATCGCATTTTACGCCTTGATGCACTAAAACTTTTTTTCTTGTTGCAAACAGAGTATTTTTTACATGTACTTTCCTTACTTATTTGAGCTATGGATAGCTGCTTACATCCGTTTTTTAAAATGCTTTTGCGCATAATTTCAGCATTTTCTCCATCTCTTTTTACTGTATTGATGTCTCTGTTGTAAGCTAGCAGAACATGTCACGTGACGCATTTCGGCGAATTACATCACCAGTACACTTCCTTAGCCAATGAAATTCTGTCTCTTGGTTTAGATCAGCCTGTAGTTTCTCACTATTGGTGAGCTCTACAAAGGAAATTACCATATTTAGACCAGCTATCATGATGCTAAAGGAAATGAGCTTTCCAATGATGCCAAACACTCACTGGTTTGTGGAGAGATTGTGGAGATACATCCATCCATTTTTCTATACTGCTTATTAGTAATGTGGAGCCTGCCAATCAGCCTACCATGCATGTCTTTGGACTGGGGGAGAAAACCAGAGTACCAGCAAACTGAGAACAATGCAGAACATGCAAACTGCACACACACAGGGCTGCGGCAGGAATCGAACCCCCAACCCTGGAGGTGTCAGGTGAATGTGCTAACCACTAAGCCACCATGCACCCTTCATAGGAAATTTATAACGCATCTTTTTTCCATTTTCATTCCCATCTTCTACATACCTGTCTTAGGGAACGAATATTCTCATTAAACCATGGGGCTGATTTATGCTTTATATTTATCTGCTTCATAGGAGTGACAAAATCGAATGTTTTAGCACAAAGTGAATTAAAAACATTAACAGATTCCTCTACACCAAGATGAGGTGTAAAAAAGTCTAATTCTAAACACTGCGAGTGTGAGGCAAACGTGCTAACCACTAATTAGGAAAAACTGGTCACAGCACACATAATAGTAAGCAGAAATTAATTGCCTGACTCCATTTTAGGTAAAGGTCCAACACAGTCCACAAACACAACTCAAAATGGTTCACCTATAACTGGGATAGGACACAAAGGTGCGAGAGAGATAGTTTGATTAGGTTTACCAGAACAGTGGCAAACATGACAACTTTGACAATAATTTGAATCTGTTCTTCAGTGTATGCCAAAAGAAATGCTTCAAAATCCAATCATAGGTTTTTGTCACACCTAAATGACCCAACCTGTCATGATCTCGCCAGCAGAGGGCGCTGCAGCGATGACGTGCACGAGCGGCTGGAGAGCGCATGCACGTGCTTGAAGTGCGCATGGACGCTAAGACTTTGTTTACAATGGACATGTGCACTTGTTTTGGTTCCTGTTCTGGCCTCGCCTGTTCAGTTATTGGCAGAGGTGCGAGGGTGTGTTAAGTGTTGTCAGCTGTCAGCAATTAAGGTAATTGGGACTGGTTATTTAAACCCCTCTCGTTGCTGCGCAGGACGGGCAGTATTCGCGTAGAGTAATGACGGATTGAAGGAAAGACGGAATGTATAATGGTGCCAGGCGGTAATGTGTCCATGCTCTGTCTAGTTTCCTGTTCCTAGTTTCATGCTCTAGTTAAAAGAGAGTCCATGCCATAGTTAGAAGAGTCTTCATGCCATAGTTAGAAGAGTCTTCATGCCATAGTTAGAAGAGTGTTCATGCCATAGTTAGAAGAGTGCTTTTGCCATAGTTAAATGAGTGTTCGTGCCTTAGCTAACGAGTGTTCATGCCTTAGCTAAACGAGTGTTCATGCCTTAGCTAAACGAGTGTTCATGCCTTAGCTAAACGAGTGTTCATGTCTTAGTTAAACGAGTGTTCATGCCTTAGTAAACAAGTGTTTCCTGCCTTAGTTGAACGAGTGCTTCCTGCCTTAAGTGTAAATAAAGACTACTCCTGCGCTTACTTCCTGTCCTGAGTCCTGTGTCGTAACAGAATACTGCCCCTAAGAACCATGGGAGTAGCAGGAGAATGGAAGAAACGTAGAGCCCGGAAGTCTACGCCAACCGTCCCCACTTTAGACTCAGTGCAATTTCCACAGTGGACATTCATGGAGCTTCCAGTTCCATTTGATGGGTTTTTCGCCTACCCAGAATATTTTCTTGTGGATTGCCAGTTCTATTTCTGAAGCCTGGCGTAACCCAAGCCCACTAAGAGCCAGTGGATCGGGTTCTTGGTGTCCCGGTTTTGTGGCCCGGCCAGGGACTGGGCAGAGGAACTAGTGAGTACTGGGTCCCCCGCTCTCCATGACGTCACCCAGTTCGCGCAACTTTTTGTCGAGGAGTTCTACGGGCCAGGACATCTTCGTGGTCTGGATCTGCTGGGGTGGCGGGTCAATGGAAAGCCCCAGCCTGACCCGCCCTTCCACCTTTTCTACAAGTGAGTGGACATGCTAGACTCCGCAGCTCCCAAGTGGGTGAACATGCCTGAATCCGCAGCTTCGCGTCAGGTTTCAGTCGACGTGGTGGAGAGGACACCGAGATGCATGTCTGAGGGCTGCAGGAGGGAGACTCAGCTACAATGCCCTACCTGCAAGAAACTGGGTCCTCCAGGAAGCGTTCTTCTGTTCAAAGGAATGCTTCAGGAGTAGCTGGCGGGAGCATGAAAGACTACACCAGAAAGCCCGTGCAGAGATCCAGCCCAAGGTCAACAGGGCGACCTGGGAACTCCCGCCTGAGGTCAACCAGGTGACCTCAGAGCTCCAGCTTGAGACCTATGGGGGGGTCTCAGCTCCGGAGCTTCAGCCTGAGGTCAACCTGGTGACCTCAGAGCTCCAGCTTGAGACCTATGGGGAGGTCTTAGCTCCAGAGCTCCAGCCCGAGGTCAACCTGGCGACCTCTGGGCCCCAGCCCGAGGTCAACCTGGCGACCTCTGGGCCCCCTGCCTGAGGTCAACCTGGTGACCTCAGAGCCCCAGCTTGAGACCTATGGGGAGGTCTCAGCTCCGGAGCTCCAGCCCGAGGTCAACCTGGCGACCTCTGGGCCCCCGCCCGAGGTCAACCTGTTGACCTCTGGACCCCCGCCTGAGGTCAACCTGGCGACCTCAGAGCTCCGGCTTGAGGCCTGCGGGGAGGTCTCAGCTACTGAGCTCCAGCCCGAGGTCAACCTGGCGACCTCTGGACTCCCGCCTGAGGTCAACCTGGTGACCTCAGAGCTCCGGCTTGAGGCCTGCGGGGGGGTCTCAGCTCCGGAACTCCAGCCTGAGGTCAACCTGGTGACCTCAGAGCTCCAGCTTGAGACTGGCGGGGAGGTCTCAGCTCCAGAGCTCCAGCCCGAGGTCAACCTGTCGACCTCTGGACCCCCGCCTGAGGTCAACCTGGCGACCTTAGAGCTCCGCCTTGAGGCCTGCAGGGAGGTCTCAGCTCCTGAGCTCCAGCCCGAGGTCAACTTGGCGACCTCTGGGCCCCAGCCCAAGGTCAACCTGGCGACCACTGGACCCCCGCCTGAGGTCAACCTGGCGACCTCAGAGCTCTGGCTAGAGACCTGCAGGGAGGTCTCAGCTCCGGAGCTCCAGCCCGAGGTCAATTTGACGACCTTGGAGCTCCAGCCAGAGACCTGCGGGGAGGTCTCTGCCACCCAGGAAGCTGCCCTGCTGTCCTGTCCCACCGAGAAAGCTGCCCTGCTGTCCTGAGCTTCAGCCCCACTGGGGCAGTCCTCCGCCTGTCTGCTGCCCAGCGGAGGCTGCCTTCTTTCCTGATACATCAAAGGACAGATTGCACAGGGGCCCAGGACCACCATAGGAGGGGGGTGCTCTTTGGCGCTCCGGGAGGAGCGCCTTTGGAGGGGGGTTCTGTCACGATCTTGCCAGCAGAGGGCGCTGCACGAGCGGCTGGAGAGCGCGTGCACGTGCTTGAAGTGTGCATGGACGCTAAGACTTTGTTTACAATGGACAAATGCACTTGTTTTGGTTCCTGTTCTGGCCTCGCCCAGTTCAGTTATTGGCGGAGGTGCGAGAGTGTGTTAAGTGTTGCCAGCTGTCAGCAATTAAGGTAATTGGGACTGGTTACCCCCCCCCCCCCCCCCCCATGTTGCTGCGCACGATGGGCAGTATTCGCGTAGAGTAATGACGGATTGAAGGAAAGACGGAATGTATAATGGTGCCAGGTGGTAATGTGTCCATGCTCTGTCTAGTTTCCTGTTCCTAGTTTCATACTCTAGTTAGAAGAGTGTTCATGCCATAGTTAGAAGAGTGTTCATGCCATAGTTAGAAGAGTGTTCATGCCATAGCTAAACGAGTGTTCATGCCATAGCTAAACGAGTGTTTTTGCCTTAGCTAAACGAGTGTTTGTGCCTTAGCTAAACGAGTGTTCATGCCTTAATTGTAAATAAAGACTTTACTCCTGCGCTTACTTCCTGTCCTGAGTCTTGTGTTGTAACACAACCAAGGATTGTCATGAGCAAGAGATAACACATGTTGTCTGCATGCAACTGGCACAACAACCTGATAAGTAAAATTTACATCAGGGCTTTTACCAGAGTTCCACTTATGCATTAGCAAATCATCAACCAACAGATACATCACCTGCTTATTGATTACCTCATTCTTATCCACAATCAGATGGAAATACATCTCCAAACCAGGATCAACTCTTTGAGCAGCAACAAGCTGATCATGACTAAACAGAAACTCTGTTGAAGGATTTTCAACTGAGACAGCCTGTCCTTTCTGTTCACAACTAGACTTAAGTTTTGACTTTTCCAACAACTTAGGCAAACAAGAAACAAGAATCTGAATCTTGAGGGAATGTGCATGAGAAAAAACACAAACAGCAAACACATTAGGAACATCATCAGAATTCTCTGCAGGTAATTTCAAAAAAGATTCATCCAACACTTTTAAAATTGGCAAAACCCAACCGCTATATAATTTCTGAGAATAAAATTTACCCCTTTAACAGGCAAGGCTGTGCAAACAGCAACTTTAAATTTATCTCAGAGCAGGTGAGTAGACAACTAGACGATGTGTAAAGATGACTTTACATATCAACTCTAATCCCAGACATACAGCAAACCATCCCCAAAATGAATCATTAGAGAACGACAACATGACAGGTAAAATATGTGACTAGGCAGCTCCAGTGTCTCTTAAGATTTTAATGTATCGAGGTTGTCATTAAACAACTTAATGTACCAATTCAAAATGAAAGGCTGATAGCACGGTAAAAACTTAGGTTCTTCTGAAGAAACAACAGCAGGTAACTCAGGTAAACTACAGAAGTCACAAGAGCAATACCTTTTGCCAGATTACCATAACTCACATTTTGTTTGCCCTGTCATTCCTGTTTCCACTTAAGTGACAGGCAATTTGCAGCAATATGTCTCATCTTGTGACAGTAAAAGCATTCTAAAGTCTCTTAAGATTGTGAAGGCGATCACCTAACCTGACTAGGTTTAGGTTTGCTCTCTAACTAGTGCTCTGCTTTAACCGATTTAACAGCCTGTTTATCTGCAAGTACAGTGAAAACATGCAGTTGAGGATGCAAGTGCAGGTACTCAGTGGTTTTAATAATCTTGGCAAACAGTACAAAGACATAATTCAAAAATGTGGTCAGTAAACAGACAAGGGTCAGGCAATGTACAAATAGCATAAACCAGGGCAGGCAAGGTCAAAAACATAAACAACAAAATGAGGTCAAAGCCAGAGAGACAAAAAATGGATCAAGTGGCTTGGTATCAACTGGTACAAGAGACACAGAGTGTATACTTCTCAAAGAGTGTAAGAACTGAGAGTTTATTTATACTGTGAGGTGCTGTGCAGGTATCTGAGTCCAGGTGTGTATGAATATGAGAGAGTCTGGATGTCGTAGTTCTCAGTGGCCATGTCTGTAGTCTGCGCTGTGTAGTTACATGTGTAGTTAGATGCTGATTTTGGCATTGTCATGACAGAACCCCCCTCCAAGGCACTACTTCTTGGAGCGCTTCTTTTCTTAGGCCTCCCCCTAGAACGTGGACCTGAGGTGACACGCATGAAAGTCCTGACACAGTGGGGGGTTGAGGACATCATGGGCTGGCACCCAGCACCTTTCCTCAGGGCTGTAGCCCTCCCAGTCAATCAGATACTAAAATTCTGAAGTACCTTGATTTCTTGAATCTAGTATTTCCTGGCTCACCTTCAATATCCAAGGGTGCTGGGAGTGTGAAGGGGGGATGTCTTCTGTGAGGGGACACTGAGTGACTGGTCTGAGGTGGGAGATATGAAAGGATGGAGCTAGTTGGCTGTGGCATGGTAATTCCAGCTGGTAGGTGACATTGTTTATTCTCTGGAGGACTTTGAATGGGCCGATGTATCTGCGAGACAGTTTTTCTTCCCTCCCTGACCCATAGGTTTCTGGTGGAAGCTGGACATCGCTCCATGCCGTTTATCTGTAAATCTTTTGTTATTTCGGGCCGTGTACTCAAGGTGTTGGTGGGCTTGTTCCCACACCTGTTCACTCCACTGAAACCAGCTATCTACAGTGGGTGAGTCCATGTTGTTGGTGTTCCATGGGAACAGGGGTGGTTGGTACCCCAGGACACATTGGAAAGGGGTGAGGTTGGTGGCAGAACATTTTAGGGAGTTCTGGGCATACTCAGTCCATGGGCGAAATCGTGCCCAATCCTCTTGATTATCAGCGAAGAAAGTTCTTAGGAAACACCCTTGATTAGCTCTCTCTACTTGGTCATTAGCTTGAGGGTGGTAGCCAGACGTCAAGCTTACTGAGACCCCTAGCTTCTCTATGAAGCCTTTTCAGACCCTGGACATGAATTGGGCCCCCAATTATGATATCCTCCAGGATGCCATAGTACTGGAACACTTGCTCACACACTAGTTCAGCTGTTTCAAAGGCTGATGGCAGGCCCGGCAGGGCAATCAACAGCAGGAACATGGAGAACCGGTCCACAACTGTAATTATGACAGTTTTTTTCTGAGAGGGAGGAAGATCGGTAAAGTCTATGGCTATGTGTGACCATGGTCTTTGAGGTGTTGGCTGTGGGAGGAGCTTGCCTGCTGGTAGTGTTCATGGTACCTTGGCCTTGGCACAGACAGAGCATGAAGCTATGAATCGCTGTATGTCTCTGGTCATTTGTGGCCACCAGTATTTTCACTGAAGCAGTTGGTACAGTTTGTGGGTGCTAGGGTGTCCTGTGGCAGGGGATGTGTGAACCTACGTGTCCCACAGCAATAATGGCATGAACTTCTTTCCCACTGTGCACTGCATGGGGATTCTCACTTCCTGGGCTCCTAAAATCTCCCTGTCTGTGTCCCATGTGTGTGTCCCAAAGCATGACTCGGGCAGGATACATTCTTCAGTAGTTCATATGCGGGTGTTGGGTAAGGGAAAGGGAATTGGCCTTGGTGTCCTTCAATCCAGGGCGATAGGACAGATTAAAGTTGAACCTGGAGAAGAATAGTGCCCAGCATGCTTGATGTGAAGTTAGTCGTATAGCAAACTTGATGTACTCAAGGTTTTTGTGGTCTGTGTAGATAGTAAACTGATGCAGACCCGCCTCCAGCCAATGGTTCCACTCTTCTAGAGCAAGTTTGAATGCAAGGAGCTCCTGATTGCTGATGTCATAGTTCCTCTAGGTAGGAGATAAATTCTTTAAAAAAAAAAAAAGGCCTTGGAGTGGAGCTTGGGTTTTTCTCCTGATTGTTGTGAAAGTACTGCCCTCATCCTGGTTTCTGAAGCATCGACTTCAACTATTAGTGGGTTGGTGGGGTCGGGATGTCTCAGGATAGACACAATGGTGAAGGCCCTCTTCACCTGCTTAAAGGATTTATTCGCTGAGGCGTCCAGTTCCAGCTTTTTGGTTACTTTCTTCGACAGGGTGTTCAGGGGAGCTGCGATGCTACTGAAAACCCTTATGAACTACCAATAGAAATTTGCTAATCCCAAGAATCGCTGTAGTTCCTTGATACCGGTGGGTATGGGTCAGTTGGTTACAGCTGAGACTTTGTCCTGGTCCATGAGCACCCCCTGTGGTCCTATGATGTAGCCTACGAAGGCCACCCTGTGCACATGAAACTCACACTTCTCCCCTTCACATAGAGCTGATGCTTGAGTAGCTGTGATAGAACTATCTTGATGTGCTGGACATGGGTATTTTCATCAGGGGAATAGAACAGAATGTCATCGATATAGCCGATCACATACTTCCCAAACATTTTCACAGCACATCATTGATTAAGCACTGGAACACTGTTGGTGCTGAAGATAGCTCATATGGCATCACAAAGTACTCCCCTCCCCTTTTTTTCTCCACAAAGAAGAACCCGGCAGAGGCAGGTGATGTGGAGGGTTGGATGTACCCCTCCAAGGTCTGTGTCTCCTTAGTAGATAGGGAGTAGATACGGTTGTGCAGGGGCACAGCTCCAGCCAACAATTCAATTGTGCAGTCATAGGGGCGATGAGGAGGGAGGTCACTAGCCTTGGCTTTACTAAATACCTCCTGATACTCTTGGTACTCTTGAGGTATGATAACGGGTTCTATGTTTCCTGTGCTGGGGGACAGCGGGCACTGTAGCTGGTGTCGCTTGCGCTCTGGCCGTGTGAGTTGCTCCCTCAACATGGTGTTTGGTCGCTGTTGCTCTGCTATGAAGCAGCCCTGCGCCGCTAGTGCTTAGTGCAACTCATCACCGCCTTCTGCATCCATGGTAGGAGAAGTATTCTGTCACGAAGCAGTTGAGGATGCAAGTGCAGGTACTCAATGGTTTTAATAATCTTGGCAAACAGTACAAAGGCATAATCCAAAAATGTGGTCAGTTAACAGGTAAGGGCCAGGCAATGTACAAACAACACGAACAAGGGCATGCAAGGTCAAAAATGTAAACAACACAGTGAGGTCAAAACCAGAGAGACTAACAATGGATCACATGGCTTGGTATCAACTGGTACAAGAGACAGAGAGCATATACTTCACAAAGAGTGTAAGAACTGAGAGTATATTTAAACTGTGAGATGCTGTGCAGGTAATTGAGTCCAGGTGTGTAATCAGTAATCTGGTGAGTGTGAACATGAGAGAGTCTGGTTGTTGTAGTTCTGGGCAGCCATGTCTGTAGGCAGTGCTGTGTTCTGGGAAGTGTAGTTAGATGCCAATTCCAGCGTTGTCATGACAATTGTCAGCTAACACGGTGGCTTGAGACACCATAGAAATAGAGCATTCATTCAAACACATGACCATACGTTCTGGGACACAATTTTGAAACTCTTCTAACAAGATTAATTCTCTAAGCGGCTGTGGCTCAGGTGGTAGAGTGGGTTGTCCACTAATCGTAGGGTTGCCGGTTTGATTCCTAGCCCACATGACTCCACATGCTGAAGTGTCCTTGGGCAAGACACTAAACCCCAAGTTGCTCCTGATGGCAAGTTAGCTCCTTGCATGGCAGCTCTGCTACCATTGGTGTGTGAGTGTGTGTGTGAATGGGTGAGTGAGACACAGTGTAAAGCGCAGACCATTTACCATTACCAAGCAAATGAAAATCACTAACCTTATTCGTGCTGTACCATTTATCAAAGAGAATCCCTTTTTCTCTACTGAACTCTATAAAATTCTGGGAAGACGTTTTCCTAAGGTTCCAGAAGTTGTATTGGAATGCTTCCAGTACAAGTCCATATGCTCTAAGAATCACAGAAGCTTTTATTATATCATACCATAAACTATCAGTAAGTGATAAAGCTGAACAAACTTCTTGGGCTTTCAAGTTTACACGACATAAGCAAGGTCCAAAATCTCTTTAGGCCAATATAAAGTCAAAGCTAATCTTTCAAATACACTGAAATAGGTGTCCATTTCAGAGTCCCAAAACTGAGGAACTAACGCAGCAAGCTTACTAATGTGAAATGTATGTGGATGCAACTCAGCAGTTGTGCTAGACCAGAGGTTCTTAATCTTTTGTAACTAAAGCCCCCCAAAGCCTCCCCTATTATGTGGCATACACCCCCCATATTGGAGGAGACCAGGTATAATGATTATCTATTCTATATAAAATCTATCTATCTACCTATAT
>JANDJT010000103.1:10913464-10932096 GCA_024331685.1 Stegophilus panzeri
GATCACGCCCGATTCTGCTGACACGGACAACCAAGTTCTGATCACGCCCGATTCTGCTGACACGGACAACCAAGTTCTGATCACGCCCGATTCTGCTGACACGGACAACCAAGTTCAGCCTGCAGAGTCAAAGGAGGACGACGCTCCGCTGAGGATGTCGCTCTGCCTTCCTGCTCAGCTGAGGATACCGCTCAGCATCCCTGCTCAGCTGACCATGCCGCTCAGTCTCCCAGTTCATGTGAAGACATTTTACCCAGAAGGCCAGGACCGCCAGGGGAGGGAGTTTATTTTTGGGGCTTCGGGAGAAGCACCCTTGGGGGGGGGGCGGTGGGGGTTCTGTCATATCATAGCAGACCAGTGACTACATTTCCCATCCTGCACTGCGGCCTGCAAACATGGCTGCAATGGACTGCAATTCCCAGAACACTCATTCATTCTAATTATGCACACCTGCATCCGATCTCACACACTCACTCCACAGTATAAAGAGATTGTTTTCTAACAATGTCTTTGCGAAGTATTAGTGTTATCACTGTACCAAGCGATTATACCCTGTTCCTCGTTGTGTTTCATGGTTCTTGATCTTGTTCTTGTTTCTCATTCTCGATTCTAACCTTGTCCAGTTTATGCCTGTTTGCCAATCGCCTGACCCTTTGCCTGTTTCTTGACCTCGCTATTGTCTCGTGTTTTGGATGTGTCTGCCTGTCTCTCAATAAACTCTTATCTGCCTTTGCATCCGTCCTAACCTTCATTACATGGATACGTGACAGACTGTAATAACATGTACTATTTTACATGTAAAACATGTTTCATTCCATTCATCTTGCATGTTTTTAGAATTCACATATGAATTATGTAAATTGGGATGAAGGGCGCGTCTCGTTAGCCATGACCATGTTAAATCATTCAGTGGGACACCTGCTCTCGCTTCTTTTTACATTCACGTCTATGTCAGCTGCCGTGCGATCAACAGAATGTGCTCTCAGCCACTCACTGAACAGAGCAGATGCAGAGAGAGGTGTGAGTGCAGTGGTAAAGCAAGACTCGTGCTTGCAGGACAGTACTGGGAACATTTGGAAAGTTGCTAAGGTTTGTCCAAAAAGTCGCTACATATATATTTTTTTATCACTAAAGGGGTCAGAAAAGTTGCTAGGTTGGCAACACTGGTCTGCACTGACCGCTAGATTAAAGTCAGGCTAAGCTCCGCCTCTCCCCAGGAAAAAGAAAATACAGAGGGAGAGGGAATTTGGGGTTTTCCATTTATGCACATGCTATTTGAAAAGCAATAAAATACATATATTACCCAAATGATGCCCTGTCTGTGTTTTTTTTTCTTGAAAACAATTTGCGCCCCCCTTCCAATCTCTCCTGGTTGAGAACCACTGTGCTAGCCTGTTTAATTTGCAAGGAAGCAATAGGTGGTGGCATCTGGATGTACAGAGCAGAGAGAGTGGTTTGTTCATGGACATCCAGTCCGTGCTGTTGGGTTACGGGAAACTCCTGTGCCTTAAGCTCCAACTCACGAAACCTAATTTCCCTTTCACTCTCCAGCTCCGTATTACCAACTTGGACTCATACTCAGACAACCAAATTGAAGGACCCTTCAACAAAGATCCCGGATGAGCCCCTATTTATGTCTATGGGTATTGCGGCAATATCATTAGGAAGAGAGGTGACACTTCATGGGAAAGGAGGGACATGGACCAGTTTAGTGATATGCTTATTTTAATGTATGCTGTCACAGGCATATGTTGCATATGTAGAAAGGTGTTCAATGCAAAATATAGTAGGGGAAAATTAAACTATATACAAGTAAAGTGTGTAAAGACTATACAAAAGCTATAACTAACATCAAACTTCAAAAAAAAATATTCACATTACCCAACCAGGTGACAAAGGTGGACTAATAAAAGAAAAACCTAGTGTCTCTAGACAGAGTAGTGTTCCTAGCGTGCTATGTAAAGGCACACCCAGAACTACCTGTCCACACATTGCACTGAAAGGGACAACAAAAATACTAGTGAATACTAAATAAGTGACCATAAGGTAATTCAACAAAGTAGGGAACTACAGGAAAACAAAAAAACAATATCTCAGCTAACCTTAAATACTTTTGCTAGGAACAAAGCAAAGCTACAAAGTGAACAACCAAGTACAGTCTTTAATTATCCAAGCTTATCTTTTTAGTGTCAATGGTTCTCTCTCACTATATCTACATTGGGCTATGTCTAAGGCTATCTACTCTAATACTGCCGCACATCCCTCCTTTGATGGTGCTTTTATGTCCAGAGCGCTGCCACCTTTGGGGGAAATCACAACACCAACTGGTAGAGCAACCGCACATCAGTGGTAAAATCACTGACAGAGGTGCCATCTGGGAGAGGACAGAGAAAGCAAAAATCCAATTTCAAATCCACTATCTGGTGTACAGAGGTAAAATTACAAAAATTGTGTCAGTATCCAAATACTTATGGACATGACTGTACATGGTCATCAAATTCTATATGTGTATGTCAAATAGACATGCAGAGGTCAAGAACAGAAAGGGCTACAGGGTAATTAAAACTCAAATGTCAAAACAGATGCAAACAGAAACAGATGCAAGAGACAAATACGAATACTAATACAAATACAAGTGCTCTCATTTTTGGACACTATCTCCCTCTCTAATATGGACCAGGTTATAAGCACTTACAGACAGATCTGAACTGTTCTGTGGCAGAAGGGACCAGGATTAATGTGTAGTGGTATTTCACCATTATCTGATTTAGGCCCCAATAATCAATATTTTGCTTATTTTTGCAGTAACTGCTAATTAGGAGTAACTTCTTCACTATGTGACTTTCAGTGAAGGTTCATGCTATGGTGACTATGGGACAAGAAATGCATATACAGGTCATGATTTTTGTGGCTGTGGTCTTTGTGATTGTGCATTTGGTGGAATACAATGGGATAGGTAGTAATAATAATAATAATAATAATAATAATAATAATAATATGCTTAATGAGTTTATAGTTCAGAGACAATGTGACGAGCATGGCCGTTTTCTCAATTTGTATTTCTTAACTTGCAGTTTATCATAGGTGCAATAGGTTATGATCCCACTTCCCTCTTGTCTGGCATCCAGGGCTTGTACATGAATTCGTGCTTTCAGAGGTTGAGTCTCAATCTATAATTGTCAATCAGTGCTGAAATAGTACATGTATCTGAATAATGCAAGACTATTGGAATAAGAAATAGTTTGATGGAGACTGGTTTTTGTACACTTGTGATTCATTCACTGCACACTGTCCACTTGGTTTAGCCTTTCGAGCAGTCATGTGGGACACTGGGTGATAAGGTGAGTCGCTTCTCCATAATTGTAGCACAGGCCTCTCTCCCAGCACTTCAGACGTATTTAACCTGGCATTCACACTTTGCATGGTTTCATGAATGAGAGTTTCTTTCTGGTGGTCAGGATTGGAATAAGGGCACGTTTTCTTCTACTAGCAATTTGTCTTAAGTGAATGGCAAAATCTATGAGAGTATCCAATGTGGAATGAACATCTCTACAGGCCAGTTCTGTGATAACATCCCTTTGAGTCCTTGGCAGAATGCAACTGAGAAGACAGGTTAATTTCAACAACTCCCTGCTGCTGATGTTCTAAATTCTAAAGCATACATAGCATTGGTATGTTATCCATTTTTCGGTGTGAATAATCACAGACCTATCCCTTTTGCCTCAAATGGATGATTAAAATCATTATGGAAAAGCTACATAAAGTGGTCATAATACAGTACAGCCTCTCCTTAATTAGTTCAAAGAGCTGTAGACCAATCTAAACCCTTGCCTGTGAGCAGTGAAATCAACTGGGCTATCTTGGCATTATCAGACATTAAGTCTTGCAACTAAAAATATAGCAAACATCACAAACGAAAACATGACCTTTGGAAGGATCAGCATGGGCAGAGCTACTGGAGGTGACATAAGCTTCTGGAGCCAATTAGACAACTTGCCCAACATAACATAGATAGCAGAAAGCTAGTTTTGCTCAACGACAACCCATTATTATAGCCTTCTGCATTGATGTCATTGGCAACGTTTTCTATCATGAAATTGCAGACACAATGCATGCAGTTCTAAACTAATGAACAAGACAGATATCAACCCTCAGAGCACAGGCAATGGGTTGGGCAATGACTAAACCCAGCCAAATCCTAAGAGCAAAGTACTAAACCAGTAACATAGTTCAATATTCTTCAGAAGCAGTAGGCAAAGCTTCTGATGTGACACATGAAGTACTTACTTTCATAACACCAGGAAAACTACACACAGTGCAGATAGTCCAAATTGTAATAATGGGCTGAATAGAAATAAAAGTTCCTAATCATCTGGTTCTTATTAAATATTAAAGTTTGTAGTTTGCACAGGTCATGATCAACCAGAACAAATGTGCAGCAATACATGGCATTATAGTGGGCATGTTATCAAAGAAATAATAATAGCACTTTTTTGGAGCTTTATGTGACATTAAGGTGTAATTATGATGTATCACCAAAGTACAGAGTTCATATAGTTTCATGAAGTTTCTTAATCATATACAGTACTGTGCAAAATTTTTGGCACCCTATTTTTTTTTTTTAGTACAGTTATACATTTTTTATTTTATGGCTTCTACATTATCAAGTCAATACAAAAACATTTTAGATTCCCAAACATTAGTTTTCTAGCACAAAATTAAATGTTACAGAAAAATGTTTATATGTCATTAAAGAAAGCAGCATATTATGTAAGAGACCACTTTTCAGACAGTCAAAGTATCCAGAATAACTGTGGGTGGTTCTGCAAGATGCTCAATTAAATTTACCAACTAATTTCCTTATAAAACTGTACAAATTGTACCGGAGACTACTATTTTTATATATTTTTTTTTGTTGTTGCACCAAATATTGACTTTTTTCATTTACTATGGTTTACTGCCCTTTACTGTATTTTTTCATGTAGAAACATTTAATTTCATTATTTTGAAGGCATCTTTGCTCTACAGCATTTCTTTGCATGTGCCTAAAACTTCTGCACAGTACTGTATTTACAGAGGCATTTAATGCATCAATTTTAGTAAATGTCTAAATTTAGATATAAAAATATATGGATATGCATTTGATTTCACCTGGCTCAAGAACATAAATAGAATATTCACTATCAGATGATGAATGATATTTCCTCCTACTCCTTTGTTCTTTCTCAGACCCCACAGCAATGTCCAGTTCATCAGGTGTTGATCATGCTGTGATTGGGGGAGTGGTGGCTGTCATTGTCTTCATCATGCTCTGCCTCCTCATTGTCCTTGGCAGATACCTCATTAGACACAAAGGTAAGAAAACACACATTCCACAAGCACAAGAAGATGATGTAATTAACGTTTGCTCAGCCAAAAACAGTCATAAAGACTGGACCACACTCACTGTTTCCATTACCTTTATTGTCAACTTTACCAGTATACCCCCTTTTCCACCTCAGCCAAACAGAAATAGATATTTTATTTTTATTGTTAAATATTAGTTTAAAATTTCTAGCAGTTGTGGTCAGAGCTGATGAAACTTTTTTAATTTAATTTAATTTTACTGTACATAGCATTGTGAAGCACTTTAAAATAAGCTGTTGTCTATGGACAAAATGTAAACAAAAAACATTATAGATGTAACAGAAATGCCATGTCGTATGGATTAAAGCAGGAACAAACCAGAAATGTGTTCTGGCATCCTAAGTAACTTGGAGAGGGTAAAACGTTCTATTTTCTGCTTCTACCTGTGGCATGATGGACAGCAGGAACCAAACTCGCAATCACAGAAACAATAAAGTCCCATAGTGTTTCACATTAAAAAATAATAATGATTAATCTTTAACAAACATTGTCCTTTTATTGTCTGCAGTGTAATCTGATGCAACATGTGTAAACACTGGCAAAGATTACATGCAAAGATTTTTGCCAGTTATTATAAATTCAGTCCAATTGCAAAATTCCAAATAAACCTTTCATATATATATACAGTGGATATAAAATGTCTACATACTACATACTAAAACTAATACTTTTTTGAAGCACCTTTTGATTTTATTACACCACAGTCCTTTTGGGTGAGATTATATCACCGTGGCACACCTTGATTTAGCAATATTTTCCCATTCTTTCTTCTAAAAACATTCTAGATCCTTCCAATTGTGGGGGCATCTCATACAAACAGACACGTGAATGTTTTGCAATAAAATTGGCTGGAATTTGTAGCTATTCTTGATTCCCTCCACCTTGATAAACTTCTCGCTGAAAAAAAGCAGCCCTAAAGCATGATGCTGCACCAAACATGCTGCACCATGTGTATGGTGTTCTTTTGTTGAATTTCTTTTTTTTGTCCCAAACATACCTTTTGGAATTGATCTCATCAGACAATTACACATTTTGGCCCATGGTTTGGGGTGATTTAATTGTCTAGCCACCCTACCCCATAGTTGTCATGTCACAGCAAACCAGTGAATACTTTTCCCATCCTGCACTGCGGCCTACAAACATGGCCGCCATGGACTGCAATTCCCAGAACACTCACATACATGCTAATCACACACACCTGCATCAAATTCACAGCACTCACAACCACAATATAAAAGGACTGTTTGAACACAATGACTTCCTGTAGTATTGAGTTTATCTCACTACCAAGCGATTGTTTCCATAGTTCTCGTTCTCGATTCCTGGTTATTGACTTTGTTCTTGTTTTGTGTTTTGCTGATCGCCTGACCTTTTGCATGTTTTTGGACCACGCTTTGGATTACCGATTTGGATTTGTCTGTCTATATCTCCTTTAATAAAACTCTTATCTGCATTTGCATCCGTCCTCAACTACATAACGTGACATAATACTACGCCACCATCATGGATGCAGCAGGAGAGCGAGGAGAGCATCACAGCAGTGTACATGGGGATGTCTGGCCACCCTTTATCTTGGTCCAGTTTCCCCAGTGGACTTGACATAGACCTCCCGGAGACGAATTTTGGATTGTGTGACTACCCGAGGCAGTTCTTGTTCCACAGCCAAATGTATTTTTCGAGCCTGGCGAACCCCAAGCCGGACAAGAGACAGTGGCTTGGTTTCATCGTGTCCCAGTTTTATGGCCCGGCCCGTGAATGGGCGGTGCATCTGCTTTCGCCTGAGTCTGTCTGAGTCTGTTGACACAGCCAACCAAGTTCAGCCTGCAGAGTCGATGGAGGACGACGCTCTGCAGAGAACGCCTCTCCACACTCAAGAGAGGCCGACGAGATGGCCCACCAAGTCAAGCACCTGTCTAAAGCTGACGACACAACTTGCCTAAGGACCCCAGCGAACCAGCCCCAGCCTCATGTCTGCTCCTCGGCTCCTTGAGGAACCTGCTACTTTTCGGACAATGCTTGCATTGTAACCTGAGGGGCTGTGAAGACATTTTGCCCAGAGGACCAGGACCGCCGGGGGAGGGAGTGTATTTTGGCACTTCGGGAAAAGCGCCCTGGGGGGGCGGGTTCTGTCATGTCACAGCAAACCAGTGACTACCTTTCCCATCCTCCACTGCGGCCTACAAACATGGCCGTCATGGACTGCAATTCCCAGACCACTCACATTAATGCTAATCACGCACACCTGAATCTAATTCACAGCACTCACAACCACAATATAAAAGGACTGTTTGTATACAATGACTTCGTGTAGTATTGAGTTTATCTCACTACCAAGCGATTGTTTCCATAGTTCTCATTCTCGATTCCTGTTTATTGACTTTGTTTCTCGCTTATCGTTTTGTGTTTTGCCTCGCCCTGTTTATGCCCGTTTGCCAGTCGCCTGACCTTTTGCATGTTTTTGGACCAGCCTTTGGATTAGAGATTTGGATTTGTTTGCCTATATCTCCTTTAATAAAACTGTTATCTGCATTTGCATCCATCCTCAATTCCATAACGTAACAATAGCCCAGACATGAGAAGCATATGAGGAATTGTTGTCACATGTAGAGAGTAATCAGTACTTGTCAGATATTCGTGCAGCTCCTTTAATGTTGCTGTTGGTCTATTGGCAGACTTTTTTTCTTGTCCTTTAGTAAATTTTGGAGGGATGTCCTGTTCTTGGTAATGTCAGTGTGCTGCTCCATTTTTCTCCACTTGCTGATGATGGTCTTCAGTGTTCCATGATACATCCAATGTACCCCTCTACTGATCAATTCCTTTCAATAGTGAGACCCTGTACAGGCTTTGTCAGCTCTTTGCAGACCATGGCTTCAGCAGTCAGATGAAGCCAAGAAGATTAAATTTCAATTCAATTCAGTTTTATTTGTATAGCACTTTTAACAATGGACATTGTCCCAAAGCAGCTTTACAGAAGTATATAGATTTTAAATGTATAAATCTATCTCTAATGAGCAAGCCAGAGGCGATGGTGAAAAGGAAAAACTCCCTGAGACCAGACTCCAAAGGGGAACCCCTCCTCATCTGGGTAACACTGGATAGTGTGATTATAAATATATCACTTCTATAAATGTGCTAATACAACATGGTCAAATAGTGCAGTTGTGTAGACAGGAAACTCATTACAGTTTTCACATGAAGTCTGTTTTGTTGAACTTATCCACTGTTCATTGATGGATACTTGAGTGCAAAACTGTTTGTGGCAATTGCAGTACTAAATCTATCATAGCAATTGTAGTCATTCACCATCATATCATAATTGTTCATATAAATTGAGGTCCAAATACATCTTTATGGTTTTTAAGTGGTACCATCCTCAGTAATATCAGTGATCTTTAGGCTGCACCATGTGAGGCAATCCTCAGCAGCAGCATGTGACTTCCAATTGATGAGAATTCCAACCAGTAGGGCATTATGCCCACGAACCTTCTAGATCTGCTCCTTTATCTAAGAAAAAACTATTCACAAAAGGCTTGACTAAACAAATGTTTTCAGCCTGGACTTAAACACTGAGTCCCGAACATTAATTGGAAGGCTGTTCCATAACTGTGGGGCTTTGTAAGACACAGCTCTTCCCCCTGCTGATGTCAAGAAAATCCTACAGAAACAGCTGGTCTTTATTTGAGGTTAATCAGAATAATTTTATTGATGGCAGCTGTATGATAATTGCTTTTGAACCCAAGAATGAATTTGATTGGTTCATTCTGAACACAGCCACATCCCCAATTATAAAAGGATGTGCAAACTTATGCAACAAGGTTATTGTACCTGTTTTACTTTTCCTATTTTTCCTCAAAAATGTTTTTTTTTTTTTTTTTTTGTTCACTTAATTTTTATACGTTGTAATTTCACATTGAGGGTGGGAAAAATTCTGGCATGATTTATCTTGGTTTAATTTTTTAATTAAAAGAACTTGTCATTTTAACAAGGGTGTATAGACTTTTTATATCCAATGTAGTCAAAATTGACAGGCTGTAGACAATCTCTGTTTATATACACATTATATAACCCAATCCAAAAGTGATGCACATGCATGGAGCAAGATTTAGTGTCAACATTACCATAACAACATGGAGCTCATGAGTCCAGTCAGTTCTTTCAGCTTTTAAATTGTGCTGCTTGCATTTTTAATGAGTTTAAATTTATTTCTGCTTTAGCAAAATGCAATCAAAGTGAGTTTATGACCATAAGAAAGTCTTGAAGTATCAGTTGGATTATTAAATAATTATTAGGCTGAATGTATACGTAGCTAGAAAGGGGTAAGATTGTAAATGTTCCATGTTCTACTGTATACACACTTGTAATGATATATGTGATAATCTTTAAACCTTTAAGTATATACTCATCCTGTCCAAATTTCTTTATCAGATTATATGTAAATGTAAACTAGTTAGTGAGTCCATAGTATAATCTGATCTCGTGAACACAGATTCAATGCTAGATGCACAAAAGCCATTAATTAACTGACTAACTAAGTTAATTAAGAGAAAACACATAAAATGAACAAAACATTATTCTGCTGCAATGTTTAGTTTGCCTTCAGTGTTATTCCAATCAAGTTTTAAAATTTATTGTCATGTGCACAAATACAGTGTACAATATGCACTGACATTCTTACTTGCATGCTCTCCCACAGCAGCATTACAACAATAGACACAAAAATGCACTATATGGCCAAAAGTATGTGGACATCTGACCATCACACACACATTTGCTTTTTTAACATCCCATTTCAGTTTTAGTCTGCCCTTTGCTGTTATACATAATAGCTTCTCTTCTGTGAAGGCATCCCACTAGATTTTGTAGTGTGGCTTTGGGGATTTGTCCATTCATGCACAAAATCATTGGGGAGGTCAGGCACTGATGTTGGGGAAAAAGGCCTGGTGTGCAGTCAGCATTCTGGTTCATCCCAAAGGTGTTCAGTGGGCTTGAGGTCAGGGCACTTTTTGGGCCACTTAATTCTTCCACACCAAACTTGTCTTTATAAACCTCACTTTGTGCACAGGGCACTCTCATCCTATAAAATTGTGTGCTTCCAACTTTGTCACAAATATTTGGGGAAGGCCCACATATAGGTGTGAAGGTCAGGGGTCCACAAACATATGGTCATATAGTGTACATTATCTGCACAATTTAAGACAATTTCACAGTTCGTCACCTGGGGTTCAGTTAATGTTCACATCAAACTTTGGAATTAGATAGATATATAGATAGATATATAGATAGATATATGGATGGATGTACTCAGCAGTGAAATGCAGTTTAGAATCTACCATGCAGCTACAAGTCAAGAGCTTCAGGTAATGTTCACATCAAACATCAGAATGAAGAAAAGTTGTAATCTCTGCGACTCTGATTGTGGCATGTATGTTGGAACCAGAAGGGCTGGTTTGAGTATTTTAGAAACTGCTGATCACCTAGGAATTTCACACACAACATTCCCTAGAGTTTACACAGAATGGGGCAAAAAACACTGAGTGAGTGACAGTTCTGTGGGTGGAAACATCTTAGTAGTTAAGTAGGTTATAACATAGTAGTTGATGTAAGTAGGTTATAACATAGTAGTTATAACCTATACTATGTGTGAGAGGTATGTGTGATATGTAGTGGCATGTCTTTCCAGTCTGATAGGATAGAAGATAGTCTGGACATGTTAAAGAACATGTTTGGAGGGATGTCCTCTGTCTCCCTTACTTTTTGCCATAGCGATTGAACCTCTCTCAATAACGTTTGGAACTCTTCCTGTATTTCAGGGTATAATCCGCAAGGGAATTGAACATAAACTAGCCCTATATGCTGACGACTTACTACTTTATATTACAGATCAAACTGCATCTATTCCAGAGATAATACGCATATTAAATTTTCCAGGTATAAACTGAACCTACAAAAGAGTGAATGTTTACCCATAAACCAATCAGGCTAAAAAATAAAACAGACTGACATACCTTTTCACTTGGAGGATTCAAAATTCAAATATCTCAGAGTTAATGTAACCCGTTCCGATTCTGCATTAATGGTGGCGAATTTTACACCCTTAATTTCATACATGAAGTCAGCCTTTCAAAGATGGGCAGCGCTACCATTATCCCCTCTTGGTAGAATAAATACGGTAAAAATGAACATTCTTCCAAAATTCCTCTACCTTTTTCAGTCCATTCCTTTGTTTTTACTCAAATCTTTCTTCAAGAATATAGACCAATTAATCTCATATTTTATATGGGCAGGAAAAACTCCCAGGGATTCCAAATTTTCACTTAAAAAAAGTCGACTAAGTGGTGGCCTCTCATTGCCCAATTTCATGTATTATTATTGGGCGGCTAATATTCAGAAACTGGTGCTCTGGGTGCAGGCCCCCTCTCTTCCATGGTGCCACTTAGAAGCAAAGTCTTGTATTTCAACTTCCCTCCCTGCTATGGTGTTCTCCTCACTTCCTATACCCCTTTCACACTACATGGATAATCCAATAATATGTACCTCTCTAAAAATTTTCTGTCAGTTTCGCCGTCATTTTAAATCCATCTCGGCCTCAACCATGGCACCTATATGTAATAACCACCTCTTTCCCCACTCCTTTATAGATCTCTTTTAAAGATATCTCTTTTGGGGAAAAGAAGGATCTGAAATGCTTTGAGAATCTTTTCATTAATAATGTGCAAACTTTTCTGAATCATCCTTGTCATTCAGCCTGCCTCCGTCTCACCTATTCCGTTTCTTTCAAATTAGGCATTGTGTCTCCTCCCTATTCTCTGGGTTTCCCTCCTTACCTACAAAGTCTGCATGGGAAGAGGTGTTCAAGCTGAACCCATATAAGGGTGGCATTATTTCACAGATATATGCAATGATCTGGTCACAGGACAATTCTTACAATATCAAAACCATTAGTGCTTAGGGTAGAGGAATTGGGCCTAGAGCTTGAGGATGATTACTGGGGCAGAGCGTTAGATAATACACGTACCATCACGTCATGTGCTATATCAAAAATATATCTCAATGTTCCTGACATATGTGAAAAATGCAAAATTTCACCCTGTAACCTCAGTCATATGTTTGCACTCTGTCCCAAACTGCAGATCTTTTGGAACTCTTTCTTCGAAACTGTCTCCGGTGTTCTTAAAATCAAATTAGATGTCTGTCCTTTAATTGCCATCTTTGGTGTTCCATCTCAGCATCAGCCTCTGAACCATAAACAAGCTAGTGTTGTGACTTTTGCATCATTACTTGCTCGGCGCAGAATATTGCTGTCCTGGACCGCCCCACAACCCCCCTCTATATCAGGGTGGCTTAAAGATTTAATCTTCTTTTTAAAACTTGAAAAATAAAGTATAACATCAGAGGCAGGGGTGAATAATTTTGGGGAAAATTGCAACAATTTATTACCTACTTCAAAGATATACGCACCCTGGAGGTGGATTGAGGGAAGGTATACGGTAACTACTAATCATCTTACTTTTTATTTATTTATTATTTTTTGTTTGTTTTTTGGTTTTGTTTGTTTTTGATTGTTTGGTTTTTTGTTTGTTTGTTGTTGTTTTTTTGTTTCCCCCTTTCTTTTGGTTTTGGCTGTGATTATTTTGTTGTGATTATTTTGTGTGGTGTGGGGTTGTTGGATGGGGTGTTATAATATGTAAAATGCGATTTTCCAATAAAAATTCTATGGTGAAAAAAAAAAAAAAAGAACAACATGTTTGGACATGATCTTCCTGGGATGTATTGGCCAGTTGTCGGATGTCAATATTTGTTTATGTTAATGATATGTTAAAGTGTCTTACCTCTCACTATTGTTCCTTCCTGGTATGCTTTTCACACCTATACTATGTGACTGTGTTTTACATTCTCACCAGGTGGGTGAGGGTACAGATAACCATCCGTATCATTCATTTGATCCTACAGTACCAAATATTGGCTTAACCCCCACTGATATTGACATGCTTGTAAGAGAGGGTGGTGATTTTGGTGGTTATATGGTGGTTGCGAGACTCAGATTCAGTAGTTTGGAGCATTACTGAGTCTTACTGTAATGTCTTATTTGAGACAAAAATATAAAATTCCGAGAGTTATTTATTAATAATTTGACTGATTTAATATAACTAAGTTAAAAACATCCACTAATAAAAACAGAATGTAGGCTTTAATGTTGCAGTGTTATAAAAACTTTTTATTTTCATAATAATAACTTATACTTGTTATTGTCAGAAGCAGTTAAAGTACAGTATCAAAAATAGTTACTCAAGTGAAAGTGCCATTACTAAGAATAAAGGTAAAAAAAAATAAAAGTTCTCATCCAAATATCTACCTGAATAAGATTAAGAAAGTATCTAGTTAAAAAAAAAGTCAAGTAGCTGTTACTTGTTACAGCAGTTCTGTGTCTGGAAATGCCTTGTTGGTGAGAGAGGTCAGAAGAGAAAGACCAGACTAGTTTGAGATGCCAGGAAGGCTAAAGTAGCATATGTTACAACAGCAAATTGTATTTTCTAGTTGATCTAATGAGGTGTGGAGTGCAAGGGATATGGCTTCTTTAGGGACCTTCTGTGGCAGTAGACATATTGTTGGATATCTAACTTGTCCACTATGTTGTACTCTGTGTGTTTTAGTACTCAACTGTTCAACTGTTGAGGTGCATAAATTTGTCCTATTTATTTGCAGCAGCACTCCTCACCACACTTCTGGTGTGAGATTTTTCATTTTGTAACAATTCTGATTTTTTTTCTGTACATAGCATGAGATCAAACTGAATTGGCAACCTCCCCAATCACTCTCAGAGTTACAAACAAGTTCCACTTTTTTCCCCTGCCAATGTGTACCATGTTTACCTACAGCAACACCTAGTTTAAGTGCAAAGATATACAGTGTTGAACTACCTATGTAAATCTTGCTTTATTTTAAATATTGAGTGTCACAGATATTAGATTTCAGAAGTATTCCTCTACATTACTGAACAGTATACGTGTGTAAATATTAGCTAGCTATTGAACTATTTATGACAAAGTTCAGTTAATCTCAGTAATCCTGGGGAAAAAGTCACTCCTGTAGTAAGAACTTTATAGTGCATAAGAAACTACAGGTTACAGTTTGTTATGAGCATAATAAGGTCTCTGTATGCCTCTATTTTCATGGCAGCACAAACTGCTGGATGCTTGTTTGTAGTTTGGATATGCATAAGCCAGTTTTTTTGTTCCTCTGTGCACTGTTATTTTTGTTGTCAGAAATGAGTGCACCAGTGCTTTTGTGGATGGAGCTGCACAAAAGGTGTAGCATTCAAAACCCCCATTAACACTGTTAGGATACTAATAGCAGACAAATGAGTCTCTGCCTCGCCTCAGTTATGATGCACTTTCTCTCTTTTTTGATTATCCTTTGATGCTTTATATATAGGCCATTTAAGTTTTGAATTGAAGTCAGAATTTTTTTTTTCACTGTTAAAGTTGATGTGAAGCACAAAAAACCTTGGGTACGGGGTATGGAGTACAGATATTTAATTACTGGTATGTAGCATATTGTTACAAAAAAGATGTTGTGGATTGAGTTGTACAGAGAAACTCATTTTAAACCAGTTAAATTAAATGATTGCTTGTAATGTGATCAGCCATTATTAGTACATACATTTAATGACTTTGGATGCATCAATACCATTTTTTCTGACTGAGTAGTAATAAATGTTTTTTGGTATTCACTGATGTTGATATTTATTATTTCATTGATATGGATACAGAATTTAATAACCTACTTAGTATTAATCAATCAGGGGCATGATGGAACATTTAGTTTAGCTCTGTTTATGATGTATTTTAGCTAATTAGAGGCTAGTTTACTCTCATTGGCCTTGCAGTGGCATACAACATATGTGCAAGCCACTATATTCAGACCGTGGTGGTACAAAACAGCACTCAGGTAGATTTCTACAGAGCAAGTAATAGGTAGTAAGCAAACGTTGGGTTACTAGTTCATTCTGTTAGATATGTTCTGAAGCAGACATGAGCACACCTGACCACACATCGGTCATGTATCTTGAAGAACAAGATCTTTTAAAAAATGCATGTTTGGAATAAAACCATTTGGAGTTATGGCTTCTGTAGTGTGTCCTCTGTTATTAATTCCAGACTCTAATAAGTTTATCTATGCTTGTAACACACATCTCATTTCTCTCTGTCAGGTACATATCTGACCCACGAAGCGAAGGGCTCAGACGATGCCCAGGATGCCGACACGGCCATCATCAACGCAGAAGGTGGCCACTCTGGTATTGAGGACAAGAAAGAATACTTCATCTAAGCGTCCCTCCATCACTCCATCTTTTCTTTCTTCTCTTGCTTCAGTTCCTTTCAGTCGGAGGAAATTTAAAAAGGACGAGAAAAAGAGCGAACAAAAATGTGGAACTGAAGAAAGCAGAAAAAGATCAGTTTCAGGCTGTGTTGAAACCAGGGAGTTTTGCACTGACATCAGTATTCACTCTCTCTCTCTCTCACACACACACACACACACACACACACACACACATATATGTGCATACACACAAATAGGCGGCATGGCTAAGTGCTCTCAGATTCATGCCTGTCCCCAGTCACTTCATATGCCTCCATTCAACAAAGGCAATATGATGACAAAACATATAACTCACAGTGGACACATATATAATTTAACACATACAGTACACATTTTGAGCAGTCTACACATTCAGTTTCATTTCCCACACATCTGACATGCGCGCGCACACACACACACACACACAGACACACACACACACACACACACACAGAGCAATCAAAGAACCCAATACAACATTCTGTTATACTTATGTAATACAGTAGACACAAAGGATCTCTTAATACTGGGTAATATACACAAAACACAGACAGGCAGGCAAATGAGCACACACACACACACATACACACACACACACACACACACAGAGCATGTAGTGTAAGAAAGGAATAACATTGTATTTAAATGATCAAAAGGCACAAGGTATTGCTAATCATATAAAAACATGCTAAAACCAGTCATTATTTCTTCTTTAGACATAAAGAGACATTTAAAGACAAAGACAACCGTCGAAAAGGGTCCATCGTTGCATAACCGCGGAACATAAAACTCTGCACACATTCACACACAGAGCGAGAAGGCTGGCTGTTACAAACAGATTTCTGTAGGACTATCCATTCAGAGACCGAGTGGAAAAGAGTGAGAGTGTGAAGAAGTACCGTGATTCTTCTGGATTACCAACAGTGTGATGAAGGCTTTCATCTGGACAGTCTGGTTACAGGATAGTCTACCCCTGATCTTACACAGCTAAAACATGTTTGGTGTGTAACATTCCACGTGTACCGGACCTACACACTTTGTCTCCAGAGTGGAAAAAAGAAATAAATGAATCATAAAACTGTAAGTGTGAACAGAAAGTAAATAAGTAATTCACTTATTTATTAAAAAACAATTGTTTAAAAATTCTTTACGATGAATGGAAAATATTAAAAACCACGACCTGTACAGTGTAAATTCGACACATTATACATATATATATGTATATATATATATATATATATAATTCATCTTATAATGAGAAAGGGACAGAAAATGTGAAAATATTAATTTATTATCCAGATGTTTGAATTTGCAGATGTATGATGCTATATATATATATATATGATGCTATAGGGTTCGAACTCTTCTGTATACAGACATGGCATCTGGTCCGGAGTGTATGTGCATCGTGACTCAGAGAGTCACATGTGGCAGGGATAGCAGACAGACTGACTGAGAAGGGACTCTATAGGATCCTGGTAGGTAATCCCAGGTATCTGGAGTCTGTCTGACTGCAGCGCATGACATAGCTGCCAGAAAATAAAATTTCTACAAGTCGACTATGAGCATAAAAGTGCTTCAAGTATTGCCTAACTGGGTATTAGGGGAGTCAGGGTAGTACTTTATAGTTTCGGATATGCCTGTTTAACAATGTGGCATCATGTTTCTGGAATATTTCATGCCATACTGATTGAGTGTTCTACACTATATTTCCACTAAGCTCATGAAACATGACTTCTCCGCAATTAGTCATAATAATGTGACTCTGGTATGTGTAATTGTGTTGGCACACAAGGGTCAATAGAGACCTCTAGTGCATGGATATGATTTAGATAAACAACAGTACTAATTTTAATCTTAACTTTAGGAACTAATCCTCTAATAAAGGAGGTTCTTTAACTGTACCGAAGCACGGGCTATTTATTATTACAGAGGAGTACGGAACGAAGGAGTAATTAAAGACAGGTATATAAGGATGTAACAACTATACAAGAATCAACACCAATCGACTCATATTATTGATTCTTTTCAAATGAATCAATACTCCATGAAAAGCTGGGAGCTACCAAAAGAAAAACACTGAACCCGATAGTTTGGACAGTTTCGCAGTTGTGTTAAAATTATGACATTGGTTGTTTAAAATAAATAAAATTATGTACTTATTTTTTCTTATTCTTTTTTTCCCAACAACAGTTAGTACCAGGAAAACTTGACATTCGTTACATTGTGGGTGGAATGTAAAGTTACATCCCTACCGGATCTAATTTGGGTGTTATGTCTTGTTGTTGCCACTAGGTGGCTTGTGATGAGTATAAAAATGGTACGTGGTGTTAAAAGCTTTTGGGGGAATGTCAGACACCAAACCTGTCCTGGCTGATTCCCTACAATAAGCATCAGAATGTGTGTGTGGATATTTCCGGTTAAATCTTTAGTACCAGAAGCCCTTGCACTACAGAGTCACTAAGAAGAGTCAAAGCCGTGAACCGTTGCGATTCACAGTCGGTTAGCAGCAGGAATGGTGTTGCCCCCTTGGGGGCAAATACAGGATTGTGGCATGTAGAGCCCATGGCTCACCAGCCAATTAGGTTTGCTTTGGCCTTCTCGGTCAGTTTACGTACTCGGCCTTTGCTGGATGTGCCGAAAGTGAGAGAGGCGTCGTCAAACAGAAGCTGCCTCTGCTCTTCCTCGGAGTCCTCCTCATTGTAAAACGCTGTCCTGCGGCCCTGGTTACGCGTTCTCATTGGCTCCTTTTCCATGCCGCTGGGCTCCTCCCCGTTCTGCCCCACCGGTGACGTGTGCTTGGTCTCGAGGCGACCGCTCCTCCTCAGTGAACTGGGCCTGGATGGGTACGGCTCTTCTGTCCTGAC
>JANDJT010000103.1:10943567-10965450 GCA_024331685.1 Stegophilus panzeri
ATTTTGGAATAAGGCTGTAACATAACAAAATGTGGAAAAAGTGAAGCGCTGTGAATACTTTCCAGATGCACTGTACATAAGACTGAAACTGTGTCTAAAATAGATACTACAACAATAACACTGGTATTATATTCCAACAGGTATTGTCCTTATCAAAGCAAAGCCTTTAGCGTATATTTAAACAAGCCTAAATATAGGCCTGTGGTTTTTTTTCATTTGAGCACTTGAGCACCCACAAAGTTGGCAACTATGTTTACTACAACTATGTATGGTACATTCTTATGAAATCCAGCAAAATACATTTTTTAATTTTTGGAATTCAAGTATATTTTGTGTGAGATCAGGTTGGGTCAGGCAATAAAAGAGAGCAGAAGACATCACAGTAACTCCACAACTAGCAAATAGCAAATAACAAATAGCAAAACACAGCAGTTAAAAAAAGTAGCGGTGTCATTACTTATGGAAGAGAATTCCAGTGATTTCTTGCAACAAGATAAAGCAAAAGCCTAATTTAAGTTTATAAAACTTAGGCCTTTTAGGTTCTAAAAATATTTCATTATGTTATTGTATGTATTAAGCTTATAAAATGTATATAGAAATAGAATCTGAAACAGCATAATCATACACTGTATATAGACTAATGTAATGTATTATTTTCAACTCTGCAACAAACTCTAATAGTCCAGGTCTATGGCATTAATTACAATACCTGTTGGAATATAATACCAGTGATGTACATATCAGTGACTTGTGATTAGATTTACAGTACTAGGCTCTTCTGCGAACACAATTGGACTTGCAAGTCACGCGGTAATGCAGCATGGTAAAACAAATGTTTTCAAAATGTGTATTGTAAATTTTTGAAGCTATAGAGAATATAGAGACTATTCATGTTTTGAAAATACCTGCACTGCCATGACATGTTACCACATGCTTGCAACCTCAATTGTGTAAGCAGAGAAGAGGAGAAGTATCATGAGTCTGGAAAGTCTAACTATATGTTGTGAAAAGCCATGTGCCTGAAGTGGGCTATGGTAATTATGGTGAAAAAAAAGAGGTAAAATTACACTATATGTGGACACCTAACCTTCACACCCATATGTGGACCTTCCCCAAACTGAAAAGCACAGAATTGTCTAGAATGTCTTTGTATGCTATAGGATTAAGATTTCCCTTCACTGGAAATAAGAGGCCCAAACATATTCCAGCATGACAATGCCCCTGTGCACAAAGTGAGGTTTATAAAGACATAGTTTGCCAGGGTTGGTGTGGAAGAACTTCAGTGGCCTACACAGAACCCTGAACTCCCACACATCCCACAGATATGTGCTTGCTGAACATGCCATTCCAGATTTAGACCCCATTTGGTGTTATAATATCCTCCACTCTTCTGGGAAGGCTTTCCACTAGATTTTGGAATGTTGTTGTGGGGATTTGTGCTCATTCAGCCACATGAGCATTAGTGAAGTCAGGCACTGATGTTGGGTGAGAAGGCCTGGGCATTCCAAGTCAGCATTCCAATTCATCCCAAAAGTGATTAGTGTGGTTGAAGTCTGTCTGATTGAATTACAGGTGCATCCCAAAAAATTTTAATATCATGGGAAAGTTAATTGTTTCCATAATTTTATTCAAAAAGTGGAGCTTTCACATATTCTAGATTCATCACACATAAACTGAAATATTTCAAGCCTTTTTTTTTTTTTAATCTTGATGACTACGGCTTACAGTTCATGGAAATCAAAAATCCAGTATCTCAAAATATTATATTATAATTTTTTATTTATAATACAGAAATGTTGCAGTGTCGCATTCCTAGTGTCAAGCCACTCCTGAACCAGAGACAACGTCAGAAGCGTCTTACCTGAGCTAAGGAGAAAACTAACTGGACTAAAACTAACTGGAAAACTGGACGAAAACTAACTGGACCGCTCAGTGGTCCAAAGTCCTCATTTCAGATGAAAGTAAATTTTGCATTTCATTTGGAAATCAAGGTCCCAGAGTCTGGAGGAAGAGTGGAAAGGCACAGAATCCAAGTTGCTTCCAAGTCCAAGTCCAGCGTGAAGTTTACACAGTCAGTGATGATTTGGGGTGCCATGTTATCTGCTGGTGTTGCTCCACTGTGTTTTCTCAAGTCGAGAGTCAATGCAGCTGTCTACCAGGATATTTTAGAGAACTTCATGCTTCCATCTGCTGACAAGCTTTATGGAGACGCTGATTTCCTTTTCCAACAGGACTTGGCACCTGCCCACAGTGCCAAAACTACTAGTAACTGATTGCTGACCATGGAATTACTGTGCTTGATTGGCCAGCCAACTCGCCTGACCTGAACCCCATAGAGAATCTATGAGAGACACCAGACTTAACAATACAGACAAGCTGCTAACAAAGCAACCTTGGCTTCCATAAACCTCAACATTTTCACAGGCTGATTGCCTCCATGCCACACCGCATTGATTCAGTAGTTCATGCAAAAGGAGCCCCGACCAAGTATTGAGTGCATAAATTAACATACTTTTCAGAAGGTTGACATTTCTGTATTATAAATTCTTTATTCTAATATTTTGAGATACTGCTTTTTTGATTTCCATGAGCTCTAAGCTGTAATCATCAAGATTTAAAAAAAAAATCTAGAATCTAGAATATCTAGAATATATGTAATATATATTTTGAATTAAATTATGGGAAAAAAAATAACTTTTTCAGGATATTGACATTTTATGATATGCACATGTGTATGGTTCAGGTGGTAGCTTTATGTTTTCCTATGTTTCCCCAATAATCTCAGTAGTCCTCCACCAGTTTTGTGGTGTGACCGGTGTCTGAGGTTTGTGTAACATCATGCCTATTTATAGGCCTGCCGGGATCAGGTGACATGGCAATTAAACGTGTGGCATAATATAAAATGGCACCTGTGAACCATGCTGTCAGCCTCATTATCTTCAGAGAGACTGCATGTTGGTTGTTTGTGTGAATGCTCGCAAAAGACTCTTCATTTCCTCTCCATCTTTTAAAAAAAAAGAAAAATCTCTTTACTTTTCTGTCCTTTTAAAAAAGAAAAAACGTGAAAAGTATGAGTAAGAGAGAATTCAGGAAGTATGTCACGCCTTGCTCCCATTTTATTATGGCAGGGAGGGGCATGCACACTTTCTGTGAAGTGTCTGGAGATGGAGCATGCCAGGGCAGCCCTCGAGAGGTCTGACTGTACACATTGTGAGCGCTTTACAGTCAGGCAGCTCCGCTCGTAGCTCGCTCTCTTCTCGGACAAAGGGAGTTGGGTTTCAGAGCCTCGCGGATTTTAGCCAGCCACTGCCGAGGCAGCCAGCCAGCTCAGATCCTGGGGATCTAGTATGGATCTTGCTCTGTCTTCCAGGTCCAGCTCTCCGCGGACGCGACGACTCCTGTTATGGAAAGCCAAAACAGCCTCTCTGACTCCAAGGAGCCAGAGGGGGTGCCATTACACCAAAACAGAGAGTAGCTCTCAAGCATATAAAGAGCTGCTTGAAGTGATTACTAGGGCAGTAGAAAAACTTAATCTAGACTGGCCTGGGGAAGAGGAAGTGGCTTATAGCAGGTTGGATGAGCGCTTTCTTCCCAGTGAATGCAAATCTCCCTTACACAAACAGAAAACTCCCCTTTTTTTCCAGAAGTGCATGATGAAATACCATGCTTCTGGGGAAAATCATACACTAGCTGTATTTATAACCCTGTGTTGTTGGATTATTCAGCCATCATGGGGAATGAACAGCATGGCTATTTAGCTATGCCAAAGGTGGAGGAGGCATTTGTGAGCTACCTCTCTCCATTGACAGCAGGAAATTTAGGGGGGCCGGCTTTGCCATCCAAGCCATGTGAGGCCCCCTCTGCGTTGGTTGGCAAAGCCAATGTCTAAAAGCCTAAGTCTTGCTTGTGGGTCATTGCATATATTAACAGTGTTGCAGGCCTACCAAGCAGACTTTCTGAGTGAGCTCACGCCTGACATCCATGAGTGAAGCCCAAGCCAGCGCTAGTGTGATGGAGGTATAGAAGGCGAGTATAGCGGCCCAACCCCCCCCCCCCCCCCGCTGTATGCTTTTTCCTCGATCATTCTTCTCCCACAGGTTCTAGCAAGAACATCTATGTCTGCTGCACGTAGCACCTTATTGTCCAGCTTGTATATGGTTCTCAGAGATAATATCCCTGCTAGACGGCACTCTGGGAAATTCCCGTTCACAGGGATCTACTCTCTCAAGCTGGAGGGTTGATTTCTCTCAGTCAGAACTATGGAAACTGTGGGTCTGGCCCCTGAGGGGTACCAACTCCTAGATTCTGGTCTCTCAACTGAGGTTGTAGAGACCATGTTGAACATCCACAAGAAAATTGTATGCACTCAAGTGGTGA
Source organism: Stegophilus panzeri (assembly GCA_024331685.1). Taxonomy (NCBI): domain Eukaryota; kingdom Metazoa; phylum Chordata; class Actinopteri; order Siluriformes; family Trichomycteridae; genus Stegophilus; species Stegophilus panzeri. Next base: position 10,947,945 of record JANDJT010000103.1, read on the forward strand.
CTTTTTGTCTCGTGGTGTGAGGAATGTCAGCTAGACCCAGTAAACTGCGCAGTATCTACAGTCCTGGAGTTTTTACGAGGACATTTCTCAGCAGGGTTGGCTCCTTCTACAATCAGGGTTTCTGTGGCCGCCATTTCAGCCAGCCATGCCCCAAGCAAGTAGGAGATCTACAAGCTCTCTCTGTTGCCCCTTTCTGCCTTGACTTTGCCCCTGGATTAGCCAAGGCCTTCCTATATCCTAGGCCAGATTATATTCCTAAAATACCTACATCTGCTGCCCAGCCGGTAGTATTGCAGGCTTTCTGCTCTCCTCCTTTCCTCACACGGGAACATGAGAAATTGCACCTACTGTGTCCAGTAAGGGCTCTCTGTACTTATGTCCCCCTCTTCAGCCAGTGGCATAAGTTGGAGCAATTGCTGGTCTGCTTTGGCGGCGACAGTAGAGGTGATGCTGTGTCGAAGCAGCACATCTCTACTTGGATAGTGAAAGCAAGCTCTATCGCTTTTGAGGCATGTGGTCTCCCTATGCCTCTGGGAATAAGGGCTCATTCCACTAGGAGGGTCGCCTCTTCAAAGGCTTTGTCCAAAGGGGTACCCTTACAGGATGTGTGTGCTACCGCGTGGTGATCTATGCCACACACATTCATTCGATATTACAGTCTGGACCTGCATTCCTTCCTGGGCTCGAGTGTCTTGCAGTGACCCTTGGGCTCAGATCTTTTGAGCAGGCCATACCCTCAGTGTGACTGAGTGAGTATTCTCTTTCCCACATCATGAAGCTCACGCAGTGTTGAGTTCCGTTTGAAAGGGATTGTCTGTGTTACCCATTTAACCCTGTTCCCTGAGAAGGGAACGAGACATTGCGTAATTTTGTCATACTAGGGCAGGCTGACGACATGGTTCACAAGTGCTGTTTTATATCATGCAGTGTGCTTAATTGCCACGTTACCTGATCACAGCAGGCCTATAAATAGGCATGATGTTACACAAACTTCAGACAGCATTCATGCACGAGGGAGCTTCCCACATCATAAAGCTCACACAACGTCTCGTTCCTTTCTCAGAGGACAGGGTTACATACGCAACCAGACATTTTAACTGCTGTAATACACCCATATCAGCTCATTCAGAAATGATCATGCCTTCATGAATTGAAAATTGTGTATGTATTCTAGATATAGAATATATTGTATGTATATATATATTGTATGTATATATATTGTATGTTAGTGCAGGAAACATATGGTCATGTGAAATAAGTACACCCCATGGAGATGTGATATTCTTCTATGGAAAAAAGTAAGTACACCTTTGGCCTCAGAAGCTTGCATTGCCCCTTTAGCAGAAATAACTTCTTGTAGGCATTTTGCATAATTGTCCACCAGGCTTGCTGGTATATTTGACCACACTTCCGTGCAATATTCTTTCAGTTGCAAGATGTTTCAGGGTTTTCTTGCATGTACTGCCTGTTTCAAACCCCCCATAACATTTCAATGGGATTCAAATCTGGGCTTTGAGTAGGCTATTCCATAACCCTCCATTTCTTCTTTCTGAGCCATTCCTTGGTGAATTTGCTAGTGTGCTTAGGATCATGATCCTGTTTAAATGTCCACTTTTGGTTCAACTTCAACTTTCGGACAGACAGCCTCACATTATCTTCAAGCACTCTTTGATATGATGCAGAATTCATAGACGAATCAATGAATTTAAGCTGTCCAGTCCCTGAGGCAGCAAAGTAACTCCAAACCATAACATTTCCACCACCATGCTTCACAGTTGTTATGAGGTGCTTCTCCTTAAAAGCTGTCTTTGGTCTGCGCCAAACATGTCTGCTGTTACTGTGGCCAAACAACTCTATCTTTGATTTGTCTCTCCAGAGCTACATTATTCCAAAAGGCCTGGTCTTTGCCTATATGCTCATTGGCAAACTATAGTCTTGCAATGGCTTTTTTCCTGGCATGCCTCCCATGCAGGTCAAATTTGTACAATATTTTTCTAATTGTAGAAGCATGCACTTTGACACCAACAGTTGCAAGACTTATGAGCAGATCCTGTGATGAAATTTTGGGGTTCTTGGACACTTCTTTTGGCATCAGATGGTCTGCTCTTGGGCTGAATTTGCTGGGAGGCCAGTCCTGGACAAATTGGCAGTCGTTTGAAATCTGCGCCATTTGTAGATTATTTTTCTTACAGTGGAATGGTGTATTTCAAATAATTTAGAGATTTTTTTTAATCCATTGTCAGCCTCATAGGCATCTACAACCTTTTTTTCTGAAGGCCTTACAGATCTCTTTAGATCTTGGCATGATGACACCACACGCCTCAATAACAAAGGGAACACCAGACACTAGATGTGAAAGGGTATAAATAAGACAGGTTCCATCTGCACTCCAAAGCAGGTTCTAATCACTGGCACCCAATCTTGAACACATGATTCTAATTTTATGGACTTGAAGGTGTGATAAATGTAGGGGTGTACTTACTTTTTCCATGTGACTGATCTGTTTTTTGTTAAAATTGTAAAAATTACTACAAAATGACAATTTTATGTGTCATTTGATAGTGTATCAACTTACACTACCTATTTATTAATAGGCATTGTTTCAAAGTGGATAAAATGTTTGCTTGTCCAAATATGTACAAAAAGCCAACAATTTCCATGGGGTGTACTTATTTTTTCACATGACTGTACAAGCAAGATGATGAAAGTTAATTGCTGCAATACCTGCAGCTGATCATAACATTATAATGACACTGCGCCCTAAAACACCATCTCAAAATCATTATTCCTGTATCGAATGTGTGAATTATTGCATAGAACTGTTTGTTTTGTTTTTTTTAAATCTCACTACTGCTGGCTCATGCAGTTATTTCTGAATTTCCCAATGAACTTAGTTATTTCCCAAAATATAACAAATAAGTAAAGAAATATGTCGAATGTATAGCATTGGTTCTTAATGCCAAACAGCCACAGCCACCCAGACATGTAGCATATATTGTAACCACATTAACATCTGATTGCAGTGTTCCCTTAATTATCTTTACAAGCTCCATTTCTGCACATGGGAGACCTTGAACATAAAGTACATATCCCAGAGATTCTATACCTACAGTATTAGTTAACTATCAGTTTGGCATCATGTGTATGCAATTAAACAACCTCTCAGTCCTTTATGCTCTCTTGTATGTCATATAATTTTCCTGCTTTATAACACATCTCACAAGTTATTTACCAATACCTACGTCATTTGAACAATGTGTAAGAGCAGGGAAAAAACAAAACCAAATTTGCACCCAGACTGAGATTTATAATCGCTGCTTTTTCAGTTATTCAGGTAAATAATTTTTTATTGTTTGGGAAAAATTATATAGATTGATAATGCAACTGGATGATGTAATACTTTTTAAAGTATATGTTCAGTTTGATGTTGTGAGGTGAAGGGACAGATCAGAAAAAAGAATACTGTATTCTTCAGTTATTTTATTTTTTAAAAATGTTTCTATAGCAACAGTAAGCACATTTTTTTTTCTATGTATGAGACGGAGAGAGATAGGGAAAAGTAGGGGAGCACGGCAGAGACAGTTGCCATAGCAATGCGGCAAAGGAAGTGGATTGGGTGGAATCATACAGAAATGTAGGACTCATTTAAAGTGGGGTGCTAAAGTACCCTACATTTACAGAATTAGGCTGTTATTAAAGCCTCAAACTGGTCACATTCCATTTTATACTACAACGATAATGGATGCTTTGCTTTCTAATATGGCCCTAAGCATCTGTCTTCAGAACATTTTGGTTGTACTTTTATATAGCTAGATGGTTAGTTCTGAAGATCTACCTTAATTTATATACATTGATTGCATTGCTCTTTTAGCTGCTGTTGTAAGGGTTGGTTACTTCTGAAGCTTAACCTTCCTGCTGAGTTTAGTGTCTTCCATGATACATCTGTAGCAGATCCTGATCAGGCTGGGTCATAAATCTATGATGTTATGGGTGCAATGAATTACTAGGTTGGATCTTGAATCAGTGTTAGGATTGATTATCTCTAGAAAGGGTTGATATCTCCGCGCACACAGATCAGTTTCAAGTCTAATACTTAGTAGAAGGCTAATGACTTAGACTTGGTCTTAAACAATTCCAACCTTTACCTTTAGAAAAACTACATGGCACTGAATGAAGGATGTATTGGTATGTATGATATGATTGGAGTGAATCATGAATGATAAATGTTAGGCTTGGGTTCCATTAGATATCTACCTTAAAAGCTCAATTTAATCTGCCTTTAGAAGATCTGCTTAATTATGTACGTGGTTGGTTACTTCTACCTCATTGCAGATCTTAGTACCTTGTTAATTTGCCTTTTAAATACCTTAATTACATTTGTTACTTTTGTAACCTTCCTTTTTTAGTGTGATCCATAATTAATCTTTAGAATAGAGGTCTACCTTCCTAAAGAGAATACACACACACACAAACAAACAAACAAACAAACACAAACACAGAGATATTAGACTTGCAAAGGCTGCAGCGTTGTTTGGAAAAGTAGGTGGATTAGAGAGAGAGAGAGAGAGAGAGAGAGAGAGAGAGAAGTGATGGAAAATATTAAGAGAACGAGAGAAAGAAGATGGGAGAGAGAAAGGTGAAAGTGAGAGAGTGAGAGAAATGGGGTAAGAGAGAAATAGAGAGGTGTATGATAAGAGATACAAGTTGCCTTTTCCTTAATGTGCCTTTTGTGTTTTTAGACCTGACTCTCTACCTCTCATGATCCCTCTTTTTAGTTACCATGGTGATGGCATGGTTCCTCTCTCTTCCTTTCCCTATCTCAGCTTGCTTTCTCGTTCACTCGTTTCTGTGTTACTATGGTGATAGCTCTCTGCCATGCTTGCTCCTTCTTTGTGTTGGGATGAATGTATTTGTGTCCACACCTCTATCTGAAGCGGCTGTCTGATTGCATCTGTGTATGCCTTTCTATCTCTGTCTCCATGCATGCACCTCTTTCTGTCTGTCCTTTTATGTCTTCATTTGTCTGGTTTTGTCAGCTTGTCTGCAGAGAGGCACATCATTCTAACAATATATATTTGAAAAATGTAAATTAATTTATGAAAATTTTAGAAAAGGTACTGATGGAAAAAAAAATGAAGTATTCTGTAACATTACTCAGCACATTTGCTAAATTAGCTGCAGTAACTGAGATTTAATTGGATAAAACTTATTCTCCAACATTTCTTACAGTGTTCATCTAAGAACAATATTCACACAGTGCAAGATCCTCAACAATAAATTTGACATCCGCATTTTAATCACTAACAGGATTTTGAAAAAAAAAGGTAAAATGCTGCATCACAGCCCTTGCTCTTCTGATACAGACTGTGTTGAAGGACTGTATGAGCTTTAGAATGTTGTTCATAATAGTACATTGCTAGAATTCTCGATTATAGCTTAGCAATCCTTGGTAGGTCTCATGTCGGGACAGCCACAGTGACCGATCATTAGCTAACATTAGCTGATGTACATGGATATCCCTGTAGGGTGGACACAGAGTGAGATCACTTTCTTTTTTTGTGTGTGCGTGGTTGTGTATGAGTGCAGTTTGAAACGACATTTCAGTCGGAAAAGTGTTAAGGTGATTAAAAAAAAGTAGACTGTTCTTATCAAAATAATAGCAAATCTAATTGACATGATTAAATTGAGTTTAGTGGGAGCCACTATGTGATCTGAGCAGACATATCAAGCTATCATTTTACAGTAACACAAAATTGTTTCATTGTTGCAAATTCTGATAAATTCTTGAGATCAGATTATGATAAAATTAGCAGGAAAAATCTTCCTAAAGAATATATTTTTATATAGTTATATAGTTTATATAGTTTAATTTTATATAGTTTATCTTTGTGTATTTCCGAAAATGCAGAATTGTTGACTGTATTGTTGCATCTGCTTTGCTACCATTTAGCTGTCTCAGAGCACAGACAGTTAGTTTCTCTCTTTCTTTGTCTGATTACCTGCAGCCAGTCAGAACAGAACTTGGGGACATAAATGATTAAGCATGTCAGAAAATGAAAATGATATGAAAAGCTTCTACAGACCAAATCTGGGTAGCGCTTGGGGACTACTACAGTGAATTACTGTGTTGGTGTTAATGCTACTGAACTAAACAGTTATTATTGCTAGCGGCATTTATGTCTTATCTGATACATAATAGACATATTTAGTTCTCAAATGATTCTGTATTTTAGGAAAACGAATTGGTTCAGTTGCTGCTGATAGGATTCAGAGTTGCAAACTAAAAAATTGAAATGTGGAAGCCAAAGCATTACACTTGCACATTCACAACTGACTTCATTGTTATCAAACTAAGATTTTGCATAGCTTTACGTGGTATAGTTATCTCTTGGTGCTTTTGAAAGTTCTGTGAATTGTGTAAGTTCTATTTGCAACTGTGCACCTAACCCCACCACTCTCCGACCCTTTCCAAGACAGGAAATACACTAGAGCCATCTGTGCCCCCGGCTTGTGGACTACCTCGAACTTAAATGGCTGAGGTGCCAGATACCAACAGGTGATCCATGCATCGGCCTCTTTCATGTGGTGGAGCCACTGGAGAGGGGTGTGGTCGAAACAGAGGGTGAAGGGCCATCCCAACAGATAGTAAGGACCACCCATTTGATGGCAGACATTCCTTTTCTATGATGCTGTACTTAGTCTCTCACACAGAGAGTTTATGGCTAATGTACAGCACGGGGCACTCCTCCCCATCCACCATTTGGGACAACACTTCCCCCAACCCCCTGTCCGACGCATCTATCTGCAACACAGCACTTTTTTGGGTTTGCTGTGAGTCCCGCCTATCTCAGGGAACTCAGGAATGCCCTTAGATGTTTTAAATGCTGCTGCCAATCATTACTTTAATGGTTAATGTTATGTGGTATGCGGCGACACATGCATCGTGCAGGCAGAGGAGCCCCAAACAACCCAAACAGAAGTGTGATGAACATGGAGTGGAAAAGGCAGTTTTATCATGGGATAATGGAGTCAAGGGAATCTGATATCCCTTTCTCAAATCCAGCAGTGATTATAAATAAGCCACACCTAACGGATCGAGCAGTTCATCAATGCGAGGCATTGGGTATGCATCGAACTTAGATATCGTGTTGACATTTCTAAAGTCCACACAAAAATGGACTGTTCCATCGGTTTTGGGCAACAAAAACTGGCTGTTCCAGTCACTGTGGGACTCACTGTGATTACTCTCATATCAAGCATAGTCTGACATAGTCTTGAATAAAAAAATTTTTTTCGAGCAGACGATGGGTGGCTGCATACCACCACCCCTGGGACTGTCTCTATGTTCGCCGGTGATTCGCCGGCCACACCCTGCCTGTCCATTCGCCTTACCTCATAGTTGACGTGCCCAACTCGCAGTGTGACCTCAAAGTAATTAGAGTAATTAGAGCTCAATGTAGGAAGTAAAATGAGCACTTGATCTCCTGGTGTGAATTCCCTTAACTGAGTACCCCTGTTATACAGCCATACCTGACGCTCGTGCATCACACACAAAGTCTCCTGCGTTATGTGAGTCAGAGTTTTGTTCAGAGTCAAGAATGTATTGGATTTCGCTTTTATTGTTAGAAGGCCCCTCCTCCCAGTGTTCCCTAATGATGTTGAGAACACCACAAGGCTTCCATCCGTATAATAATTAAAAGGGGGAAAACCCTGTAGAGGCTTGCGGGACCTATCATACATCAATAACAGGGGTTCGAGCCATTTATCCCAATTCTGCATGTCATTGTGAATGAACTTCTGAATCATGTTTTTAAGTTTGCGATTATACCATTCTAACACAAGAACTAACACAAAGCGATATACTCGAGTGCTCAGAATTAATGGCCCAACGAAGTCTATTCCAATCCTTTTGAAGGAGACCTCGATAAGTGGAAGCAGATGCAATGGCGCTTTTGAGGCAGCTGAGAGCCAACTAAGAGTGGAGAGGCAAAGCCCTCCATGTTCTCAGGGTCTCACTTACACAGAGCTGATGTCAACGGCCAGGGCACTGCCTCTCCAGCTAGTGCTGCGCACATCACACACCGGCTCCCACTCCGACCGGACCCATCCATGAATATTTCTTTTGCTAATACTTTAAACCCTGGTCAGTTGGTCCCCAGCATCAGTGGATGGTTGAGGTGAGGACTACCTGCCACCTCCACTATGCTTTTGTGCTCCTGAAATTAAATGATTATGGGCATTACCAGGTATTCATGAATATCCTCATGCACACACCTCACCTTCCCCAACCATGCATTAACTAGTGCCTCCCCTTGAACCAAGCCCTGGTGGATTGTGGTCTGACTGCAGCTGGAATCCACCAGTGTGTTGTATGTACCCCCTTGAGCACTCATTGGTATGTGATATGCTCCGGCTCAAACAGGGGCAGTCAGCAGAGCGTTAGGGATCCAGATCACCGCCCCCACCTCCATCAGGCAGCATTGGTTCTGGAAGTGCTCAGGCTCCCCACAGTGCCAGCACACCGGCCCAGGCTTCACTCCTACACCTGTAGCTGGAGATTCCCTCACCTGCAGAGATGAGGAAGACACAGGAGGAGAGAGGAGGGGAGGACAGGATTGGGGAGTGGGACCCTGCTTCCAGGAAGGGGGAAGAAGAATGCCTTGGGAGCAGGATGGGGGAGGAACACGAGAAAGGGAGAAAGAGGAAGATGAGGTCCCCAGATACGCCAGGTGCTCCTTAGCCAACTGAGCCACCTCGTCAAGCGATGCCAGATGATGGAACTAGACCCACACTGCTGTCTCTTCTGGAAGTTGGGCAACAAATTGCTCCAGCACCACGAGATCGGTGAGTCCCCTGGCGTTGTGATCCTCGGCCAGTAACCACCTCCGGCAGGCATCCATGCATTTCTGGGTGTTCCATTTTGCTAAATGTTAGTGTGTGGAATGCACGCTGGTGGTGATGTACAGGGATCTGGCCAACCCGCTGCAGTATCACCCATCTCAGGATTGGGTGTTCCAGCTGATGCACAGCATGAAGCTGCTGGGCCACGAGCTGGGCTTCCCCCCTGAACAGCAGCAATTAGCGAGCCACCCACCTGAACACTTCAAAGAAGGACTCTTGGTTATCCTATGGACCCATCTTGGCCAGGGCCACATCGGCCACTGGGATGATGGCTGGAGTAGGTGATGGCACGGAACAGTTCCTGGAATGCCTGCTGGCTTGCACCTGGAACCATTGCTCTTGGTCATTCTGCAGATCCAGGAGGGCTTGATTCTGCATTTGGTAGAGGCCAGTAAGGGATTCGACAATGGCAGCTAGTGGCAAGGATTCCATGTTGGCATTTCTCCTCACATATTACTTTGGCACGAATTTGAAAGATCCTTAACGTGGGGGAAATGAGGAGACAGGAAGCAGGCTGGGTTCAAGTTATTGAAATGGCTTTGTTTTATTTTTAGTTTTTCTTTTCCACTACTTGCTTTTCTGCGGTGCAATTGTATGCCGTGAACACACCCACCCACACAGAGCTCTCTTCTCAACAGCTCCCTCTCTCTCAAGGTGCTCCTTTCTCTCTTCTTTTATCCTCACAATTGGTCACTGCAACAGAACATTCATTAATTGAATTCTCCACAGGTGTGCATTCCTTACCACTCAACATCTCTGACCCCGCCCTCCATTCACAAACTGGCACTCGAGCACAGCCCCGCTTCCACAGCTAACAAGTAGTGCTGTTTCTGCAGTCACATTTATAGGGCTTTAATGCAATTTTGTTTTTTGTTTGTTTACATTTTAATACATTTTGGCAAGCTCTTTTATTCAAAGTGATTTATAAGACAAGGGTTTTATTTAAGGGCCCAGCAGTACCTAACTGGAATTCTTGGGATTTGAACTTAGTCACTTAGTTACTAAGACTGAACCATAAACTCTGGGTTTCCACCTTCCACAGTGATTTATTAAATGTCTGTATATTTAGATAGTAGACATATTTGGATACCAACTACCATTTTTCATTGGTAAGACCAAGTCTGTGTTAAATATAGAAAGCCTACTGTTGTATATATGGCTATTAAGTTGAACTTTGTCCTTTAAGTATTTAGCTATATATAACCATTTAAAAAATTGTAATTGTACAAAAACCTATACATTATTAAGTTTTGAGGTACCTTTCTTGCTATTAGTGTACAGTTTCTATCAAAAACAAGACCATCTTAGTTTGTTACAAATTATTTTGATTCTTGAAAATAATTGTTCTGCGAACCTGATAAGGATAAATTGATTACTATAGATGAATGAATAAATGAAAAATAATTGTGCTTATTACTGTGAAACATATTGAGAGACAAGGCTGAATTACTCCAAGCCAGTAAAAAAGAATGTTTATATGGATATTTACTGTCAAGAAAATAATATTTTTTCTCTAAAACGGACATTTTTATCAGTATTATATACACTCATAGTAATTTGAATTAATTATGCATTTTTTCACTCTGCCTCTGTCTCAAAGGAGTTTCCTGAGGGAGGGCACAAAGGAGCGCACACATAAGCAAGATTTTGGGTAATTTTCTGAGATGGCGGCTGTTGCTATGGAGACAGAACTCTCGTATTGAAAGGGGAAAGATAGACAGAGGTATAGAAAAGTGTATGTAGAGACGGAAAGACAGTGAGTGGTGAGAGAGAGAGGGAAAGGAAGACAAGCAATGAAGGACCATAGGGGGAAATTGTAGAAAGGAACCTTTTGTGTGGTGCTCTCTTTGCTTTCTATCTCTGTCTGATGGAATCTGTCCATCTGAATTTAGATTGGGGGGGCAGGGAAGGGAAAATATAGAAAGTCAGTACTGGAGAGAGACACAGAACTGCATGTGTGTTATTTTAGAGGAAGGAGGGAGAAAGAGAGAGAGTGCTAGGTGACATTTAGTGGTGTTGACAAAATGGTGGTTAAAATCAAAGGTAGACAAGTGGTTTAGTGTGTGTGTGTGTGTGTGTGTGTGTGTGTGTGTGTGTGTGTGTGTGTTAGAGGGAATAAGCTGTTGGCAGTGGCTCCAGTGTCAAAGTTTAGAAAGCGAGATAATAGTTAGTGGTAACAAAGAGAGCAGAAGAGAAGGTGCTGAAGGAATACCACATGTGCCATAAGTGCTTAAATAAGAAAAAAATGACTAGTAAAAAGAGGGAGACTGATGGAAATGGAAATAAAGAGAAAATCAGTTAGAGAGAGAGAGAGAGAAATTGTATCACATAGTGGGGCAACATGGCAATGTGAATGAAGGGCAGGACTTGCAAACAGGGACCACAGAGCACAGGTGAGGAGAAAAATAATGATACAACAAAATGGAAATTATAAACATTTATTACATTTTAAAAATTAAAAACAACACTATGCTAAGCTGGATCAAAAAACAGTACAGAAGTCAAAACCAGTATGTCAAACAGAAAGACCCAGCATCATCTGCAACAGAAAGCAGGCATAAGACTGGAGAATGTCTGGATTGTCTGTAAATGGTATATGGGCCATGTGATGAATCTGGTTACATGGTCTGTAGTTTGTTAAGAGACTGAGGATGTTGTGAAATTGACTTTGTGTTACTGTCTGATGCCAGTAATGATGTCATTTACTAAGGTTCATGGGAAACATTATTAACAAGCTTTATGTACTGTTGCATAAATTGTAACAATTTATTTCGTTTTGTAGTTTTGAAAATTGAGAGGCATTAATTAAAACATTTAAAGAAATAACACTAAAAAACACAAGGTAACACTACAGCAGGTGATGAGATAACAATGTTATTTATCTTTATTTTTTCCTGTCAACATTTTAGGCTTTTTTCACTTTTTGGGCCAAAAAGTGTCATTTTTGGATTTTTTTGGTAACCAAACTGGATACATCCTTAAAAAACTGAAGAAAATAATGAAAAATAATGATCATTTTCATCTTACACACCACATACTCACAGTTCATTATATCAGTTCATAACATTGTTTATAGTAAAATTATGATATAATTTTTGAGGTGTAATTTCTCTGAATTTTCTTTGTACCCTTTGCATCCATCATCCATTGCATCAGTCCTCTACAATCAGCAGACAGATGTGCAGTTTATTTCCTCTCTCTCACTTTTCTGTGGAGCAAGGGTTAACCTTGGCTAGAAACTAAGTGGAGATACTCTGGACAGTAAAGGAGGGAGAGAAAGACAGAAACAGAAAAGTGGGAGAAAGGTAGGGGGAGATAGTTCAACTTCAACACAATAGACTTCAAGATAAAACGATAATGAATTCAGAAATGATTCTGATGCTCATATTCATAAGTTGCTCATAAGATCGCTATACAAATAAAATGAAATTGAATTGAATTGAGGTAGTTGTCAGCCGAGCATGCATGCAGAAGCCTGCAGGGCTACACCATGTACTTCCGTATTGTCATGCCTTTGTTTACTTTGCCACATGTTTTTGTTTTGATTCATGTCTTGTCTTCTCCCTTGTATGTGTCATGATTACTCTCACCTGTTTCAGTTTGCCCTTTAATTACTGTATTTTTAGCCCTCGTGTTTCCTTGTTCGTCACAGTATACGATCAGTTTGTCTCACTCTTCTGACGGTACCAAGCCTGTTTTCCTCAGTCTGTTTACCTAGTGTGATCCTGCCTTTAAAAACTACATCTTGGCCCCTCTGTCCTCCAGCTCTAATCTCCAACTTGCATTTTCTAGCTAAGATTTAAGAGAAAGTTGTCACCTAATAGCATTACTCTTCTAAGGAATAAAAACAAGCAGAGTGTATTTTAGGCTACAGAATCAGTGCTGGATAAAGTGGTCAGTGACCTAATCAGCACACAGATACACAACATGGAACTCTGTGTAAAATACTTTTAAAAAAGAATAGAAAAAAAATTCTTCTAATTTCTCATAAAGGAGAAATACCAGTGTTCATTTCATAACATTTAGATTGAACTACTGTCATATGGTGGTCTTGGCTGTCCTGCATCTTTAAGAAAGTTTCAGCTACTGCTGAATGCAGAAGCCCATGTCCTTACCAGAAAAAAGTCAGACACATTACCCTAATCTTATTCAAGCTACAATCTGAAACAAGCTGTCCCAGTTTTTTTTTGTTGTTGTTTTTTTTAGTTGAGCACTATATAATTAATAGTTAATAATTTATAATAATTTATGAAATCAGATTGTGATATACATTATAATTTCATTGTTGCCGTTTTTTTCTTTTTGACAGATAAAATTATAAGGGCCTTATATCATTCAACAACTTGTTTGTGAAAGTATTGCTTGCAGATTGCCTTAACATCCACAATTTAAGGTGGTTATTTTAGTACTTATTATATCAAGAAATAAACAAAACAATGCACCATCTGGTGTGCTACATTAACTGAGTTCATCCTGTATGGATATTTCCTAAATTTTTGCACATGGCTTGTATTGTGGTACATCAGATAATATTTGTGTCATATGCATCCAGGGTTTTATCATCAGCCTTGGTTACTGTCTGTGCAGAATTTCATATGTTCTGCTTGCATCTACATTATTACACACACACACACACACACACACACATATATATATTTTATTTTTATTTTATTTTTTTTTTTTTTTGAATGCCACCTCTCAAGAACATGGTTGGAATGACTACCTTAAATTATTTTCCTGTTTGTGCCTAGTATTCCTGGGAATGATATTGGCTCTGGATTTACCACAACACTGGCTAGAATAAACTAGTAACTGAAGCTGAATCAATGATTAACTGTACAGTATGTCCATATAAGGGGAAAATTTTTAAATTTCTAGCTCATAAATCTTATAATGTGCAGTATTTTCTTATGGCCATTGTTCCTCATTCACCCTGATCTAGTTACTTAGTTCGCTTTCCATACTTGCTCATAATTTCCAGTGAGAGCTGCTAGTGTTTCATAAATATACATAGAAAAGTTGTTTTTAAGTGATTTTTTTTTTACCTCCCACACTTGGGGTGTGACCTCTCCAGGGAGATGGATTTTTATTATTTAATTTGTATATCCTACTAGAGTGGCATAACAACATTGTGGAGGTATGCTGAGATAACAAAACCCAAAATAGTTATAGTTAATGTTAAGTATTTTTCAGGTATTTACAGATGCAGTCAAACTCTTGAAACAAATAACAAGATTTTATAACACAATGCACTTTTTAAAGAGCCGTACATGAAAGAAAACAATATCATTACATTGTTGTTGTTTTTTTTAGATAAATTACTGAGCAATCCTCAGTTTAAAAAAAAAAAAAACTAAATAGTTTGATCAAATAATGGACTGCAATGGACTGCGTCTTTTCCTGTTTTGTACCCAGTATTCCTGGGATTCACTCTGGATTCACCATAACCTTCACCATAACCATCCTGTTCTAAATAATTACTGATCCAACCCAAAATACTAGACTATTAAGACTGAATTATAGTTGGTATATCATCACTGTATATTTAGTTTTAAAGGTATTACAAAGTATTAAATTTAACCACAGTATATCTGCAGATACCTTGATAGTGAGAAAAAGGAAGCAGGAGGAGGAAAAAGTACAGAAAATATTAAAAGAGAATGAAGGAATGATATACTGACTCCAAAAATATGATCAGACACTGTTAGCATGGCATGATACATTTGTATGGGGAATGGGGCAGGGGATTGACCTGAGAAAATAAATATTGCAAGTCAGTAAGTATGAACATGTGAATGGCAGAGTGAGAAAAAAAAGGGAAGAGAAAAGGGGAAGGTTAAAGGAAAAAGAGTGAGAGGAATGAAACCAGAGAAGAAACTTTTAGAAGAAACTCAAGGCTGTAACAAAATACAGAACATAACAATTAAGCGATACAGATATTAATTAAAGAAAATAATTAATTAAGAAGTAAAGAGATGCAGAGATAGACAGAAAAGAAAGCGGAAGCAATATAAATTTGGAATCACAGCAGAGTTTCTGAATGAAACTGGGGGGAAAAAACTGCTGCTATGCCCATTCACATGTTTTAAAATAGTTCAAGCATCCAGATGACTAAGAAAAAGCACATATACTTATTAATCACCCTTTCAATAAGAATTGAGATCTGCCATGACCACATAGTCTCAGCTTCTGAATTTGATTCCTGTTGAAAACCTGTGGTCTGAATTGAAGAGGATAGTCCATGTGTACAAACTTAAGAAAATAAAATATAAACCTAAGAATATAAAAGAATATTCTTGTGCAATCATTACATTACATCATTACATTTAGATGTGTTCTGGAATGCGTGGGAAAAATTTTTTAAATAGTTGAATTGCTTGAATGACTTGACGTATCTTTCCTCATCTTTGATTTGTACACCATCTCAGGTAATCATGATGAATGGCAAGCATTAAATGAGATGGCACGATACCGCTTTTTCTTTTCCAATGCTGATACCAATCATGAAACCTTGAGCATCGGCTGATACCAATACCCATCTGATATTGTTGTCTTTTAAAAATACTAAGCTTTAATTTCATTTAACTGCAGCACTTCAGAGTTCAGAAACCAGGGCTGCATCCGAAATCACATACTGTGACAGTACCTACTTTATTCGATTCTGTACCTACTGCTCATCTGTTTATACAGTACATACTGAGTAGTAAGTATAAGTAGTAAGTACGAATACAATCCAGACGTACTACACGGCGTGGATTCGGACAGCTCTTCCGTGCCAATCTCGTTGCCTCATGAGATAATGCAGTATCCACAGTGTCCAGTGGTTCCATACTGCAGAATCTCAGTGGAAGCAAAAGGTAATCCGGGTATTTCTCACCTACTGTTTTATGAATACTGAGAATTCTGACATACTACTCCTTTGGAGTACTGCTTTTCCTGTACTGTGTAGTAGGGTAGTGGGGATATTCGGATGCAGCCAAGGACTTAAGTAGGGGTGCAGATTAGGGGTAAAACAGAACAGGTTGAGTGCTCAGTGAAACATGTGACAAGGTCATGTGACGTGACGTGATATTTCCGGATTTCTTCAGTTAATACTGATGTCTGGTGAAAATTTCATTTGAATAGGCTCATTGGAAATATATTTACTGAAAAATATGTTGACACGTCCAATACTTATTTCCCCCAATGTATATTGATCAAAACACAAAACAGTTATATAGTCCTCTCTGAAAGTATTGTAACAGCAAGGCCAATTCTTCTGTTTTCACTATACATTGAAGACATTTGGGTTTGAGATCAAAAGCTGAATGAGGTCAGAATTTAAGCGTTCATTTCTTGATATTTACATCTAGATGTGTTAAACAACTTAAAACATGGCACGGTTGGTGCCAGTTACAATACTCTTAAGTTTGCAATGCATATTCTACATAAATCAACACATTGAGACAAAAGGCTTGAGCATATGAAAACAAAAACCTTATGAAAACAAGACATGTTAAAATGTTTAACATGTTTAAAGCAGATTCCATGTGTTCTAAATGTAGGATTCACAATTTTATTAAAAAGGCTGATAGTAAGAATACAAATAAACAGAGGATTTTCCTGTTAGGGACAGTCTACAGTAGGAGAGAGATGCAGAACTGAGGACAGGAAAATTGGGAAGAAAGAGAGTATACAGAGAGTAGGGTAAAAAAAGAGGAGCGGAATTGAGTACACGAGTGAAAAACAGAGGATGAAGTTTTATCAGTTTTTGTCCCCTGCCCTACTTGCACACATCCCTGAGAGAAAAGAGGTGGCAGGTGGGGTGTTATTGGTAGAATAGAATATTCGTTCTGTGCATTTGCATATATATATATAAAAAATGGACAAACTTTGTGTGTGAGTTAGAGAGAGAGCGAGAGAGAGATCTAGTCATAGCATTGTATATGATGTGAATATACAGTGGATATAAAAAGTCTACACACCCCTGTTAAAATGGCAGGTTTTTATGAAGTAATAGAACAACACTAAGATAAATCATGTCAGTTATTTTCACACCTTTAATTTGAAATGGCAATGAATACAAATAAACTGGAAAAACAATCAAACATTTTTAGGGGGAGAAAATGTGCAATAACCTAGTTGCATAAGTGTGCACACCCCAAAACTAATACTTTGTTGAAGCACATTTTGATTTTATTACACCACTCAGTCTTTTTTGGTAAGAGTCTATCAGTTTGGCACATCTTGACTTGGCAATATTTTCCCACTTTTTCTGGCAAAAACATTCTAGATCCTAGATTCCTGCAGCTCCTTCAATTCTGCCGTAAGTCTCTTGGCAGCCTTTGTGTTGTCCTTTTGGAGGGATGTTCTGTTTTTGGTGATGTCACTGTTCTGCCACAATTGCTCCACTTGATGATGGCTTTCACGGTGTTCCATGGTACATCTAATGTTTTGGAAATTCTTTTATCCCTATACTATATATATCCCTATACTATATACTATAGTTTTATCCCTATTTTATCCCTATACTATATACTATATATCTATATATCCCTATACTGATAGATACCTTACGACAAGGGAGATACCATACATGCTTTGTACAGTGGGGGAAAGTATTGGA
>JANDJT010000103.1:10971020-11001013 GCA_024331685.1 Stegophilus panzeri
GGGGCAGTTCATCAGAGTCAGCTACCTCCCATGATATAAGTGGCTTGGTAAAATGTATGTGTAGCATATTAGTACTTGAGACTTTTTTAAGTTCCTAGTGCTTTAAGTGATTTATCCTTAAAAGGAACCCCGACTATGAAGACTTGTAGGCCTTAACATGCAATAATTGCCTTCTTCTACTAAAATACGTTGTTAGAAACACATGAAATATGTTCATTACTTTAAAAATCCTTAATATTTAATAAATATTTTAACTTGCAGAACCCGCCATTATGTGACATGCGCAATGCACTCTGAGTTGATGACGTAAAATGGTTGCACTTGAGCACTCAAAAGAATTAGCTACTGCCCCCATAGCACGAAAAGAATGCCACACTGTGCTGCTTTTGGTTGTAATTTTCTAGTTCTTGTGTGCTGTGAAACAGGGGATATCTGTAAATATAATCAAACCCGTAAATATGTTGTCAGTGTGTTTTTTTCTGTATATTGTCATAACTTAAAGCTCCTGTAAAATTAGCCTAGAACGCCTAGCCAAGGCATACCCAAATTAAATTAAAGCTGTTCTTGAACCATTTGGAGTACATGCATGCTTTTGGTCTCTTTTGAAAGATGGACTAACTATTTTTACATAATTGGATTGTTTGGACCTTTGCCAGTGTAACAAGACTGGTTTTGTCAGGGTGTTATGGATCAGTGGATTACTATGAGGCTTCATATGAGGTGAGTTCCCTCCGTTTCGTAAGTGTTTGTTTGTATATCGGTGGTTTGGCAGAGACATTGATTGTAGCTGCTGTTGTGATTGTATCTCAAAATGGTTTTATATCAATTGAATCACAAGAATATTAGCTTTCCAAAGGTATGAGTACACACCTCACATACACACAGAGGCTGTGTAGATAGCATAGATTTGCTCATAACATGGTGACAACACACTGTCAGGCCATCAGAATTTTAACAGGATAAAGTATACGATGGTGAGATGGCTGATAATCTCTAAAATTATTGATATTAAAATTCTACGATAAATTATTGAGAATACGTTTCATCATAAAACGATAGTTTAATCCATATGCTTATCTTGAACAACAAACGCTCTCGGTTGGCATAGACATGCAGTTTCTACACAGACACCATTGATTTTGCCCCACTCTCGCCTCCTCACCTCTCTGATCATCTTCATTTTGATGAACATTTTGAGTAATGTCTTCTATATTAGCCTCCTTGCTTATGTTACGCTCGGGTTCAAATTGAAAAGGTTGAAGACGTTTATAATCACTGTAGGGTCGCTGGAGAATCAAGACTATTGCAACCATTTGGCATCACTACCCAGAATACATTGCGATGTAAACAACGGCGGCCTACAAGTGCAAGGATTTTTTTTTTAAACTGACATCTAGAGTGTTTTTTGTATAGTGGATTCATATAACGGATGTCAGCATTGATCTAATAAGCCAAGTCTTCATAGTCAGGGTTCCCTTTAAACAATCAAGATGACAATAAACACTGCCACAGTCTAAAAAAAGAATTCTAAAATAATTCTTTATTGGCAATGTTTCACTTGTGTATTATGCAAGTTTATTTTATTTTACTGCATATGGTGTGTACTGTAATCTTAATTGTAGTGCCCCTAATAGATGTTCCTTATGTCTTTGTATATTGGTTTTATTTGTTTGAGAATGTACATGATTTAATGTTCTTACAGTTGCTGATGGACACATTGTATTAATTGACCCTCCTGCAACAGCACATCCTGCCACAGTTGAAAGTGATTATTGTCTTCAGGTATTGTTTCTGTTTGCCAGACCAAACATCATGAGTAATTTGCACTGTAGGATGAAGATGAAGAGACCACCTCTGCTGTGGCAGAGGTACAAAATGAAGATGCTGGGAGGCCCACAGAGGTATAACATATAATGCATTCCCTTTTCAAAGATGTGATTATTAAAACTTTGTCATTGTCCCCTTAAAGATTATGGCAATTCCTGTACAGAGGAGGGTCCATCTACTTCCAAACAGAATCTTGGCAGTGTAAAAAATTGTTTGCAATTGTCCTGATTAAAAATATTTTGTCTGTGTACGTATTAGGAATTTATAATATCATATTGAATGAATTATCATATCATATTGAATTATCATTCTGTCTTTGTGCAAAGGAGCTGTATAAAGGTCCATCTGTAAAGGCAAATTAGAAAAAGTGACATGAAGATGGACCTTCTACAACTTCAAATGGATAAAAAAAAAAGATGAACATAAAAAGGTCAGGCTTGAAATTGAAGTGCTGAAGCACTGGTTAAAGGTGGACAAAGTATTTTCCTACTGATTATTATTATTCTGTCAATTATTGTTGAACAGTAAAGCAATGAATTCAAATGTTTTTTTTTCAATTACAAAAATAAAGAAACAATGAAACTCAACATTTCCCTTTGTCCATCAGTCATTCAATTAGAAGTGATTTTGGCAGATCACATCTCAACAACACTGTTTGAGTACAAGGCATACTGTACGAATGGCCCTACACAGAGTTACCTTTCCCACAGGCTCGGCATTAACCCACGTTTTACAGAAAACTCCCTCTGCCAAAACAACAAAGGGCAATGCATAAAATGTGCTCTGTGTTAAGCGCTGATCCACGATGTGTCACGTTGGCAAAGTGAGGTTTCCAAAGGTTTGTTAAATAAATTAACAATTCACATGAATAATGGTAATGCTCTCAAAATATTCATCTGGATATGAAAACACATCTATATGTGGTCTTATCACCCTCTCACAACAAAAAAGATTTCGTATAATCTGTGCTTCCTCGTCCACAGGACATTTGTCAAAAGTTCAATTCAATTTTATTTGTATAACACTTTTTACAACCGTAAAAAGGTTGTCTCAAAGCAGCTTTACAGAAATATATAAACACAGGATACAGATTTTAAGTGTGTGGATTAATCCCAATTGAGCAAGCTGGTGACAGTGGCAAGGAAAGACTCCCTAAGATGATATGAGGAAGAAACTTTGAGAGGAACCAGACTCAGAAGGGAACCCATCCTCATCTAGGTAACAACAGATAGTGTGAAAGTAAAAGAAAGTAAAAAAAAAAAAAAACCTGCTTCAGAGCAGGTTATGTTCAGAGAGTACGTTACTATGGCTACTTACATACCCTGAAAGTTACCTCCATTTTGGAACCGAAAGTTGAGGTTATCTGTTAACTCTGAGTAAACTTAACCAGGTAAGTCGCATAACCTGCTTTCTGGAATACCCCCCAGGAGCATGGCTGTGGACCACATGACTACACAAACACACATTAACAACAACAGAAGCTTGAAAATGAGGTAATCAAAGACTAGAACATAAATAGAGGTGCTAATGAGGGTGAGGCGAGGCACAGGTGAGCGTGATAGGACATGTGACAGGATTTATCTTGGTTTCATTTTTTCATCACAAAAACCTGCCATTTTAATATATATCCATTGTAATTTAAAATTCCACTGTGCATGTGAAAGAAATAGACAGAGACTGATGTAAGAGAGACATTGTGGATGTGAATGACTATTACTATGTTGGATACGCTTTCATTTAAATCCCCATCTGATAATACTGCCTGCTAGTGCCTACATACTATAAGACTTCATTAAACAAGCAACATGTCTATAGGATTTTGAACCAATTACATATATTTTATATTTTACAACATTTTTAAGTAGGTGCTAAAGACTGTTAAAACTCTAACTACAGTTTATGGTGTTTACTGTTATTGATTAGCAACTATAGTTTTACAGTGGTGGCAATAGATTTACAATAATAGATGTTCAAATATTCTGGTGTTTATTCTATAAATAATTCTTTAAGCAGTTCAGTTGTAGCTATGCTTTTGGTATGTGTGTGTGCAACAGATAAGGTTAAATGCATTCAGTGCATAAGTATAAAGAAAACTGAGAGATAAAGAAAGATGATGAGATGATGGTGATAGATGTTCAGACATTCGAGTACATAATGTAACTAATTTTTCATGAGACAGTCTTAGCTCCTCACCCTGCCAATGATGTCATTGCATTCTGTCATTGGTGGGGAGACTGCAGTGAGGATGATCATTTCAGATGCTTAATGAGATGACATCATCTGTTAATCAGCAAAATATGCTTCTTCTGTCTGGTGATATTCTGCTTTTGGATGTTAACAAATCACTTGATGTCTATTATCACACACACAAAAAAAGGGAATCACAGCTTGGATTTGCACAGCGCAGAATCCAGGTGGTGTACAGTATGCTATTATGAGTTATTTGGGTGTAAAATAAATGCTAGATCAACCATGAAAAGTGTTAAACAGACATCAAATCAAACAGCAGTAGCATTGAATGTGGAACTATAATGAAAATAACAAGTCGGGATGAGCATCAGTAAAGTAGTTATCAATCTTTAGTGCACATTATCCTCTCCCTTGTATATGAAAAGGTAGCACCATTCTGAATCCCACTCAGTAAATGAGAAAACTAACATTAAAGACAAAGTTTTTAACCTCTACAGTTGCATTGCTATTTTGAAAAAGTTAACTGTTAACATAAAATATTTGAAATATTTCCACTTATTTATAAATGAGTTTTCTTTACATTGCTTACAGGATTGCTTTACTGATAGGGTTATCTTTAACACCCCAGACAAAAGAATAACTTAAATGTAAATACCTTAAAATGTAAACACTAAGATCTAAATTTTTAAGATAAAAAAAAATGTTTGTTTTTTTTTGTTTTTTTGCTTTTGCTATATGTCATTATGGCCAAAATTGTTAGTTTTTTTTCTTATGTAGACCATTTTATTTACCATGGGAATTCACGACTGTTCTGATAATCAGAGTATACATTCCCCCCAGCGCTAATGCTAAGGAGGTGCCCTGTGAACGGTATGGGGCTATTAGCGAACTGCAGAACACACACCCCAATGGACTGTTTATCATCACCGGAGATTTCAACCATGCGAATCTCAAAACAGTTCTCCCTAAATTCCATCAACATATGGACTTTGTAACGAGAGGGGCAAACACGCTGGATCTTGTTTACACAAACACCCCCGGCGCATACAGGGCAGAGCCCAGCCCCCACCTTGGCTACTCAGACCACATCTCTGTTATGCTAATCCCAGCATACAGACCACTTGTCAGATGCTCCAAACCAGTTTTGAAGCAGGTGAAAACCTGGCCAGCAGGAGCCATCTCTGCACTTCAGGACTGTTTTGTGCACACTGACTGGGACATGTTCAGGGAGGCTGCAACTGACAGCAACTCCACCAACTTGGAGGAATACATGGCATCAGTGACCAGCTACATCAGCAAGTGCGTTGATGACGTCACCGTCTCACCAGACGCTCCAACCAGAAGCCGTGGGTGTTGTGCATTGCTGAGGACCCAAGACTTCACCTTCAGGGCAGGTGACAAGGCGGCCCTAAGAACAGCTAGGGCATCTTCAACATCTCCCTGAGCAGCGCCATCGTGCCAACGTGCTTCAAGGCTACCACCATTGTCCCCGTGCCGAAGAAGTCTTCAGTGTCCTGCGTCAATGACTACCGTCCCGTTGCCCTCACATCCATCATCATGAAACGCTTCGAGAGGCTTGTCATGAGGCACATCAAGACCCTGCTGCCTATCTCACTGGACCCGCTGCAGTTTGCGTATTGCACCAACTGCTCAACAGATGATGCCATCGCCATCACACTAGATCTGGCCATCACCCACCTGGACAAGGACACCTACATTCAAATGCTATTCATGGACTTCAGTTCAGCATTCAACACAATCATTCCTCAGTGCCTGATTGGAAAGCTGAATCTACTGGGCCTGAACACCTCCATCTGCAACTGGATCCTGGACTTCTTGACTGGGAGACCTCAGTCAGTTTGGATCGGGAACAGCATCTCCAGCACCACCACACTGAGCATGGGGGCCCCTCAGGGCTGTGTGCTCAGTACACTGTTGTTCACTCTGCTGACTCACGACTGTGCAGCAATGCACGGCTCCAATCACATCATCAAGTTCCCTGATGACACAACCGTGGTGGGTCTCATCAGCAAGAACGACGAGTCAGCATACAGAGAGGAGGTGCAGTGGCTAACGGACTGGTGCAGAGCCAACAACCTGTCTCTGAATGTGGACAAAACAAAAGAGATGGTTGTTGACTTTAGGAAAGCACGGAGTGAGAAATTTTAGAAGGTCGGCCACTTCTGGGAAGGTACTGTTTCGAGTTTTTTTTTCATTTGGCAATAATGGCTCTCACTGTGGTCCTTTGGAGTCCCAGTGTCTTTGAAATAACTTTGTAACCCTTCCCAGACTGATGTATTCCAATCCTACTTGTTTCTGGAATTTCTTTCAACTTTGGCATAGTATGTTACTGGGTAAGACCTTTTAACCAGCTTCATGCTGTTGAAAAAGTTCTGTTTAAGTGATTTGCTTGAACAGGGTTTGTACTAATAAGTCCTGGTTGTGTCTAGTCCAGCAAAAACAAAGAGTTTTAGAAGCAACGTAATGTGGCTTGTGAATATGTCATCGGTCTAAACGTAACTTTAACATTATAAGATACCCGAGGTTAACACATTCCTCTTCAGCTCAACTTTCACCGCTGCTCTTATTTTATTATCTCACCATGCTACACCTTGCACATAATGGTGGTGCTCGTGTCAATGCAATATCAAAATAAAAGTTTTTACTGAATAGAATTTGTAGGCCCCCTACAAAAGGAATGGCTTCAGAAGAAGGTCAACATTTTGGAATGGCCCAGTCAGAGCCCAGATTTAAATCCTTTCAAATACCTTTGAAATGACTCAAAGAAGTCTGTGCACATGAAATCCCCTTGCAAATAGATCTGAAGCATTTTTGCAGTGAAATGGAATGGAATTGGAATGAAACTGCCAAATCAAGATGTGCTGAGACTCTTAGGATTTATTAGCAGTGAACATTTTATTTCAGATATGTCACTTATGCACTCTCACTAAAATGGTGGGTGCTGTCATCTTTTACATCCTCTTTTTCGGCTTCTTCTTCGTCGGCAAGACAGTTTTGTACTCAAGCGCCATCAAGTCGTACTTTTATGTAACTCCATCAGCTTTAGGCATGTGAACAAAAGCGCAAATCTCATGGGTCGGCCAGTTTTTGACACAGCGCATCAAAAAAATACGAACCCCTCGACGTCAAAAGAGTTTTATGCTTTCACGCAATGCGTTTTACACCTGGGTGTGAACACTTCCATTGACAGCCACTGGTGCGTTTAATGGACCATTTTTAAGAGACAGGCAAGTTATTTGCCGGTGGAATTGAACACTCACGTGTTTTTTTTTTTTTGGTTTTTTTAATGTTTTACATCCAGTTTTTGTTTTGCTTGTTCAAACGAACTCAAAACGTAATGGATACCATTGCTTATCGTGTGAGAAGAGTTGGCTGATTTATCGGATAGAGTCGTGTATTGTCCAGCTTCTCAAGCTGATCTCCGTTAGCCAGGATTGTGGCCTCGCTGGATCAAGCTGTAGCATTAAGGAGCATGAGAACTATCGCCAAGGGTCACTGAGTGAAGAGACATTACTCTGCCATCCGCTGGACCTCATCATTCATATGAGTGGTGATGTACATTATGCTTCTCATTTCCAGTTGAACACTGGTAAGCAAGTCATCATGTTTTCTTCATAAGTGATAAAGTCTGAACTGTTGAGTTGGAAAAACTTTCATGGAACTGTAACCAGCGACTTTTTCTGAAAAGGAATCATATACTTTCTTCTTATATTCATTCATGAATATTCTGACATATGATTGGACTGAATAGCATTCTTTCAGATTTTGAAGTGACCTTTTTTTCTATTTTGAGCTGAACTAACTTTATCATGAACTACTTCAGTGTGGTCAAGGAGGGACACTGATTAATTGTTTGGATTTTTTGTTCATTCAACTGAAACAGTCACAAAGTTGATTTGAAGCATTTTTATTTTCTACAATTTTATTTTGTCACAAATGGCTGAATCTGAAATTGATTCACTCCTGTGAAGAAAAGAAAAACAAAACAAATACAACTCACCCAGTGTAAATAAACGTCTTTGTTAGTTAAGCTAAAAACTGTTTAAATGCTAATTCTGAGTCACTTACTAAGGAGTGGGGGTGTTTCTCTATCCTGTTAGATCTGGGGAGGACGGGTTCTTGTAGTTAACTATACTTACCTTCCATGTTATCTGCACACACACTTCAGGTGGCCACCGTGTTACAGAACAAATCCTGAAGCCCACCTCACCTCATCTTGAGCATCACTATGTTGCAACACGATAGATACCAACATACAACCACAAGTTGTACAGAGAGTAAAAGCATTGGGTGGGGGGACTAGGATCCTGTTGCTCACTCAGTCTTCCTTAGTTAAGTGTTGAATATTTCCACTACAAGACTGTTGTATATTCCCTTCTGCCACACTTTGTTGACTTGGATTTGTGCTTTGGGTCATTATCATGCTGAAAGGTGAAAATTTTCTTCATCTTCAGCTGTGTAACAGAGGCCTACAGGTTTTGTGCCAAAATGGATTAGTATTTGGAATTTTCCATGACTCCCTCTATCTTGACTAGAGGCCCAGTTCAAGCTGAAGAGAAGCAATCCCATTCATGCTTTGTAAACTGTAGAACCAAGAAGATGTCAGGAAAATCCTACAGAAACAGCTGATCTTTATTTGGGTTACTATTTCAGCAGTGTGTGGTTTTATATCCAATATATACAGTCCCTTCCAAAAGTATTGGAACAGCAAGGCCAATGAATATTACAAGATAGATCAGAATTTCAGCTTTCATTCCCTGATATTTACATCTAGATGTGTCAAACATTGGTGGGAGACCACCCAATTTTTAGGTGAGCTAGTATTGGATCAGTATTGGATCAGATACTCTTAACATAAATAAAAGTAAATAACACTTAATATTAGATTGCATATCCCTTACTTGCAATAACTGCATCAAGCAGGCAACCCACTGACATAATCAAACTGTTGTATTTTTCTTTTATTCTGCATTTCCAGGCTTGTACTGCAGCTTCTTTCTTTTTTTTCTTTTTTTTTTTTCTTTTTTTGGGGGGGTTCCCCCTTCAGCCTCCTATTCAGGAGGTGAAATGCATGCTCAATTTGGTTAAGATCTAGTGATTGACTTGGCCTGTCTAAAACCTTCTTTTTTCTGCTGATGAAGTCCTTTGTTGTGTTGCTCCATGATGAAGTCCCTTTCAGTGATGAAGTTCCTTTCCTTTCCTTTCATTGGAAATATATTTACTGAAAAAACTGTTGATGCATCCAATACTTATTTCCCCCACTGTATACACACACCCACACACAAAATGATCAGCCAGACTCCTCTTGGTTTCTCCAGGGTATAGCTGATTATATTTTCCCGTAAGAGAAACCAAAAGGTGACTGGCTGATTATTTTGTGAAGCATCTTTTGGCTAACATTTTGACAAGGTAAGGAGAAGGAACTTGCCTACACTTGGAACTTTGGAACCCCAGGGAATGAATGTTATGTTTTGACTACAGCTATTACATCATCTAGCAATTGAAATATCCACTGGTTTCACCACAGCCTCAGAAGCACTCTACATAGCTTATTTCATGTCTTATGCATTAGTGTTTCAGTAGAAAAGGAAAAAATATATTAAAGAAAGAGGTAAGTAAGAGACAAAAGAAGAACAGTGACTTGAAAGAACATAACACAATATGTCTTGAGAAAACTGCATGATATAAATGCATAAAATTATTATTAAATTTTGTGTTACTGTTTACATATATATAAACTGTTTATTTAATTTTTTTAATCTTCAATTTGCAGAATTTTCTTACATGTGCCTATGCCATTCTCTCTTTCTTGGTCAGTGCTGGCTGGGCCACGCTTCTCTCAGGAGCCGGCAGATCAGTCTGTGGTGTTGGGGGAGCGGGTTGTACTCTCCTGTGTGGTATTTAACTACACGGGCATCGTCCAGTGGACCAAAGATGGACTCGCTCTTGGCATTGGAGAGGACCTAAGGGGTGAGATCACACTGAAACGTTAGACACTCAGATGCATTCTTGCATGTATTCTTGTATAAATACATGTATAATACACTCACCTGAATCTGCATGATTTTTTACATATTAGATAACTGCTTGAATGTGCAGGTGTACCTAATAAAATGGATGGTGATGTATATACAGTATTCAAATATACAAAATACAATTATATGCAGACATACAAAATGCATTAACACAGAGACATAAATTCTCATTGCATACACTTTTAATTAGCAAACAATACTAGATACAAGCATTCACACACACACTCAGGTCATACAACACCTGCATGCATGCACAATGCATACATCCGCAGTTCAAACATACAATGGTGCATATACAGCCCCGGAGTCTGCTGAGATTTGTATTGTTTGTAATCCAGTCTGTAAGGAGTCACTCTTCCCTCTCCCCTTATCTACTCTATTGTTTAGTTTTAATTAAGTTTTTAATGATATGTATTAATCATATATCTCTTAATGTTCTAATGTTCTGTTTAAGTTTTTCTCTATTTACCATTTTATTGTCTTATACAATTGTCATTTTGTAAAATGCTTCAAACTGCTTTATGCATGAAAGGTGCTATATAAATAAAGTTGTTAATAATAATAATAATAATAATAATAATATTTTTTTCCCAAATATATAATGAGTTCATGTGCCCACGGGCTTCTTAAACACACACACACACACACACACACACACACACACACACACAGTCTGATCTATTGTGATTTATTCAGTTCCAGTCACCACTATTACCTCAAATACATTTAGCCAAATCTTCTTTCTTTCTTACTCGCTTTTCTCCTTGCGGTTACTCTGGCCTTATCCCTTTACTGATGCTACTTGCATCTTTCTTTGTCCTTTCGCTATGTCTCCTTTATTTTTTTGCCCTCATGTTAGTCCTACTTCTCCGCTCATCATGCAAATAGATGATTCTGACCTATAGATACACACGCGCGCGCGCGCGCACAGAAGCACACACACGAACACACATAGGCTGGTTATCTGCAAGGATTGGCTGAGCTAAAGGGTGATGTAATCGTTGCAAATACTAATCCCCACCCCACCCACCCCGATCACACGATCAATGATGTCATCATTGTCATCGCAATTGTGTGCGCGAGAGAGTGAGAATGCGCGTGCGTGTGTGGTAAATGGAGTGGCGCCCTCTGGTGGGAGGAACTTAATAATACAATCCTCAACAGACAATTGTCTGTTTTTTCCTTCTCTATCTTTCTCTGTCTCTCCCTCCTTTTATTTCTCTTTGTGTCTCATTTCTCCTTCCCTCTTATATAGACTGTGAAGGTGGTGTATTCCTGAGAGTATGTGGTAACAGTGTGTTTGTGTGTGATGATGTGGGGCTATGTATAGATTTTTGTCACAGTGTGATTGTGATTTTGTGTGTAATACAATATTACATACAGTGGTGTGTGTCAGATATATTGTATGTTATTTGTTGTGAATAAATCAAACAATCAAAGGTTGTATTTGTGTGTGTTACAGCATGGCCACGTTATCGTGTATTAAGGATCATTGATGTGGGTCAGTATAACCTGGAGATTTCATCAGCCGAGCTGTCGGATGATTCTCTGTATGAGTGTCAAGCCACTGAAGCAGCTCTCCGATCCAGAAGAGCCAAACTCACTGTCCTCAGTATGAACTCAGTCCACACACACAAGTGGTTTAATGTGTGTGTGTGTGTGTGTGTGTGTGTGTGTGTTTAGATGTCTTCAAGTTATTCAATTCAGCCCCAAAGACTATATTTTATTTGGGTTAACCTCTTGTGTTACCTGGTGACCTGACATTTAAAAAATATATGCTAAAATGTGTTTTTAGATTAGAATGACATTTTATTTTTTCATATGGAAACAAACCTGTGCACTGTTGTTCGAATCTAAACTTGTGCTCATATTATATTTTCAAATCACACGAGTTTCCACATACATTAAATATATTTTATTTAAAGAAGCAGGTTTTAAGCATCTACTTTCTTAGGGCTAATTGCAGTTTTTCTAAGGTATCTTTGAAATGAAGTTTTGAAACATTAACAATTAAAATACTGTCTACCTGTGCTTTTTTGATTGAGCAGTATTTTAACAGAAATTAAACCTTAGTATGGTATCATGTGTAGGAATCCCTCTTGTGTGATCAAGATGTCTTGCTTTTCTAACTTGATAACTAAGATATTTAGCTTAGATAAGATTATTTAGCTACCTAAATAACAACACTTAGGAAGTTACAAATGGCACCTGTCAGATTGTGATACATGAGCTTCCTAAACTAACATAAACATGGTTATTAGTCAAAACATATAATTTTAGAGACAGACAGTTAATATTATGAGAGTCAGCCAGGAAAAACCTGTCCGATGTTGGTACAGCTCAATTCTGGAAAATGGACAAAAATGACAAAAACAAAGTTAGGTTTTGACAAAAATTTAGTTTTTCTGCCAGTAGAACACTTTGAAATCTCAAATTTAAGGAAACATATATTTTATTTAAACAACATAGAAATATTTTTAAAAGCATCAGTGAATGCACAGTTTGCAAAAAGATGTCTAAAACCTTGCTAGCTAAGTGTAATTTTCTTACAGTATGACCAATTCTTGGATAGTTACATGCCATAGTGAAATGGAAATACAGTAAGCCTAATCAATTAACATTTATAAACTTAAATTATATCTCATTTCCTTGTAAACTTTTTTTTTAATTAATAGTAATGTTTTTCAAGTAAATTAAGTTATAAATGTAGTGCTAAGTAGGCTGTCTAAGTGAAACTGCAATGCAATTTTCCTCTTTTTTATTTTTGGGGGTAAGCAGAATTCAAAATGCTTCAAATCTGTTTAAAACTTTGTGTTTTAGATGCATGTGAAAGAGAAGCATATTTCAGTTCAGGGAAACCTGTAATTATCAGAACTATAGCTAACAGAAAAATCAAAATGTGACCATGTGAAGGGTTTTCATAGTCCACTACATATTGCACATCCAAACTACTGAATGTAGACAAACTAAATGTTTAATGGTCTATAATAAAAAATATTTTATTTGTTAAAAATTCTGATATCATATATCATACACTTATCTTCATATGCCTCTTTGGGGCCTATGAGTGAGTATGTGACAAATTAGAATGTGATGACTAAGTGTGATCTCTTGTTCTTCCTTATTAGTTCCCCCAGATGATCCAGTGATAGAAGGTGCTCCAGAGATTTTGTTGACAGCAGGAATCTCGTATAACCTGACATGTGTATCACGAGGGGCCAAACCACTCTCGACAATAGAGTGGTACAAAGATGGAGTTGTAGTGGAAGGAGCTCATACTAGCACTGTGGGTACACACACACCCACCCACACACACAGAGAGAGAGAGCGAGAGAGAGAGAGAGAGAGAGAATATCTGTTTATATTAATATAAAGCATTTTTTACATTTACAAACTAATAAAAAATTTATAAAGAATCCATAATATATACAGTGGATATAAAAATTCTATACACCCCTGTTAAGGCAGCACGTTTTTTGTGGTGTGAAAAATTAAACAAAGATAAATCATATCAGAACTTTATTGTTAAAATTACAAACTATACAATGCCACTGAAAAGTAATACATTTCAGAGAAAAGAATATTTTAAAAATTAACCTAATAACCTTATTGCATAAGTGTGCACACATTTTATAATTGGACTATGTATGTGACTGTGTTCAGTATCGACAAATCATCAAGCTCACTGCACACCTGTCTTCACCTGAAGTGACTCTGATTAACTCCAAATAAATCTCAGCTGTTCTTGTAGGATTTTTCTGATATCTACTTGGTTGCATGCTATTACAAGAGGCATGGGTCACAAAGAGCTTACAAAGAATCAACGGGATCTCAATGTTGAAAGGTATCGCTCAGGTGAGGGCGACAAAAAAATTTCCAAGGCATTAGTTATACCATGGAACACAGTGAAGACAGTCATCAACAAGTGGAGAAAATATGGCACAACAGTGACATAAAGAACAGGATGTCCCTCCAAAATTGTTGAGAAGACAAAGATAAAACTGGTCAGGGAGGCTGTCAAGAGGCCTACAACAACATTAAAAGAGCTGCAGCTCTTTCTGGCAAGTACTGGTTGCTCCCTACATGTGACAACTGTCTCCCATATTCTTAATCTCTCTGGGTTATGGGGCAGGGTGGCAAGATGCAAGCCTTTTTCTGATGAAAAAACACATCCAAGCCCAGCTAAATGTAGCAAAAGCATATATCCAGTCTCCCCAAACCATGTGGAAAAATGTGTTATGGTCTAATGAGACCAAGATTGAACTTTTTGCCCAAAATTGTAAAAGGTATGGTTGGCACAAAAATAACATCAGCAAACATCAGCAAAAGAACATACAACATCAGCAAAAGAACACCATACCCACGGTTAAGCATCATGCTTTGGGGTTGCTTTTCTTCAGCTGGAACTGGGGCTTTAGTGAAGGGAATCATGAATAGGCCCAAGTACCAGTCAATTTTGGCACAGAACCTTCTGGTGTCTGCTAGAAAGCTGAAAATGAAGAGAACATTCACTTTTCAGCAGGACAATGATCCAAAGCACACATCCAAATCAACAAAAGAATGGCTTCAACAAAAAAAAAAGATAAATGTTTTGTGATGGCCCAGCCAGAGCCCAGACTTGAATCCTATAGAAAATCTGTGGAGGGACCTGAAGAGGGCTCTGCACAGGAGATACCCTCGCAATTTGACAGATCTGGAACCTTTTTGGAAAGAAAAGTGGGAAACTATTCCCAAGTCAAGATGTGCCAAGCTGATTGACTCTTATCCAAACAGACTGAGTGCTGTAATAAAATCACTGTGTGCTTCAACTATTAGTTCAAGGGTGTGTATACTTATGCAGTTTTCTTTCCTGAAATGTCACTTTGGTTTTCAGTGGCATTGCATCGGTTATAATTTTTACCTTAAATGTGCAAAAGTTCTGATATGATTTATCTTTGTTTCATTTTTTTTCATCACAAAAACCTGTTGTGTGTGTAGACTTTTTATATCCATTGTGCAATGACTTTAGTTCCTTATACACTCATAAATGTGAATGATGTTTCCCCCCAATATTATGAAGTTTACCAATAAACAGTCAAATCTAGCAAAATAACATGGTTAGCTAATTTTTACAGAGACAGTTGGCCAACTAACTTAGCCAATGGTCTTTCAGGTAATGTTTGACAACACAAACTAATATAAGTTAGTCAGAAAACTTTTAAAACTATTATGCTTGTATTTTCTCATTTGTAAGTTGCTTTGGATAAAACCGTCTGATAAATGAATAAATGTAAAATGTATTAAAATGTAACTTTTACACAGATATTTACATATGAAACATCCTTCCACAAATCTTACTCACAAAACCAGATATTACTGATGGAAAACAGCACACCTTGCCATTTCCATTATATTTGTGGCCACATACAGTATAACACAAGTAGCCACATGTAACCACCTATCTAGAATTCTAATTTATATACAAACGCATAGACAGTGTCAGGTGACAGGGATGGATGAACGCTTTATTAAAAAAGCTTGCAACAAATGTTAAGCAAAAATCAGGAATAGTGAACAGACAATGGTCAGGTGATCGGCAAACAACATAAAAAGCTACAGTCAGTGGTAGCTCAGTGGTTAATACATTGGATACTGATCAGAAGGTCGTAAGTTCAAATCCCAGCACTGACAAGCTTCCACTGCTGGGCCCTTGAGCAAAATCCTTAACCCTCAACTGCTCAGTTGTATAAATGAGATAAATGTAAGTTTCTCTGGATAAGGGCATCTGCCAAATGCCATAAATGTAAATGTAAATAAAATAGGAAAGGCAAGAATCAGAACAGGGATCAGAAAAGCAGAGTACAAAGGCTTGATTTCAACTGGTAACAAAGACACACATACAATCTTGTCCAAAAGTATTGGAACAGCAAGGCCAATTCTATTGTTTTCACTATACATTGAAGACACTTGAGATTGCGGTATAATGTAACTATATTAATACGACTCTCTCTCTCTTACGCACACACACACACATCTTTCTCATCTCTTTCAGGAGGTTTTACCTGACAGGAAGCGAGTAACTACACGCAGTTTTCTGCCTATTCAACCAGTAGACACAGACACTGGACACAACTTTACCTGTGTCGCCTCCAATCTGGCTGTGCCACTGGGCAAACGAGCCAGTGTCACACTCAACGTGCATCGTGAGTCTTTGTGTGTTTGTGTTTAGTGTGTGTGAGTGTGTGTGTGTGTGTGTGTGTGTGTGTGTTCTTATTCTCAGTGCTGAAGTACTGCTACACTGCACAGTTCAGTGTTTTTCCCTGTTCTAGTCTGTACAGGACTGGGATAGCAACATTCCTGCTTTCTGGGTCTGTGTCCAGAGGTAGATTAATTAGTTTTTACATGTGAGACCCCATCATCATTCACATGCCAAACATTTGACCAACAATGAGCCTTTCTGGGGTTTTTTTTTTTCAGCTACAGTTGAGTGATGGCTACAGTCAGGTCCATACATATGACAGTTTTCATAACTGTCTCTCTGTACACCACCACAGTTGATTTGAAATGAAGCAGTCATGATTTGATTGAAGTGCAGGCTTTCAGCTTTAATTCAAGGGCTTTAACAAAAATATTGCATTAATTGTTTTGGAATTAGTCATTTATTACATAGTCCCTCCATTTTCACAGGCTCAAAAATAATTGAACAATTGACTGAAGCAGTTTCATGGCCAGGTGTGGCCTGTTTCCTCATT
Source organism: Stegophilus panzeri (assembly GCA_024331685.1). NCBI lineage: Eukaryota > Metazoa > Chordata > Actinopteri > Siluriformes > Trichomycteridae > Stegophilus > Stegophilus panzeri. Next base: position 10,987,825 of record JANDJT010000103.1, read on the forward strand.
ATTTCATGACAAATTAAGAAGATAAAAGGTCTAGAGTTGATTCCAAGCCTCAAATTTGCATTTGATAGCTGTTCACGAGAACTCTCAATATGGGGTCCAAAGAGGTGTTGATGAAAGTGAAGAAGGTCATTATTAGGCTGAAACAAAACAGACCTATCAGAGAGAGAGCAGAAACTTTAGGAGTGCCCAAATCAACAATTTGGTACATTCTTAAAAAGAAGGAATGCACTGGTGAGCTATGCAACACCAAAAGGCCTGGAAGACCATGGAAAACAACTAAAATGGATGAATGCAGAATTATTTCCTTGTTGAAGAAAAACCCCTTCACAACATCTAGCCAAGTCAAGAACACTCTGGAGGAAGTAGGCGAATCATTGTCAAAGTTTACAATCAAGAGACACTTTCATGAATGTAAATACAGACAGTTTATGTTTGTTAAAAAAAACTTCTATAAAAAGCCCAACCAGTTCTGATGCAAGATTAACTTGTACCAGAATGATGGGAAGAGAAGTGTATGGAGACAGAAAGGAAAGGCTTGTGTTCCAAAGCATACTACATCATCTGTCAAAACATATGGAGGAAGTGTTATGGTATGAGCATGTATGGCTGCCAATGGAACTGGGTCACTGGTGTTTATTGATGATGTAACTGCTGATAGAAGTAGCAGGTTGAATTCTGAAGCATATAGAGCTATACCTTCTGGTCAGATTCAGTCAGATGCTGCAAAACTGATAGGACTGCACTTCACAATACAGATGGATAATGACCCAAAACATACCGCAAGAGCACCCAAGGGCTTCTTAGGACAAAAAAAGAAATGTTCTTAAATGTCAGATAACCTCAACCTAATTGAGCATGCCTTTATGCAGTTAAGACCTGGCAAAGCATCTCAAGGGAAGAAACTCAGCATTTGGTGATGTCTGTGGAATCCAGAGTCATTGACTGCAAAGGATTTACATTTACATTTATTCATTTAGCAGATGCTATTATCCAAAGCGACTTACAAATGAGGAAATACAAGCAAAGCTGAGAACAATACAAGTAGTGCTACCATACAAGATCTTTTAACTGAGTTCTAGAAAAGCAAAGTGCACAGAGTAGAGGTGTAAGTGCCAGAGTAAGTTTTTTTGGGTTTTTTTAAAGGATAATGTGGAGTTGGCATTTTAGGGGTTAGTTAGGTGTTCACGGAAGATGTGGGTCTTCAGCTGTGTTTTGAAGATAGTGACAGATTCTGCTGTCCGGATTGAGGTTGGAAGTTCATTCCACCATTGAGGGATAGTTAGTGTGAAGGTTCTGGAAAGGGACCTTGAGCCACGCTGAGTAGGCATAGTTGGATTTGCATCCAAGTATTAAAAATAATCCTAATATTTATGATTGTTAGTCTGTCCAATTACTTTAGAGCCTGTGAAAATGGAGGGAGTCCATAATTCCTAAATGGTTGATGAAATATTTTTATTAAACCCCATGAATTAAAGCTGAAAGTCTATACTTCAAACACATCTTGATTACTTTTTTTTCAAATCCATCATGGTGGTGAAATGCCAAAGATTGTCACTGTCCAAATACTTATGGACCTAACTGTATATTCATCTAATAGTCTTATCCTGGTTAGGAATCAAATATAACAGGTTTCCTTATTTTTGTTTATTTCTCTCCATCTTTCTCTTTCTAGATGCTCCCACAGTTTTATTATCGATTGAGCCTCGTTCAGTTCTAGAGGGAGAAAGAGTGACCTTTACATGCCAAGCTACAGCCAACCCTCCTATCATGGGCTACAGGTAAGTGTGTGTTTGAGTTGTATGTGGCTAAATATGGAGAACTCCTGAAGGGAGTGAGGCAGAGTTTCAAATGACTGTGTGTTATAGGCAGGCTTGGGGAGTAACAGAATACACGTAATGGCGGTACATAATCAGGATACAAAATAACTAGCAATCCATTACAGTTATGTCAAAAAACAAAATCAGATTACAGGTACATTTTGTAAAAAATGGGAATACTATCAGGATTACATTTATTTTTCATTTAAAACCAAAGAAATTAATCTTTTGACATAACACAATATAGACAGCTGCTTGATTATAGTTCTCGTTCTCTCTTGCCAGTCATGGATCACATGAGCAACCTCCTGGTGCATGCGGAAATAAATCTTGTGCTAGTACCAAAGTTAATTTGGTAGAAATGAACACAAATTGTTCTCTGAAATGCTTTTGTGATGTAATGTTACCTGCATCAGGGACAGTAATCTTTTATTTATTTATTTATTTACTGTAAAACAAATCCAAACATTGAACATGTTCTTAAGCTCTAAAATAAGCTCTAAATAGAAGTATTTTAGATTATATTGCTTTTCTCTTTACTTTATTTACATATGTGACCTTGAAGGAACCCAAAAATAATCAGATTACCTTACTTTCTTATTGTGATACTTGGATTACTGATTACATTTTTTAATAAGTAATTCGTAAAATGTAACGGAATACATTTTTAAAGTAACCCTCCCAACCCTGGTTATAGGTGGGCTAAAGGTGGAGTAATCCTGGAAGGAGCAAGGGAGAGTGTGTTCGTGACTACAGCTGATCACTCATTCTTCACTGAACCTGTTTCCTGCCAGGTGTTCAACGCTGTGGGCAGCACCAATGTCAGCATATTGGTGGACGTACACTGTATGAACCTCTCTCTATAAACATCAGTCCAGCTGTTCATCTATCTATTCATTTATCTAGCATTTTCATCTGTTCCACCCATGTTTCCATCTATCTGTTAATTCAGACATACTATTCTGCATCTATTTTTTGATCTATCGGTTATAATTGAGGCCAGAGGCGAGAGGACCCAAACACAGAACGCAGACAGAGGCTGAAGGTTAACAGCATTTATTGTAGCTCCTTGGGTGGAATGGGAATGGAGTGAGAATGAATTGTTGGGATTGGGATTCAAACTGTGGTCCGCCACGTGAAAGACAAGCACACAGCCGAAGTGTCAGCGAGGTCATTAGAGTCCATGATGCAGTCAGATGGCCCGAGATGTGGGGCGCTATGCCCAGAAACACGCACACACTAACAACAAGGGAGAGAAAACACTGGAAACATGCAGAAGGGAAAAACAGGGAGCACAGGAAAATGCACTGGCTCCTGACGGTACCCCCCTCTCAATGAAAGCCTCCAGGCGACCTACCAGGCTTGTCAGAGTGGGCCCAGTGTAATTCTTGAATGAGAGAGGGGTCCAGAATATGGGACCATAGTTTCCAGGTCTCCTCTTCTGGTCCGTAACCATCCCATTCCACCAGATATTGCAGGCCCCTTCCCCTATGGCACACATTGAACACTCTGAAATGTATTTCTTCATGGTCCCCCCTCTCAGGGCAGAGTGGCCCCAGGAAGGAGGTCAATGGCGCAGTTGTACGGCCTGTGAGGTGGTAGTGAGAGGGCTCGGTCCTTAGTAAAGGCCTCACCTAGGTCATGATACTCAGGGGTTACGGCTGAGAGGTCTTGAGGGTTTAGGGTAATAGGTGCCCTAGTGACCCCAGTGGGTGGAAGGTCAGATCTCAGGAAAGCAGAGAGGCAGAAGGGACTCCAACTGATGACCCTCCTGGCAGACCAGTCTATTTTGGGGTTGTGCTTTGTTAACCAAGAGTGACCCAAACTAGGGGGCGCTTGGGGAGGTGATGAGTTTGAACCGGACTTGTTCCTGTTGGTTACCAGAGAGGACCAGAAGCAGTGGAGTGGTATGATGAGTGACCTTGGCCAAGAACCTGCCGTCCAGCGCATTGACCATCCCTGGGGGTTTCAGAGGTTCCATGGGGAGGCCAGTCTGGGATGTTAACTCCAGATCCAGGTCTTCTGTGCCAGTGTCAAGCAGGGCAAGTAGGGGGATGGAGATTAATTTGTGGTGCAGGGTGGCACAACTTTGGAGTCAGGACCAGGAGACTTTAGATGCTTGGCTCACCAGTAACTCCCTTGCTAATGGCGAGCCCCTCCCTTTAGGGTGGAGAGGACAGGTGGCGATGAAGTGGCCTGACTGACCACAGTAAATACACACCCCAGCCTGGTGCCGGCAGTCGCGCTCGGCTGGGGTGAGACAGGCATGGCCTACCTGCCCGGGTTCTTCTGCTAGCTGGGGGGGGACTGGAAGGGACTCGAGGTTGATGGACGGGGAGGCAGACAAGGGGTTTGAGACCAAGTGAAATCAACATCTCGAAAGAGTCCAACTGATCTTTCATGGCCAACTCGTCCTTTAGCTGCTTGCAGAGGCTGTTCACACTCACTAGAGTGTTTGTTCCACCCAGACTCAGCGGCCAGGACAGGGAACTCAACCGAATACAGGACCCTTGATGGAGGGAAAGCAGATGCTTGGTGGCCTCCTTCCCTTGGATTGGGTGGTCAAAAACCCTCCAAAGCTTGTCAGTGAAGGAGCTAAGGGAGGACTACATAGCTGGCTGCTTGTCCCGGATAGCAGTGGCCTAGGCTAGGGCATCTCCCCTCAATAGCCCCATGGTGTAGGTCACCTTAGCCCCATTGGTGGCAGAGCTGAAGGAATGCTGGGCAAGCACAAGAGAACATGAAAGGAGATAGGACTGGCACTTTCCTATGTCACCCACATAGGGTTCAGGGTCTGGGACATGTGCTTCACGCTGTGGGGGAATGGGAGAGGCAGCAGACTGGACCTTTTGGGGAAAGACATCGAGCTGCTGGGTGAGGGGCCAAGCCAGTCAATCATGGCCTGGTGGCTCTCAGTGAGTATGTGGAGCTGTAGGGAAACAGGCTCTGCTGGGTCCATGATGGCCAGATTGTTCTGTTAGAAATTAACCCAGAAGCGAGAGGACCCAAATGCACAACACAGACACAGGCTGAAGGTTAACAGGATTTATTGTGGCTGCTTGTGTGGAATGGGAATGGAGTGAGAATGAGTCATCAGGGTCAAGATTTGAACACGGCTTCACCGCACGAGAGACGTGCACAGCCGAAGCGTCATTGGGGAAGGGGGAGTGGGGCTGAGCATAAGCAAGTTAGAGAGTGTTGTCGAGGCTGGTGCTCGAACTCGGGTCAGCAACAGAGCTGAGCATTATATGGGGAGGCGGCAGACATACGGCCCAGGCAGTTTTATGCTCCTGTTGTTCCTGATGCATCCAGTAGGGGGAGGAGGATTTACAGCAAAATAATTAAATTGATGCTCGAAACTTACACATTAATAAGCATCCTGGCCATAGACGTTGACTAAGTTTTTTGTTCTTTTAAATATAAACTTTACATTAAGATATCAAAGAATTTGTATTGATCTGCACTACAGATTAAGATATCTGTAGATATTCACTGTTGGTCTTCATACATAGGCTACAGGAGACAATTGAATTGCAATTGAATCATTTTTGTCAATTGAAAAATTAATAATACACAGTTGGATGAGATGAACAATTTAATGATATGATCTACATAGCCTATTTATATTCAGATATTAACCATATTTAGTCAGACAGTGTAATCATATGGACCATTGATGAAATATCTGCTGTAGTATTCTCTATTGGTTGTCAAACAGCTACAGAGCAGTGTCCTACATAGCATTTTATGAAGACAAACAATTCACCCCTTTCTAAAATTCCAAGGGCCATTTAGCCATCTAAGAAGAAAAAGAAAACTTTTGTGAACAATATTATTTCTTAGCACCATTTATTAGAAACATGAACTAGGATGACTCCCCTATGGCTTGCCACTGTTTAATTGTTGCTCAATCCTCCTATCGAAATGCTCCTGCTCACTGATTTAAAAAAAAAAAAAAAAAAGCACAAGTTGGATAGTTGTAGAGAAAATGGTTATTTGTAAATAACAGCAGGATGTCATGTTTGACCATTTTTTCCTTTATAGGATCCATACAGTACCTCATGTCAATGACCGGTCCTCGCAGAAATTTCTCCTTAGCCTCCAGGATGGACAGATTTTCCACAAAAGTGAGGGCACAAATAATACTACTAGATGAGACTACCAGAGAAAGAATCGAGATTGATCACACCCCAAATAAGCCAAGTATCATTTTGTATATTATTTTTTTGTTTTGTTTTGGGTTTTTTTACAAGAAAATCAGAAGTATCTTTTCTATATTAACCACAAAAACAATTATTTTTAGAGCAATGGCCTCACATTATGGATAAACTATTTGATATTAAAAACCAATGTGACTGACACCATGCAGAGCACAGCTAACACATGAGACTTACCTCTGGGAAAAAGGATATCCATAATGATCTGGTCACTGTGGGTGTTTGCACTGTCCTGAATTTCATGTGAGAGTGCATCAATTTGCTCCTGATCTTCAGTGTATACCAGCAAAGGCACTGTCTTGACGGAACGCTTGGAAAGTGTCAAGCCACTTTGAGAATGACATTAAAGACACTTCCATGCATGTCTCTGTAAGTCGTTTATTTACTAGACAAGTTATTGGTCTGAAATGCAGTTTAAAAAATAAATTTAAAAAATAAATAAATAAATAAATAAAAATGTGTGGTTATCTGTTCTTCTTGTTACCATGATGAAGTACACCAGCACCTGGTTGGACAATATTCGGTTCCTCTCAGCAACATGTTGTGGAAAGTTGTGAGTTAGACCTGAAAAACCCCTGTAAACAGGTCGTAATGTCCCTTCAGTCAGGCATCTTGCCTCCTTGGACCATTATGTGAACCTTTCCCCATGCCTTTTAAAACAATGAAAAAGTCTCATTTGTTGGTACCCAGTAGGACAACTCTTGTTACTGACAATAAACAGGCTGCATTGATACTGTAAATGAAACTAAAACATTTTATATTCAATTGTTTGAAGGTAGGTTATCAAGAACAGAAATGTGGGTATTGCCATGTGGGAATTTTACTGAGGTGATCATGAAAAACAATGACATGGAATGATTACTTATGACTATGCTGATGGTTTATTGCATTCTTTGTCTATGCTGTAACACTTCAGTTTGTTCAGTTATTTCCATTGGCAAGGAAGGAACTTCAAGAGTGAAACACCAAACTGAGATGTACAGAAACTAGTACACATACCCCTGTGTCTCAAACCGCTCAATTAGACAGACACCACTTCTATCTGATTGCAGGCATGTCAAGCTAAAAGAAATTGGAGTGTTACAAGATTAGTATTCAATTTGTATTGTTAGAATTCAATGACCAGCAATAAAGTACAACAATTTTAGAGCAACCTTCTAAGGAAGAAAATAAATAGCTCACCAGAGTGAAATTGAACGGAGTGTTCAGGACGGTGTAGAGGGCATACTGAGAAACAGAGTAAACATTAATTCCAAGACCAAAAACAAAAAAAACAAACAAAAAAAAACAGTTTATCCATAATGTTAGACCATTGCTCTAAAAATAATTGTTTTTGTGGTTAATATAGAAAAAGACACTTGATTTTGTTATAAAAAACTAAATATACAAAGTGATACTTGGCTTAATTGGGGGTGTGATCAATCTCAATTCTTTCTCTGGTAGTCCATCATCCGTGCCCTCGCTTTTGTGGAAAATCTGTTCATCCTGGAGGCTGAGGAGAAATTTCTACAAGGACCTGTCATTGACATAAGGTACGGTATAAATCCTTAAAAAATAAAAATAAAACATGGCATCCTGCCATTATTTACAAATAACCATTTTCTCTACAACTATCTAACTTTTTATTTTCTTATTTTTTTTTAATCAGTGAGCAGGAGCATTTTGATAGGAGAAATGAGCAACAATTAAGGAGGAGTGGCAAGTCAATTGGGAGTCATCCTAGTTTGTGTTTTTAATAAGTGGCGTTAATAAATAATATTGTTCACACACACACACACACACACACACACACACAAAAAAAAAATATTTATTTTTCTTCTTAGATGCTAAATGGCCCTTGGAATTTTAGAAAGGGGTGAATTGTTTGTCTTCATAAAATGCTATGTAGGACACTGCTCTGTAGCTGTTTGACAACCAATAGAGAATACTACAGCAGATATTTCATCAATGGTCCATATGATTACACTGCATGTCTGATTGGCTAAATATGGTTAATATCTGAATGTAACTGAATTCAGAACATGTATGTCACTCAATCTCCTGTGTATATGAAAACCTATGGTGAGTATAACTAGGCTACAGTAGATCATATAATCAATACATTGTCCATCTGAGTTATTAATTTTTCAACTCACAAACACACTAAATTCAATTGCAATTGTCTCCTGTAGCCTATGTATGAAGACCAACAGTGAAAATCTAGATATTTTAATCCGTAGTGCAAATAATTACACGGTCTCTGATATCTTAACGTAACAATTCAGTTCACAAAAACCACTCAATTAGTCAACATCTACGGACGGGACTGTTATTAATGTGCAAGTTTCGAACGTCGACTTAATCATGCTATTTCGCTGCATATCCGCCTCCCCATACTGGGACGCATCAGGAACAACTGTGGCGAAAAACTGCCTGGGCCGTATATCTGCCTGCTCCAGGTCTGCAGCCTCCCCCTTCTCTCTGAGCACGGAGCAGGAGATCCACGGCGAGGTGGGGCTGGGCGTAGCAGGAAATGAGCTGAAAGTGAGCAGGCAGGCAGCGTGAACAGTTAACCTGGAGCACAGGGGGAAAAAAACAGACCGGATAAGCACAAGGAAACGCGACAACAAAGAACACGAATTAATAACAAAGATCCAGTCACGTAGGCAGACAGAGAGCCACGAAATAAACGTAAAGGACACTAGGATGGACGCAACTGCAGACAAGAGCTTTAATTAAAGAGAGGCAGGCAGACAAATCCAAAACATCAGACAATAGCGAGGTTAAAAAACAGGCAATGGGTCAGGCGATTGGCAAACAGGCATAACTGAGACAAAACCAGAATCAAGAACGTATCAAAACGTATAAAATATATATATATATATATATAAGAGAGAGAGAGAGAGAGTGTGTGTGTGTATGTGTGTGTATAGTACATGGACCAATAACAAACGCTTGGTATACAGAAAACGCTGATAATACTTAGAACAGTCTCTTATATACAGTGGTTGTGAGTGTGTGTGTGTGTGTGAGATTGGATGCAGGTGTGTGATTAGAATGAGTGTTCTGTGTGTGTGTGTGTGTGTGTGTGTGTGTGTGTGTGTGAGAGTGTTCTGGGAATTGCAGTCCATGGCGGCCATGTTTGTAGGCCGCCGTGCAGTATGCTAAATGTAGTCACTGGTTTGCTGTGATATGACACACACACACACACACACACTAACAGAAGCACAAGGGAGAGAAAACATTGAAGCATGGGGAAGGGAAAAACAGGGAACACAGGAATATGCACGGGTTTCTGGCTGGATCATGACACTATCTTACAGAAGTAGCACACTTGGCTATAATGCAGAATAAGTGGAGTAAGTCAAATATGATAAAATAAATATTTACCTGTAAATTTTTTAATTGAATCCTGCATTATAATACTGACATAACATCAAAAATACTTTGTGGTAGATATAATCAGTCATGACAGTTTATGTCCAGTTGTATAGCATTGTCATGTGTGTGCTCTGGTTAGCATATGTTTTATTATGTTGTATGTATGATATATATATGATATATATATGATATATATTATGGCATGTACTACATGGCAACGCATGAATTCATTGCAAAATAAATATTACATCAGCACTGAACACATGACATACACACTTTTTTCATAAAATATTATACACGAGATACACTTTTTTCATAAAATATTATATGAATGTATATATATATGAGTTCTATCATGACATTATTATGATATTATTGTTAGGTCTATGGCAACATCATAAAGAGCTTTTCATGACATTTGACATAACATGTACAGTCCCCTCTGAAAATATTGGAACAGCAAGGCCAATTCTGTTGTTTTCATTACACATTGAAGACATTTGGGTTTGAGATTAAAAGATGAATATGAGACGATTTCAGCTTTCATTTCCTCATATTTACATCTCGGTGTATTAAACAACTTAGAACATGGCACATTTTGTTTGAAGCCACCCATTTTTTCAAGTGATCAAAACTATTAGAACATAGTAGAACATTACTGATAGGTGTTTGTTGCTGCCCAGGTGTGTCCTGTGAAATTGATTGTTTAAAAAATTAATAGCTCTGAATATCTACTCTTGGATTGAGCCCTAGGTTTTACCTTGTATTAGTTGTTAAAAAGGACAAAACAACATTAAGACCAGACAGCTGTCTATGGGAGAAAAGCAAGCCATTTTTAAGCTGAGAAAAATATGAAAAATCTATCTGAGCCATTGCAGAAGCATTGGCTGAAGCATATAGCAATTTGGAATGTCCTGAAAATGAAAGAAACCACTGGTGTACTAACAGCCAGACATGGAACAGGTCAGCAAAGGAAAACAACAGCAGATTATGACAGAAACATTGTGAGAGCTGTGAAGAAAACCCCCAAAACAACACTTAGTGACATCATCAACAACCTTCACAGGGGAGTGAAGGTATCACAATCCACCATTCAAAGGAGACTTCAAGTGAAGAAATTTAGAGGTCATACCACAAGATGCAAACCAGTCATAAGCAGTAACAGTCAGAAGGCCTGATTGGAATTCTCAAAGAAATACAGAGATGAGCCACAAAAGTTCTGGAACCAAGATTAACCTTTACCAAGAGATGGAAATGCCAAAGTGTTGAGAAAAAATGGATCTGCTCATGATCCAAAATATAGAAGCTCATTAGTCGAGCATGGTGGAGGTACTGTAGTGTCATGCATGTGGAGGTGGAGGTAGGGCTTGCATGGCTGCTTCTGGAACAGGCTCACTAATCTTTATTGATGATGTAACTCATGATGATAGCAGCAGAATGAATTCAGAAGTCTACAGAAACAATCTGTCTACCAGTTTACAGAGAAATGCATCCAAGCTAATTGGGAGGAGCTTCATCATGCAGCAAGACAATGAAGCAAAAAGTACTGCCAACACAACAAAGGACTTCATCAGGAGAAAAAGTCTATGGTTTTAGACTGGCCAAGTCATTCAACAGACCATGCAACACTTTGGTTACGTCAGTGGGTCACTGTCTTGATGCAGTTATTGCAAGCAACGGACATGCAAACAAACATTACATGTTATGTTTTAAGTTGTCCATCTAGATGACAATATCAGGAAACGAAGATAGAATAGAATTGGCCTTGCTGTTCCGGTACTTTTGGAGGGGAATCTGTGCTGACTGGAGCACTGCTAATGATTTTATTTTGTGATAAGTAAGTGGTAATGCCCAATGAGAATATATAACAACAACAACAACTATTATTATTATTATTATTATTATTATTATTATTTTCCATTTCCTTAACTGTCCATTTGCTTTCTTCATGTCTTGTTCCCCATATCCACTCTGCTTTCTTGCTGTCTCCTTCCATGTTACACAAACTGTGTCTCACATAAATTTTATAAAAGTATCAATGTTTCCCACTTTCTCCAGTTGGTCCGATCCTGGTAGTGGAACCAAGGCCTATAACGGTGGATATGGACTCTGATGTAACACTGAACTGTAAATGGGCAGGAAATCCTCCTCTTACACTCACCTGGACAAAAAAGGGCTCCAGTATGGTACATAAACACTATTATACTACACCTCTAAATACTACAGCAAAAACACAACATTCTACAAAGTTAAAAGAGATTGTAGTTATAATTTTGTGAGTATAGTTATGCTATAGAGTTTACACTGATGTATGTTGCAATTACCTAGCACTCTTGATTTAAATAAATAAATAAAAATTACAAGAAAGCTAACAAAATATCTAAAATATTTGGCATTTTCAACAGTTTCTATCTGTTGACTCTCTGTATGAGGACCAAAGATGTGTTTATGCCATGCCACTGCTAAACTTCAACAGAAAGGTCAGGTTATTATTCACAAATAAAAAAAAAAAGCCTAAAGGTGTTTTGTGGACAGATAAGTTCAAGATGAACACTTTTTCAAGGTAACCAATACTAGAATGATGAAACATGAAAGAAAAGGGAGAAAATCAAAAGGAAATGCTCATGATGTAAATTTGTTTCTTGGCTGCAAGTGAAAGGAAATGGATATCCAGCATTTGAAAACAAGTATTATTAACATGGCTAGTATCAAAACTTGTCCATTTACTTTTGGTCGAGAAGTGTAGGGATGTTTTATGTATATAAAGTGCAGTGAATTTAATATGATTCACTCAATATAGACATAATGCCTTCAAATTAAAGCTATCTTTAACCTTACACACAAGAACAGCTGAGCAATTGTACCACTGTGCATATACTGACCGCACTGTTTTTGTTTTTTTGTTGTTGTTTTTTTAATCAAAATATACATTTTGTAGTTAAATCTTTCATTTAATTGCTTATAAGTAATCCTAATTAATGCACATGTTCTGTTCAGCTTTTAGCAGTACCTGTCCCATTAACCCAGACTTTTCTGATTTCACAACATTAAAAACATTTGTAAAACATTATAAAATATCTTCATCTTAGTTGTTCTCAATATAAATATATTTATGAAAATAGGTACACAAAACAAATACTTAGTAACTTGATGGCAGGTGTGTTTGCAAATAAAAGATGGAGGTCATATGACAGAGTTTAAAATTACCACTGAAATTACCACCAATAATTTACAAGGACTCATAACCATATAAGTATAAATTCTTTGTGTTTATTACAGAAATTGTGCGTCATCTCAGGAAAAAAAAATAAAATAAAAAATTAACATTGCTTCAGTTTTTGTAAACATTTAAGTAAAGTTTCAAATGTTTGGTCTGAACAGACGGGTTTACTAGAGCAAATAATGAAACATGATAAACACATTAAACACAACATACACTTAAATCTGTTATTATATCACCATAGTGCACTACATGCTAAATTTTATGCTAGTATACATTATATTACTCAATCTTACTGAGTCCTCACAGTTATTTTCTTCCTTTCTTGTTTTTCTGTGGCAGGTTCTCAGTAATAATAATCAGTTGTATTTGAAGTCAGTGAGTCAGGCTGATGCAGGACAGTATGTGTGTAAAGCCATTGTACCCAGGATTGGGGTTGGGGAGACAGAGGTCACACTTACAGTCAATGGTTAGTACAACACACACACACACACAGAGACACACACACACACACACACACACACACACACACACACAAACACACACACACACACACACACACACACACACACACA
>JANDJT010000103.1:11016923-11032184 GCA_024331685.1 Stegophilus panzeri
TTCCCCATGATTGTGGTTGTGTGTACTGAACCAGACTGAGAGATTAAAGGCTCAGGAAACCTTTGCAGGTGTTTTGACTTAATTAGCTGGTTAGAGCTCTTCTCAGGTCGACATTTCTCTATTATAAATTCTTTATTCTAATATTTTGAGATACTGGATTTTTGATTTCCATGAGTTGTAAGTTGTAATCATCAAGATTAAAACAAAAAAGGCTTGAAATACTTAATTTTATGTGTAATGAATCTAGAATATATGAAAGTTCCACTTTTTTAATTAAATTATGGAAAAAAATAACTTTTCCATGATATTCTAATTTTTTGAGATGCTATAAAAAGCAAAAGAGATGGGCTGGGTCAGTGTTGCATCCATTGCTAATCAGCCACTGCAGTCATTCCTCCACAGCACTTTATCTTCCTTTCATTTTCTTCTGCTGATCAACCTGATGTGGTGTTTTCCTCTTCCCTCCCTCCTTCTCTCCCTCTCCTCTCTTTGTGTGTGTTTGTTTTGTGGTGTTTTGATGGTTTAGTTTCTTCCCTCTGTCTCCCTCTCTCCCTCCACTCAGCCTTTCAAAGAGGACACGGACCTGAAGCTGGACACACGCAGTGAAACGCTGGAGACCAAGGAGGAGTATGAGCTGAAGGTGAGAAGCAAGTACTAGTAATGCAAGCAAGCGTTATCTAGATGTAAATATCAGGTAATGAAAGCTGAAACACTGATTTGTCTCATTCATCTTTTGAGCTCAATCACAAATGTCTTCAGTGTTTAAAAACAAAAGAATTGGCCTTGTTGTTCTTACTTCAAAATACTTTTGGAGGGGACTGAACATAATGTTAATTGTGTCTCCTTGAAATCTCTCTGGTCCTGGAGATCTTCCAACTCACAGTGGTTAGTCCAGCCCTAATTTAGCACTAGACTTTAATATTTCAGTGGTCTGGCTAGGGCTTATCAGCTTCATTACATTTTATTTTATGGTTAGCACTAAACTCTAGTGGGCAGATTTTAGAGTATACTGGAATATTCAACATGCAATGAATTGCTATCATGAACACTTAAGTGTATATATAGAATTTACATGCAACTGAGATAAAGATCATTTCAGTGGTGTATTGTGGAGATTGTTACAACAATTGTTAGTCATTGTACCTTGCACAGGTGAGCAGGCTTGCTAGTAAGCTTACTCCTTAAGAGGTAACCCTATTTAAAAAAATTTAAGAAAGTTAAGAAACTTGCGAGTGATTGCAGACAAACTGATATCACATGCACAGTGTATGTGACCAAGCAATTAAGTATGATTATGAGGTTCTGGTTAAATTTTTTCAAGATCTTAAATGAGTTAGAAAGTTATGTGAGTTAAAAGTTAGGTCATCATGCCAGAAAAATTATAAAAGTTCCTCAAAGGATAGTTAAAGGATATTTATGTCCTACAGGATTTTTACTTGGACATTTTGTGATGAAATGTCAAAGAGGAAACCTTTGGCTGTAGGGTACTACATAGTTCCATGAGCATGTTAGGGTTCTAGTTTTAACCATTATTTTAACCGTTGTTGGGTAGTTGTCCAGGTGCAGGAAACTAAAGTCTGCAGGGAATATCGCTCAATACAAATTTGAAATCTTTGAGAACAGATTATTTTTTTCCTCAAGATTCAAACAAAATTCATTTTACTTCATGTGCACAGTACAATAATGAAGCACATTCATGTTTTTTAGGACCCAACAAATGGCTATTACAATGTACGAGCGACAACCCATGACGAAGGGCGTACCACGGCCCGCTACCAGGAATTCCGTCCACCGAATCCAGCCTCAGTCTCCACTTCTACAGCAGGCTCAGCACCCAGTATTAATCCCGCTCCCATTGGGCGCTATGAACCGCGCCCACCATCTCGGATTACTCACAACACCTACGCCCACTTCAGCACCATCGCCAGGACCAAACAAAGCCAGGGTCCATCCAAAGCAGCACTTCAGACCACAGACTATTCCAGAGAATGTGGCTTGCTGGAATCAACCAATCAGCTCACTTATGACACATATGGATACCAAACCACGGCGCAATATGCACAGTACAGGCTTGGCTTTGCTCCAGCACTTGAGGAAGGACCAGCATATGAGATGTATCCAACAGGACAGGGGGTGGGGCCAAATCAAGGGGTAGGGCCAAACGCAGGACTGGGGAAGTATGGGAGCTCAACACGTTTCTCCTATTCGTCTCCACCCACAGAATACTCTCAGAGACACACCCAGAGGATGCAGACACATGTATGAGAGTGTAACAGGACACTAATACACGCACACACACACACACACACACACACACACACACACACACACTTAAAATTATGGTAAACCAAACGCTATATTCACAGATTAGTGTAGCTATCTCACAGTCACACACACACACACACACAGACACACACAAGCATAAGCATGTGCACACACACACACACACACACACATGCACACACATGCACACACATGCACACACACACATTGTATTTTGTATCATCTCATTGTGTGCCATCACTATAGTGCCAAACCAAGATTAAATATGAAATGCAAAGGTAAAATATAAAAAGGGTGGAGGGACACATTCATGACTTCTATATATTCTCTCCTCCATTCTCCCCTTACCCCTATTTCTCTTTTCCTGTCATCATATGTAAATATATCCGAAAGAAGTGTCAACAGACACAAGCAGTGTTTCCTGAAGTTCATAACTGCCCTAGTATAACAAGCAGGATAGCTGAGAAGAAGCAGCAGGTTTGTTAATTTAAGGGAACATTGTGACTCGACTGTTTCCTGTGAGAATCTGCAGATGGCACCAGAGGTTGTTGGGAAATGTCTCCAGTCTGTGCCATGGAATAATATGAAAGACAGTGTATGTGTATAAAATGTATCCGCTAGAGTGCACAGTCTCATTGGTGTCAAACCTGCAAGAATTGCTGAATATCATCAGATATGAAATAGTCAACAGTTAGATTTTTGCTTGTAGCAAAAGAGTGACTCAGTCCATTGTTGGTGGCAGCCCATAAAATGGTGGTGGAAGTCTACATAATTTATAGCATTTTGTCTTAGTAGTACATCAATGACTGGCAGCTATTGCAAAAATTGCATTTTATAAAAACTCCTATTGGTCCCAAGACCAAGTGTGATAGATTTTGTCCAAATTGCAGATGAAGACCAGCTTTTTCCAGCTATATGAATACATTAAGGACAGCATTTGCACTGCCCTTTTTATAAAGGGATATGTGTAGTGTTATGGAAAAAAAACTATAACTGTCCTGTATTCTGGGCCTGAAAACACTGAAATACAACAAACTTAGAGGAGATACTGCACATACAGTGGTGCTTGAAAGTTTGTGAACCCATTAGAATTTTCTATTTATCTGCATAAATATAACCTAAAACGTCATCAGGTTTTCACACTAAAAGTATTAAAGATAGGCAAAGGGATCACAATTTAACAAATGAGACAAAATATTATGCTTGATCATTTATATATTGAGGAAATAAATCCAATATTTCATATCTGTGAGTGGCAAAAGTATGTTAACCACTAGGATTAGCAGTTAATTTGAAGGTGAAATTAGAGTCAGGTGTTTTCAATCAATGGGATGACAGTCAGGTATGAGTGAGCACCCTGTTTTATTTAAAGAACAAGGAACTATAAAAGCCTGATCTTCACACCACATTGTGTGTTGTTTATGCTCATCAGGCTGAAAAAGCTACAGGAAAAGGTTACAAAACCATCTCTAAAGAGTCTGGATTCCACCAATCCACAGTCAGATAGACTGTATACAAATGGAGAAAATTCAATACCATTGTTACCCTCCCCAGGTGTGGTCTACCAACAAAGATCACTCCAAGAGCAAGACGTGTAATAGTCTGTGAGGTCACAAAGGAAGCCAGGGTAACTTCTAAGCAATTAAAAGCATCTCTCACGTTGGCTAATGTTACTGTTCATGAGTCCACCATCAGGAGAACACTGAACAACAATGGTATGCATGGCATGGTTGCAAGAAGAAAGCCACTGCTCTCCAAAAAGAACATTGCTGCCTATCTGCAGTTTGCTAAAGACCACACTGACAAGCCAGTAGGCTATTGGAAAAATATTTTGTGGATGGATGAGACCAAAATAGAACTTTTTGGTATAAATGAAAAGCATTATGTTTTGAGAAAAGAAAACACTGCATTCTGGCATCTGTGAAACATTGTGGTGGAAGTATCATGGTTTGGGCCTGTTTTGTTGCATCTGGGCCAGGACAACTTGCCATCATTGATGTAACAATGAATTCTGAATTATACCATCGAATTCTAAAGGAAAATGTCAGGACAACTGTCCATGATCTGAATCTCAATAAAAAATTTTAAAAAAAAATGGGTCATGCAACAGGACAAAACTGATCAACACTTACCAAAACCTTTTGTTGCAGTTATTGCTGCACAAGGGGGTCACATCAGATACTGAAAGCAAAGTTTCACATACTTTTGCCACTCACAGGTGTATAATATCACATCATCTTCCTCAAAAAATAAATAACCAAGTATAAATATTTTTGTCTCATTTGTTTTATTGGGTTCTCTTTGTCTACTTTTAGGACTTGTGTGAAAATCTGATGTTGATTTAGGTAATATTTATGCAGAAATATAGACAATTCTAAAGGGTTCACAAACTTTCAAGAACAACTGCATGTGTGAGCAACAGCTTAGCTCCACTTGTTCTGGAAAAAAGGCAGATAAAACTTTTCTAAGCCTGCATTCATAAACCTTTATGACTGCACTTTTTGTAATTTTGGTACCAATGCATTAGAAAATGTATAACTCTTTATAATACCTCATAAAGCTTTAAGGAAATTAATTATAGTACTTTTTATTAATGACTTAAACATGTTGTAATATAAATGACACTGTTCATTATAATGCCCTGTGGTTTACAGCATTACTGCCCTGACTGATTGTGTGCTGTGTATAACTATAATGCACATTTTAATATGTATTAGGAAGTGTGCACATGAGCTAAACATTATTTCTATTATTTATATAACAAGTTTGACATACATAGGCTTATTAATGCAGTTTAAATATTTGTAATTACAAAGCATTACTTTACCAAAATTACAAGTAACATTAAGTACAGTCATAAAGTTTTATACATTCAGGCTTTATATAAAAAGTGTTACTGAAAAAAAAAAAAAAAAAAAAAAAAAAAAAACTTTGAGATGCTTTTTCATACCTGGTACAAAAAGTACCAAAAAAAGAAGAAGAAAAAGCAGAAGAGGTAAAGGCCTCCCTTCCACAAAACCTAAATTGTTTGCTACTTTTTATGTGTGTGTGGGCGAGCACACAATCTCATAAATGTTGGGATGTTCCAGAGGGGAACAATTGAACCTTTTCTATTTGTACAGTCCTCTTGTCCTACATCACATATTTGCCTCTGCAAAGTAGAATTGCGCTTTTTTCACGTTTGTATCTTAGAACATGGCATTTGAAAGCATTTTTTATATATTTTTATACAAAAGAAGACAGAACAACAGTTCAGAAAATGTGTGGAAAGGCATTTGTTTCCAAGTCATTGTTGATTTGAGTAATTTGTTCTTGTTACAGTTTCATTACCAGACGGTGTCCACTGAATTAAAAAAAAAAAATTACCAATGTTTCTTTTAAACATTGAAAAAATACCAACTATAAGATTATTTTTAACATTAAATGTTACAAAAGCTACATTATAGTTTGCCATTCCTTTTTCTCTCCAGATTGTTGACCTAACATTTCTTTATGTTCCCATTTTGTACCATCTGAATGAAAGATGCAAATGAAATGAAATATAACTAGGCCAGGTTTTATCCACATACATTATATAGATATTAATCAGTAATGTTTCCCAATGCACATTGTTTAGGTGGAATTCTAAAAACTGTCTTCCCATTAGATTGTCATTGCAGGACAGATTTGCTAAACAGGGTGAAGTTTTTCAAATTTATCAAATAAATGGCTTCAAAAAGTGAATAATGCCCTGCGATGTACAGGCAGCACTTTGCGGGTGAATTTTCCTACATTGCTTATTCACAATCCCACTGTGAATAATTCAGCTGAAATTCCTTTTAATAGGAAGTTCTGCTTAGAATTGAAATGATACAATAAATTCACTCTCTTTAGCAGTGCAAAATACCATTTTGTATTAAATGCCACAAACATGAAAGTAGATATCACATTATAAGTCAGTCTCTCTCATCTCCACAAATATAATGGATGATCGAATGTGCAGTACTCTTCGTGGATGTGTCATAGCATGAATATCGCCCACTCATGCAATTATTGTATCTATCTTACTACTGTTATAAAAGCCTATTTAGTATTATTGTGTTTATATTGGGTCTTTTACTTGTTCTTGTGAATTTCATAATTTTATTCATCTTTTAAATGTGTACAAAAATCTAAATTTATATTATTCATATTTGTCTTATTCCCTAATCTTATTTTACACAAGATTTTTTTATTGTGTGATTATTTTTCCATATTATTGAATAAATACACCGTTTTCATAGTAACCAAAGCTCATGTCATTCCTTTACAGATGGATAAATATGAATATACAGTGAAGGTTAATTATTCATCTGTTGCTTATTCATCTAATCATTTATGTAGTGTAGGTATACTGTTATTTTTTGATGGTCAATGATACGGATATTCATTCATCAGAAATAAAAGGTCATAATCACAACTTCACACCAGGTGTCTTAAATCATCCTGTTTACAGTACAATCCTGCTTACAATCCTGTAAATTTAGCCTAACATGCCTATCCAAGGCATACCCAAAGTAAAATTAAAGCTGTTCTTGGACCATTTGGAGTAAATGCATAGTTTTGGTCTCTTTTGAAACTCACACTCTGAAGTTCCCTTTCAAAGGGAACCCAAAGTTGCGTGAGTTTCACGCTGTGGGAAGTGCCCTCATGTGCGACCAGTGTCTGAAGTCTGGGGGAAAGCACACCTATTTATAGGCTTGCCATGGTCAGGTGACGTGGCATTTCATGCGTTGTGTGACTATAAAATGGTGCCTGTAAACTACGTCATCAGCTTTCCTTGTCAACATTCCTAAACTTTTCACTTCTCTCTATTTTCAAAAGAATATATATATATATTTCTTTTCTCTTCTGTTGCTATCCCGTGCAAACAGAATGAGCGAGTTCAGAAAGTGTGTTACTCACTGCTCTCATGTTGTTACAGAGGGGGATGGACACTTTTTTGTGTGAAGAGTATGGGAGTGGAACGTGCTGCAGCGTGGCTCTGCTCCTGACTCTCTCGCTTTTCAGCCGAAGCGAGATGGGTTTCAGAACCTCAGAACTCTGGACTGGCTACTGTCGAGACAGACAGCCAGCCAGCTCAGATCCTGGGGGTCCTGTATGGATCTGGAGGGGGAATCGGAAACGTGCGCTGCTCTATCTCTCGCTCTTTCCTCCGGATCTGACTCGCCGCTTCTGAGTTTTAGAGCTCGCAAAGTGACTTCTCCTTCCATTATGGAGCGTCAAACCATCCGCAAGGGAGCCAGGTAGAGGGAGCACTCCCTCACACTGCAGAAAACTCCCCTTTTTCCAGAAGTGCACCATGAAGTGTCATGCTTCTGGGGAAAGCTGTGTTTATAACCCCGCAACATCCAATTATTCGGCCATCATGGGGGATAGACAGTACAGCTATTTTGTTATGCTGAAGGTAGAGGAGGCACTTGTGAGCTACCCCTCTCCATCAATGGCAGCAAAATCAGGGGGGCCAGCTTTGCCATCCAGGCCGTGTAAGACCACCTCTGCATTGGTTGGTGAAGTCTATGCAGCAGCTGGTCTTGCTTGTGGGCATTCAATGGCAGTGTTGCAGGCCTACCAGACAGACTTGTTGAATTGTGAGAGAGGCACAGAAGGTGAGTGTGGAGGCCCGCCTACCCCCGCAGAAAGCCAGGGGGACCAGGCAGCCACAGTCGCAGCCTGCTAGTAGGCCTGATTTAAAAATGATAATCAGTGCTGAGATGGCAAAATGAAGCCATCCTGAGGGGCCGTGGAGGGAGGAATCAGGGACGAGAGGCTGTTAGGGTGGTTAGCCCCAAGTATTACTGTAGGGCTCCCCTAATCAATGTCGTCCAAAGTTTTCTGTTTTCTCTGGTCAGTGATCTGTCATAGGGCAATGAAAATCTGATGCTTTCCCTCCAACAAAATGTGGAAAGTTAACGTCACTAAAGACCATCTGGCAGTATAGAAACTACTGCCAAATGTGTCTCCATGGGTTCTGGGTCCAGTTCATAGCTTGACCCCCCCATTTCAGAGGCGTGCTCACCACAGTAGTCAGCACAATGCAGAGCCCGATGTTAGCCCAGGAAGTAAATCTCTCTTGGACAAAGGGGCCATAGAACATTAGAGGTTTTACAGCCGTTATTTCCTGGTCCACAGAAAAGACGAGGTATGCGGCCAATTTTACATCTGTGTCATCTGAACCTCACTCTTCGGACATACAGGTTAAGGATCTTGATGCTCAAACTTATCATTTCATAGACTCAGCTTGAGGATTGGTTTGTGATGGTAGATGATAAAGACACATATTCCATTGCCCAGTCACAGGAAGTTTCTGAGGTTCGCATTTGGAGGCAACGTGTGTCAATATTGGTTCTTCCTTTCACTAACTCTGTCCCCTCGCACCTTCATGAAATGCATGGATTCCACACTGGCTCCAGGGCACTCATGTGCTAAACTACCTGGACGACTGGTTAATTCTAGCACAGTCTAGGAAGTTGGCGATTCAACATCGAGATGTTGTTCTCACCCACGTGAAGAGGTTGGGGCTCAGGTTGAACCTCAGGGAAAGTTACTTCTCTAGTTGAGAGCAACTTTTCTAGGGGTTATATGGGATTCTAATACAATGAGGGCGTGTCTATCCCCATCATGCGTTGGGCAATCTTATCAACATTGAGCAAGATAAAGTTAGATCTAGTCATCCCCTCAAGTCTCTATGGAGACTGTTGGGGCTTATGGCAGCAGCAGCCAATGTCAAACCATTGGGCCCATTGCACATGAGACCGTTCAGTGGTGGCTGAAAGTCCGAGGATGAATCCCCTGAGAGTAATCAGTGTCATGCGGCGATGCCTACGTGCTCTGAGAATTTGGAGGTGTCCCCAGTTTCTAGCCTCAGGTCACACTCTAGGGGTGTCTCATATCTCAAGATGGTAATGTCAGATGCCTCCCTCCCTGGAGCAGCCCTCATCTAGTGTGGCATATAAATTGCCTAGAAGTGTGGGCTGTAGTCCTAGCACTGAAATTCTTCTCCTCAGGTGAGAGGTCACCATGTGTTGGACAATACAGTGGTGGTCTCATATATCAACCACCAGGGAGGATTACGTTCATGCCCCCTGTTCAGGCATGCTCAACTAATTCTTCTTTGGTAAATAGGAAGTTTTGTCAGTGAGTGCAATATACATTTCAGGCAATCGGAATGTGGGGGCAGACATCCTGTTGAGGTAGGAGTTGAGGCCCGGGGATTGGAGGCTCCATCCACAAGTGGGTGAGTCCATATGGCGGAGGTTCAGCTGAGCGGAAGTGGACATGTTCACCTCAGAGGAGACAACATGCTGTCTGCTGTGGTTGGCCCTCACTCCTCCCACACAAAAAAAAAGGTCAGGGCTGGACGCCATGGTACATCCGTGGCTGAGGTCACATCTGTACACCTTTCCCCCCAATCGCTCTGCTCCCACAGGCTTTAGCGTGAGTTCGTCAAGATCGTGCTATGTCTGCTGCTAGAAGCACAGAATTGATCAGCTCGAATTTGGTCCTCGGAGATAATATCTCTCTGCTGGACGGCACTCCTTGGGAGATTCCCATTCGCAGGGATCTATTGTCTCAAGCCAGAGGGTTGATTTATCATCCTTGGCCAGAACTATGGAAACTGTGAGTCTGGCCCCTGAGGGGCACCAGCTCATAGATTCCAGTCTCTCAACTGAGGTTGTAGAGACTATGTTAAATGCTAGGAATGTCAGTGAGACCCAATAAACTGCACAATGGCTACAGTCCTGGAGTTCTAACAGGAACGTTTCTCAGCAAGGTTGGCCCCTTCTACAATTAGGGTCTATGTGGCCACCAGTTCAGCCAGCTATGAACCTATTGATGGAGCCTCTGTGGCAGGCCATACCCTCAGTATGACAGAGTGGGTATACTCATTCCCACAGCATGAAGTTCATGCAACATCTCATTTCCTTCTCAGGGAACAGGGTTACATACGTAACCCAGAAATTTTTACACCAGAAGTCAGAATCACTGTAAGTGCTGCTGGTATTGATAAATAGAAGTTTGAACACAGTGAAATTGATTTTTTTGTGAATTGGATGCAGGTGTGCGTGATTAGAATGAAGGTGAGTGTTCTGGGAATTGCGGTCCATGGCAGCCATTTTTGTAGGCCGCAGTGCAGGATGGGAAATGTTTTGTCAGGATGGGAACTGGTTTGCTGTGATATAACAAAACACCCCCCCTCCACCTGGGCACTTCACCCATAGCACCAAAATACACCCCCTCCCCTGGCGGTCCTGGACAAGTAGCAGGTTCCTCAAGGAGCGGAGGAGCAGACATGAGGCTGGGGTTGGTTCACCGGGGTCATTAGGTGAGCTTTAGACAGGGGCTTGACTTGGTGGGCCGTCTCGTCGGCCTTTCTTGAGTTTGGAGCGACGTCCTCAGCGGAGCAGGGAGGCAGAGAAACGTCCTCAGCCGAGCAGGGAGGTGGAGCGACATCATCAGCCAAGCAGGGAGATGGAGCGACGTCCATATAAAACCCTGGCATAGTGGTCATTCCTGACCGAGGTCGAAGAGGCAGCCTCTCAAGCCGCGTTCCTGTCCGAGGTTGCCTCATCGACCTCTAGCTGGAACTTGGCGTGGGAGGTTGCCTCGTCGACCTCTAACTGGAACTCGGTGTGGGAGGTCGCCTCGTCGACCTCAGACAGGAATGTGGCGTGGGAGGTCGGCTCTGACGGGAACGCGGTGTGGGAGGTTGCCTCGTCGACCTCTAGCAAGAACTTGACTTTATGCTGGAGCTCTGGAGATGAGATAACCACAAGGGTCTTGTTCTGGAGCTCTGGGGAGGAGGTCACCATGTTGATCTCTGACTGGGGCTCAGGAGCTGAGACTACCTTGTGGGTCTCGAGCTGGAGCTCTGGAGAGGATGTCACCAAGTTGACCTCTGGCTGGAGCTCTGGGGGTGAGACCACCTCGTGGGTCTCAGGTTGGCACTCTAGGGAGGAGGTCACCACGTTGACCTCCGGCTGGAGCTCGGCCGGTGAGACCACCTCGTGGGTCTCAAGTTGGGTCTCTGGAGAGGAGGTCGTCATGTTGACCTCCAACTGGAGCTCTGAGGAGGAAATTATCTTGTAATAGGTGGTGAACGGCCTCGCAGGTTCATTCATGAGACTGGCCCTCCCCAAAAACTCATCCAGGTTAGGCGTGTACTCTGGACTCCCAAACTCCTTTATCAATAGCCCCACAAACTGAGTTACATTGTGAAGACCCTTGGATTCTGTACGGGCCAGATGCTCCGCCCACTGGCGGGCTTGGCCAACGAGCTGGGAGAGAATGAACCCCAGCCACTGCCTCTGGTCAGGCTTGGAGTGCGTCAGGCTCAAAAAATTTAATTAGCAGTCAAACAGAAAATACTCAGGGTAGCCGAAAAATCCATCTTAAGACTCCATGGCAACATCAAAAATTGAGGATGCTTGATAGAGTTCAGTCTCGGTAGGGTGTTCCTTATTACCTTGGCATGATGTCTCCTTCGCGTTCCTGCTGCTTCCATGTTATCGGCGAAGTATTCTGTCACGTAAAAGAGGCTGAGATGGAAGAAAGTGCAGGTTAGGTAGTTTAATACAAGACGTACAAGTCCAAAGGATCAGGCAGAAATCAATAAACAAAGACAGGCAGAGGTCAGGTGATCAGGCAAACAGTCCAAACAAGGCAAGGCAAAAAGGCGAGGTTGAAAACAAGAACAAAGTCAAAAACAGAATCAACAAACAAGGTATCAAGGCTTGGTACAGGGAGAAACAAAATGTAACTTAGCGTATACTTCGCAAAGAGTGAATGCATAGAAGGTCCTTTTAAACTGGGGTACTGATTATGCTGTGAATTGGATGCAGGTATGCGTGATTAGAATGAAAGTGAGTGTTCTGGGAATTGCGGTCCATGGCGGCCATGTTTTTAGGCCACAGTGCAAGATTGGAAATTTAGTCACTGATTTGCTGTGATATGACAGGGCACTAATGAATGGTGACATGTACTTTAGCTATGATCACTATAATAGGTGGGCTAGGACCACCTTGTATGCAAAAAATGTTAAACAATGATATCAACGGATCCTGTCCATTCAATCCATGCTTTTGCTTCTTTTTACTATGATTTCTATGTGGCATGGAAAGTAAATCCAAAAATTATTCAGTGCCCTGTCAACTGAAATTAAGCATGAAAACAGGCAAGGAAGATAATGAATATGAATATGCAGTGATTTCTAGGTAGTCAAATTCTTCTTTTTTGACTGTGGAGTTGGTACCCCTCAGTGCAGGTAATCTCTTGCGCTTTCACTTGTTGTTGGTTACACAAGATGGATCAACCTTTCTACAATGTGAGGCATGAATCCAGGTCTCTCTCTCTCTCAGCGACTTGGACAGCAGACGGGGTTGTCAGCATCACCTGCCAGGGTCCGTCCCACCTCGGTTTATGCCATGCCTTCCTGCGGTAATTCTTGACCGCAATCCAATCACCAACCTTTACAGAGTGTAGAGGACCATCAGCACCTGTTGGCAATGCTACCTTGACCTGTGAAAGGATAGACTGCAGAGCTTTTCACAATCCACTCATGTATTTTATCATGTAATCATCTATTTGCTGTAGAGATCCTTCACCATGCTTGTAAGAAGAATGGTTATAGATCCTAACTGGAAAACCACACAGCATTTCCATTGGGCTTAATCCTGTTTGGTGATTTTGTTCGCCCCTGATGTACATAAGGACAATAGACAATGCTTGCCTCAAATTTAAGCCTGTGTCAGCTATTACCTTTGATTAATATTTTTGCTTAATAGTTTAATTTGAACGCTTCACTATCCATGCAGATTGGGCATGACAGGCACAATGTGTTTTTAGATTAATGCCTAATTTATTTACTTACAAAATGTCCACTGTTGTGTGATTAATTTTTTCCAGGACACCAAACTGAGGGATCAATTTTCTTCATCCTGTTTCCTGCATGAGAAAAATTCTGGGTTTTTACTGAACATATCAATCACAGTTAGACAGTATCTATAATTCTGACAGGACAACATAATATGTTAAAATGGAAAATCTGGAGTGAGCTGTGCCAGTTGTTCTACCTGTGGTGTCTTACCTATGTTGTGGCAAATACAAATTACACAGGATTTGCAAACATTATCTGCAAATACTAAAAAGCCAGGTGTAAACCACTTTCTGTTTACTGCTGCCAGCATACTCCCTATTGATACATGGTCCGACCCATGTATCAATTTCGCCAAAAAGGGAAAGCACGTAGTTGGAAGTGCTGTATGTCTGTCTGAATCACTACAAAGACCTGTGCAGAAATCTTTAACACAATTAGATTTCCAACATTGCAGTTTTTTTAACCATGGCACATCGGGTTAGTAAATGAAAAATCATCATAGTGAACACTTTCAGGATCTGTGGAACATCTGCAGTGCTGAGAGGGAAGCATTGCTGTTTCCTTTGCTCTTGAATCAGTATGGGCATTACCTACAGAAACAGGATCAGGGTTATTAGTGTGAGCCTTACATTTACAAACAGAAATAAAAGATGGGAGTGTAATTACATCCAATAAATTGGTAATCAATGTAGAATGAGCGATTGGTTTTCCCAAAAACTTCTGTATTTCCAGTGTGCCTGTTTCATGAGCAGCAGAGAAAGCATAAGCACTATCAATGTAGACAGTGAGAGAATGGCCCTCTGCCAAGATGCATGCTCTCATGAGTGCAAACAATTCAGCTGCTTGTGGTGAGAGATGTGAAGGGAGTTTGTAAGACTCAACCACACCAAATGATCAACAATTGCATATGCAATAGAAGGAGTGCCATCTATAAGACGCAATGACAACCCATCCACGTAAAGCACACATTCATCAGTCAGGTCACGTTGATCAGTTAAGTCCACACATGTCCAAATATAACGTCCAAAACAGTCAAACAGTCATGGGGTACCCCTTCCAGCACATTTGATAATAGAGCATCTGGATTCAATTTGTTGCAATGATGAATAATTATATTGACCAAAGTAAACAAGCATTTGATAAATAAGTTGTGTGAACTGACGTCAAAATTTGGTGCATCTGATGTGGTACATAAATCCAATTTGTGCACTGCTACAAGGACTGGATAGGACAGCATCAACCATAGCTGCCTATGATCTCACACACGGAGGGTGTCCTGGAATCACGGGATCCAAATGCTTAGAATAATATGCAGTGGGCCCTGTTTTTATCTCCACGCTTTTGTGTAAATACAGCAGACATGAACCCATTGTTTTTATTTAGAAAAAGCATTAAGGTCTTAACATAATCTGGGTTACCCAGATATGAAGCAGATGAAATAGCCATCTTCAGTCTATCAAAAGCAGTGCCATCCTCACCTGTCCATCTGACATGGTCATTCAATGCCAAACTATGGCCATGTGCAATGTCTTGTAATGGCTGGGAAATTGTAGCAAAATCAATAATCCAAGGTCAGCAATAATTGAGTATGACTGAGCCAACTCATTGTCTGTTGCTTTATGGTGGGCTTTGGTGAACTGAGGATGCTAGCAATCCTATCTGAGTCAATTTGTCACCCTTCAGATGTTAGAACATGTCCAAAGATCTTACTTTAGGTTGGACCAACTGCAGTTTTGATTTGGAACATTTATAGCCATTCTCAGCTAAGAATATTAACAATTCAATTCAATTCAAATTCAAATTTATTTGTATGGCGCTTTTTACAATAGACATTGTCTCAAAGCAGCTTTACAGAAATATCAACACGGTATATAGATAATAAGGTGCAAATTTATCCCAACTGAGCAAGCCACTGAGTGGCGATGGTGGCAAGGAAAAAATCCCTAAGATGTTAGGAGGAAGAAACCTTGAGAGGAACCAGACTCAGAAGGGAACCCATCCCTACCTGGTAACAACAGGTAGTGTGAAAAAGTTCATTATGGATTTATATGAAGTATGTTTGGCCTTAGAAGCAGCCGTAGTCC
>JANDJT010000103.1:11046481-11057853 GCA_024331685.1 Stegophilus panzeri
TATATGTTAGCATTTTAGAAATCATGTAGTTTACACTACTTTCATGTAGTTTCACTCATTTAATGAGGGAGTGCTCTATACATGTGCTACTTTGACCTATTTACCTGTTTTGTTCTGTTTTTAATTAATAAAACAGTATCTATTCTTCTGCTTAATGCTAAAATCACCTGGAACCATGTATCTCCATATATCACCATGTGAAAGCAATGTAACTGTTACTATTTATGCAACATCAAGAAAGCAGAGGCAAGGAAGAGAGACTGTCACAGAGCAAAGAGAAAAAGAATATAGAAATAATAAACAGACAGATACACACATATGCATACACCGCGTGTGCACACACACACACACACACACACTATTTACAGTTCCGTCCAACTGGAGAGTTCTGTCAGGAGAAGCGTGGTAAGAGACAGCTCTATGTGTTGTGTGTCCAGAGAGTGACTGTGCGATCAGCAGATGAGGAGAGGAAGGAGAGATGCTGTGGGTGCCACCTGCACTGGATTACTTTATCACTGTGCTCTCCTACTGTAGTCAACGGCAGCTGCTTTGTCAGGTCACCTAAACAGGAAGATTAGCATAGGGGACAGGTAGACAGGTGTTTGACATAGCATAAGAGTTCAATTTTAAGCCATATTTAAACATATTTTTAAAACATTAAAGAATTCATTGATTAAAAACAAAAACATAAATAGAAAATTTAAAACATTTTAAATTGAACATTCCTGTTTAAATCGGGTGTGATTATCTGACTGAAAAATGGGCAAGTTTACAATGTAATGGTTGAAGCAGTGCTAGCACTGGTTGAAAAGAGAGAGAGAGAAAGAGAAAAAAAGATCATGTGTGTGCCATGTGTGTTTCTCTATTGCATGTATCTCAACTGCATGTAGCATGTAGTAAAACCATTGTTTTAGCATTTTAAATTCTGATTACCCCAAAAATGGAAAGGGAGAAAATCACTTTTAAAGATTTTCTCTAATATCATTCAAACATTTTTCTGTACCATTTAATTTTTGGGGACAATGAATGTTATGAAGCCTAAAATCTGCTCTTTTTCTACTGGCACACTAATGCAAACACATAAAACAAACATCTAAGAAAAATTGATTTTAAAAAATGATTAGGATGCCTTAGACAATACGGTAAATCTGTTTCACTATGGCATGCAACTATCAAAAAAATTAAAGTGTGACATTCACTGTGTGAAGAAATCACACCTAGCTATTTATTAGTCAATGCACCTACTACCATGTTTTTAGGAGGTGGGAAGAAACTGGAGAACAACCACCTATGAATATATACTGTATATTAATTAGCTTACATATATTAGCCTTGTGTTGGGGTATGGCTATAGAACATATGATCCATAGGCCCGAAAGAGCCAGAAAAAGGCTGAAAGAAAAATCATCTGGTCCACCAAATGATTGTAGAAACTGTGTTCTAAATTAAATTTGTCTTGCGCACCATAATAGATTCAATACACAAACACTTCCACATTGTTAGTCCAGCTCCAGCTTCTTAGTGCAGACCTTTGTATAAAATGGTGAAATTGTCAGAACACGTTTGCTAACCATCGTCTCTTGAGATCACTCTGGACTGGGAAGCTACGGAAGTTTAAAGCCGTTAAATTTTGATCAAACTGCACTGAGGATCACATCAGTGCACAGAATATTTAATTTGTTCTGAAAATATTTTTTCTTACCTTATGGCAGAGACTCACTGTGATGTGGCATTAGAAAACCCTGAAGCACAAGTTGCTGTCTCACTGTACTGACGAATATGAATAATGCTGCCAGAAATGCAAGAGTTGCACTATTAGTTAGCCTAGTTACTTAGGTTTCCAGGCAACAAAACATAAAACTGGGAGACATAGTGGTGGTTTTATCTGTCTGGTGGGAAAGCTAATGAGTTTTTTTATTTGTCCACACCACTGGTGGTCTGGTGTTAAAGCCAACATGTAAATTGAAGCTGTGTGTTGTATATACGTTTTGGGCTATGGCTGTTGAGTTATAGATACCCATCCAAGGAGTCCCTAGTTCCCTGTGACCCTGTGTAGGAGAAGTGGTAAAGAAAATGGATGGATGGATTCGAGTTGTATTTCCAAAATATGTTCTACCTTTTGTAAAGTCTGCTTTTCCTTAACTTTCTGGCTAAATCGTCCGATGTAATAAAAGGTGTCTAAAATGCATGGCATAATTTATTTTCATCTATTGACAAACATGTATAATTAAAAAAAAAATTAAATATAAAAGAAGGCAATGTGTCCTAAAGATTTTTAAGTGGATCCCAGGTGGCCCATATAGAAACATAAAAGCTAGGTAAACAACATACTTGTACTCTGAGTCAGGGATGCAGGAAGGCATTTTACATTTGGGGTGCTGGAATTTAAAGCCGCATACATATGGTGTGAGCTATGATGTTAGGTCTGAATTATAGTCAAAGAATTTTTCTTTTAACAAAAATTGTGTGTTGATTACAATAATTATACCCATGCTTGAGGAGTAACGGAATACATGTAACAGTGAAACGTAATCAGGATATAAAAAACTGTTAACTGTAATCCGTTACAGTTAAGTCAAAAAACAATGTAATCAGATTACAGGTACATTTTGTAAAAAATTCCCATACTATCAGGATTACAATTTTTTCATTTAAAGCTAAAGAAATTAAACACAATAAAGACAGCTGCTTGATTATAGTACTGGTTCTCTCTTGCCAGTCGTGGCTCACATGAGCAATGCGCATGGTACATGCGCAAAGTTAATTTGGTAGAAATGAACACAAATTGTTCTCTGAAATGATTTTGTTAGGGTGACAATATGTCCTCTTTTCCCCCCAGACATGTCCTCTTTTTCAGACCTTAAAAAAGCGTCTAAATTTTAGAAAATGTCCAGGATTCTGCTTTAGTTTCATTATGATGTGCTTTTGGTCTAATACTGCAACGTGTGTGCATATTTGCATTGCTTTAAGCCCTCTCTGTAAGTCCCGCCTTCGCGCACACCAATTGGTCGATTATAAAAGGGTTGCAGCAACTGTTGCCAAATTCCTGCCTCTCAACCATTAGCCTACTCTCAGAAAACGAGCAAAGGTAAAGCACTGTTGTGTACGGCGTCAAACAGTTGCTTGATAATAGCAGCAAGTGAAAGCTGTCCTGAGTCGAAACAATGTCCATGTCTATATAAGGTAATTTTTAATTGCATGTTATCACATTGCTTCGTATTACATGGCCATTCAAATGTGTAAATGATGGCAGAAGGTACACTCGTGGCATCTGATATTTTATTTTATTAAAAAAAAAAAAAAAACCAGAATAACTTTTGTTATCACCCTAACTTTTGTGTTGTAATGTTACCTGCATCAGGTGCAGTGGCCTTTTATCTATCTATCTATCTATCTATCTATCTATCTATCTATCTAACTAATTAATTAATACAACTCCAAACACTGAACATGTGAGCTCTAAAAAAAAAAAAAAAAAAAAAAAAAAAAAAAAAAAAAAAAAGGATTAATTTTAGATCGTATTGCTTGTTTCTTGACTTTATTTACATATGTGGCCTTGAAGTAATCCAAAAGTAATCAGATTACATTACATATTGTGATACTTGGTTTACATTACTGATTCCATTGTTTATGAAGTAATTTGTAACTGTAACAGAATACATATTTAAAGTAACCCCCCAAACCCTGATTATACCACAGTGAGGTTGAATACTTTAATCAAAAGATGTTGATTAATTGTCTATAAACAGCACTGATCTGAATATTTATGATTATACCAAAAATGCAAATGTTTGCAAACACAAATTTGTCTGTCCTAAAAACTCGAGCCTCACAGACAATCAGTAAACAGTAATCAGTAAAAAAAAAAAAAAAAAAAAAAAAAAAAAAAAAAAAAAAATTAAAAAAAAAAAAAAAAAAAAAAAAAAAAAAAAAAAAAAAAAAAAAAAAAAAAAATTTAAAAAAAAATGTATCGTTCACTAAGAAATGAAAAATTATAAAGCTGTGAATACTGGACCGGTTTTGGACTAAAGCTGTAGATGTTGGTTGGTTTTGGGTTAAAGCTGTAGATATTGAGATGGGGCTGGGTTAAATCTGTAGGTAGGGTGGAGTTAGGCTAAAGCTATATATTAGGGTGTTAGTTATGTTGCATGTTGGGACAGCAGGCTGTTACCTTGTAGGTCTGTGGTGATAACCTTTGTGTCATAGGAGCCAGTGAGCAAGTAGTGAGCTCCAGGGGAGAAGCGTACTGAACGCACATCACTCAAGTGTGGTCGATATGTCTGCACCATCCTCCCACCTCTGATGTCATACAACATACAAGCACTGTCCTCCTGGCCTGTGGCTAGCAGGCGCCCACTGGGATCGACTGCCACTGAAGCTACTGGGCTACCTGAAGCATATGCACAAACACACATACACAAATAGACATACATTAAAACAAGGTATGTTTCCAACCAAATGTTTAAGCAAATTTCCTAGCAATGCAAATGAAAATGCAAAACATTGTGTATTTACATTAGCTAGAGTTATAAGTCCATTAGCCTAACACAGCCATATTTTGTTGACCAATACTCAAGTTTAATTTACATTTTTGTTGGTGATAGCCCTAAGGCTGAACATGAACAGCATTTAATCTAATAAATTATTACCTGCTGTTGCTTAATGAAGTGTGAATGGATGCCCACCTGACCCGTGGAAAGCTGTCCCTACGACTCTCACACAGCTGGGAACACGTAGGTCCCAGAAACGCACAGTCTTATCTTGTGAACCAGATGCAATCATCCAGCCTCCCCATGTGTACAGTGACAGTATGTGGCCTGTGAAGAGACAGTGTAGCTTATTAAAAAAAAAAAAGAAATTGTGCATGCACATATGGGCAACTGGGGGTGAAAGTACCCAAAAGAACTGGAGGAGAAGAATCGGATTGTTTGTGTCACACATCTGTAGTTGCATTATAGAGTTTATTATTGGTATAGGTGTTTATGTGCATGGGAGCCAACCCCTGTTAACAGCTGGCAGTGTAGTTGTTGCAAGGGGTTGTCTGTATGTGCTAGCACTGGCCCTATTTTGCAGTAAAGAGGTGTGTTGGTGTGTGTACCTGTGTGTCCGCTGAGAGCATGAAGCCCCTGTCCTCTCTGACAGTCAGTAGTATAGATGTTACAGTCTCCTGCTCCAGCACTGATTAAGATGGATCCTCCACTCTCAGGCCCTTCCATGAAGGCCAGGTCTCGAATAGTACCATCATGCATACTGAACTCCAGATCAGGACCTGAGAGAGAGGCAGAGAGATGTCTCAATAAAAGAATAAGTTAGAGTAAGAATAAGAAAAAGAGTCTTAATTTTGTTGTCTTGTTACTTTGTAAACATGGTCTTGGTCTGGATCGCTCTCTCAATCAAGGCGTTTGTTTACTGAGGAGAACAAAGTCTCTTTTCAGCATGTTGAATGCACTGAACACCATTTTCTCCAAGTAATGATATAAGTAATGGGATTCCAAAATCAGACAAATGAGTTCAGATCCTGTTACATCTACAAGCACCAGACTACTGAAGATGAATATCTATAAAGTATCTTTTTTTCCCACCACCAAAAAAAACATTAGGTTAATTACCAATAAGTAGTAGTTTGTGCACACAGAGTTGATGCTAATGTTAAAAAGGTATTTTATTACCAACATTTTTTATTTAACTGTAAACAGGAAAAAAACAGGAAACAACAAATTACAGGGATTAACTATTAATGACACTGTTCATAAAAAGAGTAAAAAATAAAATAAAATAAAATGTAGCCACAAGCAGCAATCTGCGGGGGCCTAGCACCATGTGCAGAACAAACCGCGGGTAGCTAATTCTCACTTTCATAGAACATTAACGTTACCATAGATGAACATATTATTACATTTTTGTGATGGTAGCTTAATGTGAAAACTGTGAAGTGTGTGCTGCAATGCGATTGGATGATGGCTAACACAGTCAATGGTTAAAATCCATAACAGTGGACACTTATTAGAAACAATTATTTGAAGCCAATCCCGCTCATATTAAAATCTGCAATATGAACTGTTTTCTTATACAACCATTGTATTGTTGGAGTGTATCATGACTCAAACACACATGCGAAGGACACATGCTGATTGGGACTATGAAAAGAATCTGATGCAAAGTTATACATGGCTGTCTGTTTAATAATCACGCTCGGCTAACATTTCATGAGAAATAATTTAAAACACATTAAAATCATTCTGTCCTGCTAGGAAAAACCATGTCCACAGACTCCCATCTCTCTTTTCCGGGTGGTGTACACACACACACACACACACACACACACACACACACACACACACACACACACACACACACAGAGACAGCAAATTTCATCTTTGTATCTCAAGCAGCTGAGGAAAAACAGTGGGGGAAATAAGTATTGTCTTATTAACACGTCAACATTTTTTTCAGTAAATATATTTCTAATGAGGTTATTCACATGAAATTTTCACCAGACATCAGTATTAACTCAAGAAATCTGCAAATATAAAGAATTCACAACATTAAAGTCCATACATAAAGTTGTGTACTAAAGTGGAATGACACAGGAAAAAAGTATTGAACATGTTAAGAAAAAGCAGTTCTCCAAGGCATGGCGAGGAACCAGCTGAAATCTGTAAGTAGTTAGAAAGTAATTATACCTCCTATCTATGCAAATTAATATCAGCTGGGTTAGCAAATTGATGGTCTATAAAAAGGCTTTTCTTTACCAAGGTGTCACTAAAGAAACATCTCATGATGGGTAAAAGTAAAGCGCTCTTCCAAGACCTTCGCAACCTTATTGTTCCGAAACATACTGATGGAATTGGATACAGATGTATTTCAAAACTTCTGAATCTTTCAGTAAACCACTGGGGCCACTATCCGCAAGTGGAAGCAACATTACTCCATCATCAACTGGACACGCACAGGAGCTCCTCACAAGATTTCTGACCAGGGAGTCAGAAGAGTAGCCCAAGAGCCAAGGACCACTTGGAAAGATCTCCAGAAACACTTGGAGGCAGGAGGTACCATTGTCACAGAGAAAACAATAGGCAATGCACTCCACCACCATATGCACGCTCACCCTGCAAGAGTCCATTACTAAAGAAAAGGTATGTCGAAGCTCGTTTAAAAGTTTGCTACAACTCATTTTGACAAGCCTATAAAATACTGGGAGAGTGTAGTCTGGTCAGACGAGAGCAAAATTTAACTTTTTTGCTGTCATACTACACACCATGTTTGAAGAAGAAATGGCACTGCACATCACCCTAAAAACATTGTACCAACAGTGAAGTTTGGAGGTGGAAGCATCATGGTGTGGGGCTGTTTTTCATAGCATGGTACTGGCAGACTTCATATAATTGAAGGAACAATGAATGGAGCCCTTTACCATGAGATTCTTGAGAAGAATCTGCTGCCATCCACCAGTATGACGAACATAAGACGTGGGTGGACCTTCCAGCAGGACAACGATCCAAAGCATACAGCAAAGGATACTCTCAAATGGTTTCAGAGAAAAAAGATCAAGGTGCTAGAATGGCCCAGTCAATCACCTGACTTGAATCCAGTTGAACAAGATTAAAAGACAATATGTTTAGAAGAATGTGCCAAAATCACACCTGAATACTGTGGCCAACTAATTTCTTCATACAGGAAGTGCCTTGAAGCTGTCATTACAAACAAACTTGTGTCATTCCCCTTTATTACACATAATTTCATTTATGGACTTTAATGTTTGGATTTCTTTATCTGTGTGGATTTCTTGAATTAATACCAAAGTCTGGTGAGAATTTCATGTGAATAACCTCATTGGATATATATTTACTGAAAAAAATGTTGACGTGTTCAATACTTATTTCCCCCACTGTATATGAATTTTTACTTACAGCGCACAGTATGGGCTAATTGTTATGAAATTTGAGGGGTGGCCAAGGATACTCCTACTGAGTAGTGTAAAGTTCATAGAAGGTTTACTTCAGAAGATATGGATCTTCACCTATAGTGGCCAAACGATTTGGCCAATCAAAATTGTATTAGTATGCTTCTGTCAACAAACTCTCTACTTGCTAAAATATTTTATGCTGATCAGATGAATGGCCTAGGATGAGTTTGGAAAAGAAAGTTTCCACCTGATTAGAATTATTTGACATGCAGTGGCCATATTGTTTATAAATGTCAATATGTTTTTGATAATTTTTAAGTTTTACACTTTGTATTAGTTTGACACTAAAATTGTGAAGATAGGACAAAAATCCTAGGACAATTTCTCAAAAGTAGGTGTTGCATATTATGGCTTTTCTTCATAAGAACCAAGGAATAAGTAGCAAAAAGTATTTTCACTGTAGGATGTACAGTATGCAAGATAAGAGACAGAGTGCAAAGCACTTCACTATAGAGTGCTGCAGTCCTAAAACAAGGAAATAAGTTAGCATTTTTTTCACTTCTGTCTCCATATCGTTCCGAAGTCAATGGTTTTTTG
Organism: Stegophilus panzeri; assembly: GCA_024331685.1. Classification (NCBI taxonomy): domain Eukaryota; kingdom Metazoa; phylum Chordata; class Actinopteri; order Siluriformes; family Trichomycteridae; genus Stegophilus; species Stegophilus panzeri. The sequence continues at coordinate 11,054,985 of JANDJT010000103.1, forward strand.
AATGGGTTTTTGGTTAAATGCCTGAAATAAGGTCTGTGGTTAATACAACCTCAAGATATTTTTCAGAATTCATTGTTCATTCATCAATGATGGCAAGCCATCCAGGCCCAGATGCAGCTAAACAGGCCCAAACCATTATACTTCCACCACCATGTTTCACAGATTAGATCGGGTTCTTGTGCTGGAATGTTGTGGTTTCCTTTCTCCAAACATAATACTATGAGACAATGGTCTCATCTATCCACAAAACATTTTCCTATAGCCTTCTGGCTTGTCCATGTGATCTTTAGCAAACTGCAGAGGGGCAGCAATATTCTTTTTGAAGAGCAGTGGCTTTCTCTTTGCAACCCTGCCATGCATACCATTGTTGTTCAATGTTCTCCTAATGGTGGACTCATGAACATTAACATTAGCCAATGTGAGATAGGCCTTTAGTTGCTTAGAAGTTACCCTGGGTTCCTTTGTGACCTCATGGACTATTACGTGTCTTGCTCTTGGAGTGATCTTTGTTGGTAGACCACTCCTGGGGAGGGCAACAATGGTCTTGAATTTCCTCCATTTGTACACAATCTGTCTGACTGTGGATTGGTGGAGTCCAAAATCTTTAGAGATGGTTTTGTAACCTTTTCCAGCCTGATGAGCATCAACAACTCTTTTTCTGAGGTCCTCAGAAATCTCCTTTGTTCATGCCATCATACACTTCCACAAACATGTGTTGTAAAGATCAGACTCTCAGTGTTTCTCATTAATTACCTAGACTGTGACAGGCTGCCAATTTGTCCTGCCACACTTTCATAATGAACCAAAAATGTTTTTTACACTTCACATAATAACATAAAAGATCTCTCTTTTGTGCCGATGCTTCAGCAAAGCATCTCTCACTCCATCTCTGACCCCCCCAAACAGTCAGACCACTCCGCTACACTCCCACATCCATTGCTGTATGCATGCATGCTCACACATGCACTGGAATCACCTGGCTGCATTATGGCGGAAAATCCGTGCCAAAGATCTGAGCACGTTATTAATGCTTGTGAGATAAATTCAACCGCGAGAGGAAAAAAGATGAACATGTGTGGAAAGGGGAGAATTCACATGCTCTTTTTCAACCCTTGCATATGCATTACAAATTCTGGAACGCAAGGAAAAATCTGTATGCACAATTAAAATCATTCCCCACACTCAGGAGCTCTTCCTTTTCTTAACTATTTCTTGACTGTGACCTCAAATATCATTGGCTAACTATTTTATCTGGAAATCAGTTCTGATTGACTGCCTGCCACTGTGACCAACCATTAGCAAAGTTACCTGTTCTTCGTGAGAGATATGGCTTCAACCATGGACAATCTACATGTGTCATTTATTTTTTTTCTATTTGTTGATAATTATTGATTGATACCCTTGCAACATACTACATTATGTAATATAATATATGTAAATACAGGATATATTTACCAGTCGTTAAAAGACAGGATAATATAATTATAAAATAAATAAAATAAATAGACTTTAAAACACTTGGTGAAGTCACATTGTAAAAAATATACAGTAGAACTCATGGTTATGTTTAATAATGAAAGTAAGAGCATTTCAACATGCACAATGTGACAAAATCAGCTGTGTGATCTGATCAGTGTGAGGCTAATCAGATAAAAAGGACCACAAGTTGATAGGGAGCATAAAGAGTGGACAGTGGAGCAATGGAAAAAGATCATGTGGTCTGGTGAGTCCAGATTTTCCCTATTCTAAAGTGATGGGTGCATCAGTGTAAGAAGGGAAGCACATAAAGTGATGCACCAATCATGCATAGTGCCTATTGCACAAGCCTCTGGAGGCAGTGTTATGATCTGGGGCTGCTTCAATTGGTCAGGTCTAGGCTCAGCAACATTATGCGGCAATAAAATGAAGTCAGCTGAGTAACTGAATGTACTGAATGACCAGGTTATCCCATCAACGGATTTTTTCCTCCCTGATGGCACAGGCATATTCCAGGATGACAGTCCCAAGATTCATCGAGCTCAAATTGTGAAAGAGTGGTTCAGGAAGCACGAGGAACCATTTTCACACATGAATTGGCCACTGCAGAGTCCTGACCTTAACCCCATTGAAAGTCTTTGGGATGTTCTGGAGAAGACTTTTACAGAGTGGTTCGACTCTGTAAATTTGACCCAATGGTGGTGGCTAGAGGCATTGAAGTGGGGAGCCCAAAATTGGTGAAATGACTATTGGTACTATGCCCAATCAGTGTGCCAAATTTACAGAACACAGAAAAAACAACTGGGTTCCAGAACCTTTGGTGATTGACCCCTAAACATAGCTACAAGGGGTGATCTACGGGGTCCACCTCTCACAACAATCACCCCCAATGACCAGTTTCATCAAGTTACATATACCAATACAGAGACTGAAAACATACTCGTCACTTTTTGTGACAGCAGCTCAAAGCAAACAATGTGAAATCACTGCTGAAATCTGACTAGCTGATAGTGGCAATGTTTTGAAGTAGCCCAGTAATCATTAGAAATCCACTTAAAGATTAACATATCAATCAATCTAAATAGTTCCTGAAAAAAGAGCTACTTGAGTTTAGCCACAACCCATATGAATAACCACACCGCAAACACTGTATTCTGCCTTAGAATCTAGCACTAAAGAAGGCCTTCATGTTTTGTGTGAACATATTTCATATTTCACAAATTATAGGTGTGTACAAATCTCAAGCTGTTTTTGATTATTAATGAGATTCACACTCTGCTTAGTAATTTAAAACAAATTTTGCTGGTTAACACACACACACACACACACACACATACACACATAAACACACACACACACACACACACACACACACACACATAAACACACACAC
>JANDJT010000103.1:11063169-11075848 GCA_024331685.1 Stegophilus panzeri
CTGATCAGGATGCCAAGCTTCAAAACAGTTTCTGTCTTGTTGAAGGCAAAGGAAGACATCACATGCTTTGCACTTCCTTGGGGTTTTTGTTTGGGAGCAAAGACTATGAATGAAAAACCTTATCTATAGCTTATGGGTAATAGGTTGATGACTCAAAGACTGCAATGGGGTTGAATAATTTTGAATGCAACTGTATCTATCTATCTATTAAACTCTAAAAGTATTAGCACCCTATCTATCTATCCATCTCTAAAAGTATCGGCTGTTCTCTCCCTCTCACTCTGTCAATGTACCTGAAACGGAGACTCTCAATTCATCTCTCTCTATCTAATGCTACATGTTTCGGCACCCTACCTGTCTAATGCTACAAGTACTGACACCCTATTTCTCTAACACTAGTATTGGCACCCTAAGTATTGGCACCCTATGTATCGGTCTTTCTTTCTTTCTTAAAACTGCACATTACCTTCAGATTTCAAACTGATAACTACTTTAAACTTTCAGACTGGCTTTGTCAAGCCATCATCATACCTATCTAGTTATTATAATTACGTTGGCTTAACATAGCCAACATACTGTTCTGCTTTAAAAGCTTATTATTATTATTATTATTATTTTGAGACCCAAAATTTCTAAACACTACTCCTACTCCTCCCAGAGCTTTTAAGCTACATGCACCAATCTCACCACTTTCAGCCTGTTCTTTGTAAGTGTTCCGGAATTACAGAATTCCTGTTACAGAAGCTCAAAGTGGCCAAAATTCCCACTGACTTGCATTAAACATTTCTGACTGTTATAACTCCTTGAGCTTTCAAGCTGCTTCCACCAAACTCAGCACAGTCCAGTCCAGACTGGTCATGCTATTTTTTTTTATTAACTGAGCAGACATACGGTTTTCCCATAATGGACGATCAAAAATCCTCAAAACTCTCATTCACTTACACTGTTCAGAACCTGGCTAGATTTGTCAAGATTTGAAACTCCAACTGTCAAAACTCACACACACCTGTGTGCACACGGCCTGAAGCTCCTCTCTCCCTCTCACTCTGCCAATGTACCTATAACAGACACTCTCACTTCATCAATCTCTCTCTATCTATCTATCTATCTATCTAATCAACTCTATCTAGCTATCTATCCAACTCTAAAAGTATTGGTGCCCTAGCTATCCAGCCAACTCTACAACTATTGGCACTCTATCTGTCTCTATTTATTTCTTAAACTGCACAATACCTTCAGATTTCAAACTGATAACTATTTTAAACTTTCTGACCGTCTTTGGCAAACCAACTTCAGTTGTTGTTCCTCTTCCGGACAAAATTCGATGAGTAACTTGTCCCGCACCATTTCTGCTACGGATATAAATGAGGGCTTAAATCGACCATCGTATTGAGGAGAGGTGTGCTATGACTTTTATAAACAATCCGAATTACGATGTTCAAACCGCGGACAAAAAGAATCACACGTTTTTGGCCCATAGAGAATGAATGGGGAATAAAACACGGGTTTCACAGCTCGGACGTTGTTCGGCTGACATACTCGTATCACATATGCACTCGTACATCTTAGGGAGTAGACACGGCATGTACACATTTCGGAATTTTTGCCAGGAATGTCTGGAAAATGGCATTATTCCGGCCCCAAAAACAATAAAGAGAAATTGTCGACCCCACCCTAACTCCCACACCGTCAGTGACACAGACATGAATGATGTGTCCGAGTGTTCGGCTTCAACCAATACACACTAAAGTAAAATCAGTCTAGAGGAGCAAACAGGCAACCAGAAACATTGTTTTGTTTTTTTGTTTTTTATTAGTGGAGCTTGCTATGCAAAGGATCACTATTATAATTGCCCATACTTATTGTTATTATTACTGGTTGTGCTTGCTATGCAAAGCATAACTATTATAATTTCCTATTCTTCTTCTTCTTCTACTTCTTTTTAATTCTTCTGGACACTTTTTCTGCACGTAGAGAACCCCTCGTAGGAAATCCCCTCTGGGAATGGATCTCACGTGCATGTTGCATGGAATTTCTGGTCGGAATTCACAATACACAGTAATGTAAAATGAGCCTAGAGGAGCAAACTGTTGCAGACATGTCATACATCAAAACAATCAGCTCAATGAGGAGAATTGCATTATTGGGGATGACAATACCCTCAACTCAGTGTGCAGAAATGCATTATGGCCCACATGTGCAGGCCTGTTAGTGTCAAATTTTGCAAGCACCACTCACATTTTCTTCAGAAAATGTAAATTCTAGTTCTTCTTTTTATTAGTCTTCCAGACACTTTTTCGGCACGTAACTAGTCCTGCGAATGTTTGTGTCGTGAAATTTGCTGATGAAATTTCTCCCATACAAAGTCATGGAGAAATCAGTAGCAGGACCAAACAGGTCACAAACAAATCAACAAACTACTGCAGCCATGTAATACAGCAAAATGATTGGCACAGTGAGGACAACGCATTATGGGGAATGACAATACCCTCACAGACATGATTCCTCAAATACCTCAAATCACTCAGAATTTTTGGGAAATGTGTGTGATTACTTTTCTATCTATTCCCACATATGTGTTATCTGAAATTACTGATGAACTTACCTGAAGAACCACAATTTTCCCCATACAAACTCCTTGAGAAATCAGTAGCAAGACCCAACAGCCCATAAATCCACAAATTACTGCGGCCATGAATTTCGCACGGGCAAGCACCACTCACATTTTTTTCAGAAAATGTAAATTCCAGTTCTTCTTTTTATTCTTCCAGACACTTTTTCAGCATGTAACTAGTCCTGCACCATTTGTGTCACCATCACAACACATACCTCAAAACATGCGTCATTCGGCTGACTTGCTCGAATCACACATCCTCTCGTACATCTTAGGGAGTAGACCTGGCATATCCACATTGCGTTTAGGAATTTTTGACAGAAATCTCTGGAAAATTACATTATTCTGACCCCATAGACAATAATGGGAAATTCTGGACCCCCCCGCAACTCCCACACTGTCAGTGACATAGACATGAATGACATGTCATACATTAAATGATCAGCTCAGTGAGGAGAATTGCATTATGGAGGATGACAATACCCTCAACTGAGTGTGCAGAAAAATGTTATGGGTATTTTTGTGACGTCACATGCATGTTAACTTAAAATAAGTGGAATCACAAAACTACAAAACTGTGCCACAACATAGACATGTGACATGTCAAAACACTCAGCTCAATGAGGAGAATTGCATCGTGGTTATTCTAGTGAAGCCACGTGACATCACGTGCACACTAACCCTCAAAATAAGTGGAATCACAAAACTACTGCAACATATGTATGTGGCATATCAAAATTTTTGGCACAATGAGGAAAACTGTATTATGGGAGTTCTGGTAACATTACGTGTGCCTCACATGCACTTGGTCCACTAAACACAGCTACCGATATAGGTTTTATTAGTTGTGCTTCACCAAACACGTACACACATGTAGTTTCCCCTACTGACTGGCATGTGCAGCTGCATGTCAGTATCGAATTTTGCACAGGCAAGCAGCGCTTACATTTTCTTCAAAAAATGTAAATTCTAGTGATTATTATTATTATTAGTTATTGCACATTAAGTCACATGTTTACAATGCACATATACACTTTCTCTAGCACTTTTTTTGCACTATTCATAATTTCTGTTTTTGTGTTTTCCTTATGTCCTCTATGTCAGAGGTTGCTGAGAGGATTTGCAGAGTAAGAATTTCACTGTACTGTGTAACACAGTTTCCTGTACATATGAAAATAAACTCTTGAATCTTGAATCTATTTATTATTATTATTCCTCCAATAAAGTCATGCTAATAAACACAAAATGTCCAGTTACATACCTCTGTTCCTTTAATGCATGTCCTGCTGGCATCACTCTGTCCTCCTCTCTCCCTCTGAACACTGAAGAACAAAAAGCAAACGCATTACACACCTCACACACCAAAAACATTGCTTGTGAATCATTTGTAAGATCACTGCACAAAAAGGAATGATGGAATACTGTAATTATGTCAGCTATATACATGTGCAAACTATGTACAAACATAATGAATGGACATTTATTTACTGTTTCTCCATTGTCATTACCAGCTGATAAACAGTAAACTCAAAGGTAAATGCTTTGTTCAAACTGCCATACTTGTATATTTTAGTCAGAACTAGGGATGTCACGAGAACCAAAACGTGACGGTACTTGTTTTTCTGCAGTATCGTTGGTACCGATTCTAATGAATGTACCGAGGTTGCAATTCTTCCAGAACTGAAGGGGGCAGCAAATACACGCAAGTGTTTTAGTCGGTCCACAAGTGGTGAAGAAGAACGCCTACAAGCACACGGGAAAAACTACAGAAGATTAGCTTAGCTTAACAAGTTTAGCGGTTGCCGGTGTGCAACTGATGCTATCGTTCATTTCAAACAAAGCGAGGAAACACCTCGAATTTGGCGAAGCACCTGAAAGACGGTCCTATATTATGTTTATTTGAGGCAGCTGGCACTGTAGCCATGAAACCAGCTAATGTTATGCTCCATGTAATGTTTGCGATAGCCAGGTATTTGCTAACGCACTGCAATGTTATAAACTACCTCCTAATGGGCCACCATGCATCGCCATTCAGCCCGTGTCCTGTCAGCAAAATGTAGCCTAATGTCACTAATAATTATAGAAATGTTAATGGTTTTAATAAATCTTTTTGGCCTGCCACCATATCAGTGAATTTAAACTAATGCTTGCATTCAGAGTAAAAGGGATGTGTGTGTGTGCGTTTAGGAGTTCACCTTAGCACCTGTTATTAGTCATTGTCAGACAGTGTTTGATAACTTTTTAATTTTATTTTTAAAAAATAATAATAATAAAAAAAAATTATAATTTTTTTTTTTTTTTAAACCACACCGTGGTATCGACTTTGGTATCAAGTATCATGTACTTTTGGTGGTATCGTTACCGACTACTAGATTTTTGGTATCGTGACACCCCTAGTAAGAACATAAACATATTAATCAGCAAGAGCATTAACCACCAAGTGTATTCATTAAAAAAAAAATCAGTTCCTGAGTCATACAGTAGAATCAAGGGCACCATGTGAAAAAATGCCTATAAATCAAATTTTTCAAAATCTGTGTTCACATGGTTGTACCTACCTACTTGGTAGCACGGGGGACTCAGTGGGTGGTGGAACATCTACTAGTCCACTGTTTCTCTGAGGGGTGCTGCTGCTAAGCCCTTCCCTATCTTGATGAAGTGTTGTGTCTGTGGCACCCCCTGAAGTTATTCCTGCTTCTCCTCCTTCTCCACCATTACACTGCAGAGAGAGAGCCTGCACCTCCTCACCCAGATCATCCATTCCAACATTCAGCTCCTCCAGCTTCTGAATGGATCTGCAAGCACACACACACACACACACACACACCCCAAATATATAAATACCCTAACCCTAAAACTACAGGTTTTCTTGAAATGAAATATATTGCATATTTTAAAGTTAAATGCATCAATCTGGTGCACATCATTGAGAGCAAAATTAAGAGGCTAGATCAATGAAGAACTTTGTGCTCTTGTAAAAAAATGTTGTGCTCTAGTAGTAATTTAATCATAAACATATTGGGTGTATAGATATGAACGGTGATGACACAGCAAAAAAGTCACACCTACAAGATATGGTAAACAAGACAGTTTAATGTGCTTCACAAATGGTCAAAACACAAAATCGACTAGAGCAGTGGTTCTCAACACGGAGGGCACAGAGAGATCGGAAGGTGGGCACAAATTGTTTTCAAGAAAAAAACAAAACAGACAGAGCATCATTTGTGGAATCAGTGTATTTTATTGCTTTTCAAATAGAATGTGCATAATTAAAAACCCAGCGTTCCCTCTCCCTCTGCATTTTCTTTTTGCTGGGAGAGGTGGAGCTTAGCCTGCCTTTTATCTAGCTGTCAATGCAAACCATTGTTGCCAACTTAGCAATTTTTCAGACCCCTTTAGTGACTTTTTTTTTTTGCAAAAAAAACCAACAAAAAACGACAAATCTAATGCCTTTTTGGACAAACCTTAGCAACTTTCCAAATGTCGCCAGTACTGTCCTGCAAGCACGAGGTCTTGCTTTCCCGCTGCAATCTCACCTCTCGCTGCGTCTGCTCTGTTCAGTGAGTGGCTGACAGCCGGAGCAGCACATTCCATTGATTGCATGGCAGCTGACAGACATGAATGTAAAAAGAAGCAAGCGCAGGTGTCCCACTGATTGATTTAACAATGTCATGGATAACGAGATGCACCTTTCGTCCCAATTTGCATAATTCGTATGGGAATGTTTTTAGAATGCAAGACGAATGTAATGCAACATGTTTTACATGTAAAATAGAACACGTTATTACAGACTTGTTCTCTTGGTCAAAGTAGTTATAGTGTTCAGAAACATTTTTGATAATTCGTGTTCCATACCTGTCCGTTATATAGTTTTATAAAAGTCATAAAAGATCTAAAAATTAATTTAAAAAAGTACAAAACCGCAAAAGCAAAAAAAATCTATCTATCCATCCATCTATACAGATTATAGATAATGTAAATAATAAGATAGACTTTATATAAAATAGATAATCATTATACTGGTCTCCTCCAATATGGGGGGGTGGGGGAAATGGTGTTGGTCAGGAGGGCTTTAGTTAAAAAAGGTTGAGAAACTCTAGACTTGAGCATATATTTGAGCCATCAAAGAAATGAAGCAAACGTGGTTACCTGCACTGAACTGGTTTATTTTTTTTTAGAAAATAAAAAAATATATACTGGATGAGGAGGGCATGGTACTGATCAACTCTCCCTACATCCCTATTGGCAAAATTTTAAATTTTCCTGGGCTTTGAGAAAAACAGTTCTAATGCCCTTTTGTAGTTGAATTCCTCTGGGCTTGGCCCATTGATGGAGACCCTCAGAGGCAGGCAGCCAGGTGCTCTCTTTGCAGCCTGTTACGACGGTCTGATTTGACCTGAAAATGATGGTAACAACAATTAGCCAAATGAATGAAAATGAAAGGTGCATTTGGAGCACACTCTTGTACTCTTCATTTAGTTAAAAAGAATATGCAGACTATCATGAGGCAGAAATATATTATTTGTAGCTGTCTATATTAGGCTAAACACTACACAGAGTTATCATTTCTATATATTTTCTACTAAATTATGTGATCTGATCTGAGCATGTAGTGTCATATAATGCTCTCCCTCTGTCTAGATAGTGGGATAGATGACTATGACTCACAGAGAGATGATTCATTACAGATCCATCAATCCTACTGCATGTTCATAACCCCCAACTTCCGCATGACGAATATCCCATATAAACTTCCGCGTTCTGTCCCCGTACATAACTAACAGATACAAACGTTTCTACAGATCAAACATGAAACCAATAAATGTATGATTACAATTATTTTTTATAAGAATAATGGATGCTTATCTCAGAAGTGCTAAGCAGGTCTAGAGAAATGTGAAGTAAACATGTAGGAATCCATCAATACTTCACCAAATGTGCACACTTTTGAGTAAAATCCCTAATGGACATTGTTTAGCAAAGCCCTGTGATCACAAATAAACAGAAACAGACACGACTGAATATGTATGTGTCTCCTTATTTCATTCGAAATATCAATAACTACCGGTTTGGTTTTGTGTGTTTGATGTGTACTTCTAACGGAAATAAAGAAATAACTGTCACTGTAACCATTTTTATAATAAACAATAAACAAATATCGAAGCTAGAGTCCTAAATGCTTCTAATGATTTACTTCTATAATTAGATAATTAGATTAAATAAGATTGTCATGGTAATAGAGTGCAGTGAATCTAAACAACAATAACTTAGAATAAATTACAATTACTTACCTCAAATGATGTTGTGTCCTCAAAATGCCTTGGCATCTCAGATGCAGCCAGGTGGTTCCAGTGCATGTGTGACCATGTGTGTGTACAGTAGAAGGAGCGGTCTGACTGACACAAATCTTTTGTGTTATTATAAGAAGTGTAAAAATGTTTTTGGTTCATTGTGAAATTGTGGCAGGACATATTACGGTGGCAGGCTGCCACGGTCCAGGTACTTAATGGGTAACACTGCACCTAATGTTCTACAGTATTTCTGTCCTAACCATCAGGGGTAGTATTTCAACATATGCATAACCTATACCAGTATGTCATGAGGAACTGACTTATCCTAAGTCTGACTAGATGGGTGTTCAGATATGATCATCACACATGTTGATCTTATAAGATGTGGAGAGGTGCATGGTCATCATGTCCATGTAGCAGCAGCACAGACCTTCCGTTGCATGCTTCTCAATAGAGTCCATGAGGATGAAACACTCCTGCCAAAAAGGCTGTAAACAATGAAACTCTTTCCAGATTGTCATACTGTCAGGGTCCTTACAGAGAGGTATTAAGGGACTCTAACATAAACGGAAGATCTCTGATTTCTGGGCAGCATGGCGGCTGGAGGGTGTCTAGCTCCTTTCAGAAACACTGTTACAAGCTTAAAAGCTTAAAAGGACCTCATGCTATGATTATAGCACTCCTGACATAGCCATCAGTTTTCCCACCAGCCCAAACCCATGGCTCCAGATAGCTGGACTGGGGGTGTTACACCATTCCACTCATTTGTTTTTAATTTGACAGATTAATTCTGTCTGGGGAAAGATTCCCAGGGCATTCCAAGCCTAGGCAAGAGCAATAGGATACTAGGGTTACGGTCGCCCTACATTCGGGGCCTTGAGTAGGCAACTGCAGCCTGTAGGCTGTGTAGCATACATATACCAGAACATCTCCTCTTTGACTGAGGCTCCAACTGAGGCTCAGCTGGCCATTGTACCCCTGGCCCCATATAAGCAATTGCCACTTTGAGGTTGGTTATTATGGCCCACTATTATAGAGCCTCTTTCCTCAACCTGCGAGCTGATTGAAGCTAATTAGATTTGCTCCTGGATGTTGCTGGAGACGCTGATGACAACTCGCTAAAACTGGTGATTCCCAATCAGACACAAGCAGCTTTCCAGTTGCAGCTACAGATATAGTACCTGTGGTGGAAATAAAAAATCTTGACCAAAAGTCAAGAAAGACACAGATCAAGCAGCAAAATATTCCTTTTTATTAATACTTCAATGCCAGGGAGAGTGACCTTACTACAACATACCTCAGATCACCTTCAAAGCATACAGAAATGAACATGGCCCTTATAAGCAGTACAATGAATTCTGATTGGTTACACACAGACAAAAAGTCATAAAACTAAGTAAGTAAGTTACTTCGTAGTACCAGTGCTTTACCTTTTTGCAACTCAGCTATCCACTTGTTTGGTCATACCCATCACATTCACAGCACAAGCTTTCGCAAGACAAATTCACCCTGAGGTCTCATTCTGCAGAAAGTGAGTTTCTAACATTTATTTTACTAACTTTACTAATGTAGTAGCTTTATTGGTTATACGTGTAAATTTTAAGCAAAGAGTAAAAGTTCAATCATAAAAAAGAAATCAGCTTCAGGCTTTTGTCGGACACTCCACTAATGGCTATGAGCTCTCTTTTGCATGTGGGCTCTGCTTCAGCCTTATACCTTTCAGCTGAACCATGCCTGATGCTAGGTCATCACTCTGTCTTGAGAGACTCTGAGCTTTGGCCTTTTGATTTAGACAGCCTCCATTGACCATCCCTATTTAAAGCTATCAGCCTCCCTGGGCTGTGGAGCATGGATCATCTGATCTGGTGTCTTGACCTGCTGAGCAAGCACACTATGCCACACAAAATGTCCAAACAAGCAATGAGTCATGCATTATTATGCTTACTTTACTCTTTGGAGCCAAGATGTGAATAGTGGGAACTCACTTCCATAAGTCGCCACATTGACATATAGGCCACATGACAATTTGGCACGGAAAAAGACTGAGCATGTGTGTGCATGTGCACAAGTAGGTATCCAGGTTTTGAGACACCGCCTAGTGTTTAGGTGAAATTGGACCCACCTGAATAATAGACTGGAGTTCAAATAATAGCAGCTCAAATTCGTTTAGTATATTAAAAATCCTTCTGCTCACTTATAAAGCCCTCAATAATTTTACTTTTACGGCATTTGGCAGACACCCTTATCCAGAACAATTTACATTTATCTCATTTATACAACTGAGCAGTTGAGGGTTAAAGGCCTTGCTCAAGGGCCCAGCAGTGGCAGCTTGGCAGAGCTGGGATTTGAACTCATGACCTTCCGATAAGGGGTACAACATCTTAACCACTAAGCTACCACTGCTAATAATGTCACTTTATAAACCTCTCACCTGCTTAGGTATTCATTCTCTGCTCCCTCTCTCTTTCTCCATCTCTCTATATCACAAAAGATTCTTGTCCCATCACTATTATCATTAGCAATCTCCTATGATTTGCTAACACCACGGTGCATAATCACTTTCTTCTCTTTGCCCACTCTGTCTCTCTTCAATACTTACCATGCTGAACCTTAACATATTATAATCACCTAATAATAAATAGCATAATTTTTAATACTTTATTTATTAGAGATGCACCAATACAAAATTTTTCAGCCGATACGATAACCGATTATTCAGAGTGATATCGGCCGATACCGATAGTTCTGCCTTTTATGCCCTCTATTAAATTAATAATAATTAATTCCACAATTCTGAAAGAAATGCAAATAAAAACTTTATTCTCTCCATTTCAGCAAGTTGTTTCACTGTAACTGGTATCATAAACAGAAAACACATTACTCAAATTAACGTTAACACATGAACTAAATTCTGAAGGTTAAAGTAAGATTTCTTAACGTATTGAATGTTATTAATTCATATTAACAGAATTAATTGACTGAATTCTAAAAAACCTCCTGTTAGTCTCACATGCACTCACCAGAAACAAAAGCATTTCTACTTCATCACTGATCATCAAACTGGTAATATATAATATAAACTTTTTTTATATATTAACATTAAGTGGGTATGAAATATCCTACTCTACAAATACATTTTTCTGTGCAACAGGATAAATTTTTGTCAACCATCTTCATTTAAATCTTTCAACAGTGTACTACCACTTGAATTCAGCGCGAGCAACGCGGCAACAAAAAAATTTTTAGACTCGACGCCGAAACTCCATTTTCCCTGCTACAGCATCCGGTGTAAAATTTTAGCAGTGCAAAACTTACAAACTGTAGTTTTGTTGTCATTCCACACAAGAGACATCATATTTACACACAGCACGAAATCGATGTTTCCTCCCTCCCTCTTTTGATTGACAGGATATAATCGGCCCTGATCATCGGATGTTTTTAAATGCGTGAAAAATTGCCAATAATAGGTATCGGCCGATACATCGGTGCATCTCTAATATTTATTTAAGTCACTCTTAGTGAGGAAGAGGGAAGAAAAGGAAAAAGGAAGAGAAACAAATAAATAAACATAAAAAAGAAATGAAAAATTATGAATGTGTGCATGTGCCAGACATGGTCACAAGTCCCTGAGGTCCAAGTCAAGTCTCAAGTCTCTGAGGTGGAGTCCAAGTCAAGTCTCAAGTCTCTGAGGTGGAGTGCAAGTCAAGTCTCAAGTCTCTGTTCTATTTTTAGCAATAGATCTTTCAGCTAGTTATTGTAATTAACAGTGTATGAGGCTAAATAAATTTTGAAATATTAAAACTGATTATTTCTACAGAATGTTTTGTTCATTTATTCAAAATTGTCTAATAAAACACACAAGGTTTTACTTAAATCATTCATTCAAAATTAAATTATTAATCAAAAAACTATTACTTTCAAACTATTACATTTGATCCAAAAGTTGTCCATATAATTCATAGAAACATTCATAGAAAATTCAGGAAAGATATTACTTTTTTGGTCATTTATTGCAAAATGCCAACATGTTGTGTATTTTGAGCTATTTAAGTTGCTGTAGTTCTCAAGCAATGATGGGTAAGGTAGTCTTCCAGTGAGTGTCAGCGGTAACAAATCCCCTGTGTATAGATGCAATAGACTGTATGCACAAACGCAGCTTAAGTATTTCCGGTAGAATCTCAGCCAGCGACTTTACTTCCGTATAGCGCATTCTTATAGTGAAGTGTACTAGCAGCAAAACTCTTTCATACAATTGTACATTTCATTGTATTATTATACAATTAACTATTATACAATACGTGCCAATATACTATTATACAATAATAATTAAAAAGAATTATTAATAATCAACTTAAACAAAAATAATGTGAAACGTGAAACCCCAGGGTTATAAAATAAAACCATGCAGAACCACAGAGCTTCAGTTGTCCACTTGAGAATAACTGACTACATGACTTTACCACTGCACCCACTGAGTTTTTGTGAGTGTTCAAGTGGACTGGTTGTGTGTTTCTGTTTCAGAAATATTTACTGCACATTCTAAACACTTCCACTTTTCCAATAAAAAGTGTGTGTGTGTTTGTGTGTGTGTGTGTGTCTTTCTGTGTGTCTTTCTGTGTGTGTATCTATGTGTGTGTGACTGTGTGTGTATTGCTGTGAGTGTGTGTCTGTGAGCGTGTGTGTCTGAGCATGTGTGTCTGAGTGTGTGTGTGTCTGTGAGCGTGTGTGTCTGTGTGCATGTGTGTCTGTGTATGTGTGAGTGTTTGTTTGTGTG
>JANDJT010000103.1:11085774-11111103 GCA_024331685.1 Stegophilus panzeri
GATGCATGGTGGCCCATTAGGAGGTAGTTTATAACATTGCAATGCGTTAGCATCGTTAACAAATAACTGGCTATCGCTAACATTACATGGAGCATAACGTTAGATGGTTTCACGGCCACAATGCCAGCTGCCTCAAACAAACATGATATAGGACCTGTCTTTCAGGTGCTTCGCCAAATTCGAGGTGCTCCCTCACTTTGTTTGAAATGAACGATAGCATCAGTTGCACAACGGCTTCAGAGCATCAATTATATGTTTGTCATCATCTGCCTCAAATGCGAAGCATTTCCATATTTAACTCTTACCACCTTTCCTCTCAATGAGACGGGGAAGATCTAAACTTGTGTAAAAAACTTCTGTAGTTTTTCCTGTGTGCTTGTGGGCATTGTTCTTCTTCTTTACCACTTGTGGACCAACTACAACACTTACGCGTCTTTGTTGCCCACATCAGTTCCGGAAGAATTGCAACCTCGGTACCTTCATTACCAACGATACCTATGCTACTGCAGAAATGTTGGTACCGACCTGGTACCGAAGTATCGGTTCTCGTGACATTCCTAACACACATTCAAGTGTATTACATCTCAGTTATTCACGCAACGAGCAAAAAAAGTCGTTCATTCAAAATAAATATTTACCACATGCTGATTTGCAATTTCAAATTAAGTCAAAATTAATACATCTTTGGCCAAACTTGACAGCTGGCTATTATATCATTTGTTTAGAGGATTAATTGATGAATTACCTCATTCTTCTTGGTAGAGGTCGTTGCTGAGGCATCCTGACCCGGAGCAGAGACTGGGCGGGAGTTCTGGGAACTGCTTAAGCTCATCATTTTATCTGAGGGAGTTTCAGTTCTGGAGCTGCACATACGAAAAACAATACTCTCTCTCTCTACTTCACGTTCTATTTTTACAAACATATCTTTGTTCATGCTCTTGAATATTTACAAGTACAAAGTCATACAAAGTCAAAAAACATTATGTGTTTAAATCTCAAGTGGGTAAATGTACTGCAAGTATATCAAATAAAAAAACAAGTACTTAAAAGTGTCCGAATACAGTGCCCTCCACTAATATAGGCACCCTTGGTAAATATGAGCAAAACAGGCTGTGAAAAATTGTCTTTATTGTTTAACCTTTTGATCTTTTGTTCAAAGAATTAACAGAAAATACTCTGCTCTCTGCTCAAACAATTGCAAACACAACACAAATATATGTGTGGCACAATTATTGGCATCCTTTTAGTCAAGACTTTGTGCTACCTCCCTTTGCCAAGATAACAGCTTTGTGTCTTCTCCTATAATGCCTTATGAGGCTGGAGAATATATGGCAAGAGATCTGAGACCATTCCTCCATACAGAATCTCTCCAGATCCTTCAAATTCTGAGGTCCATGCTAGTGGACTCTCCTCTTCAGTTCACCCCACAGGTTTTCTATTGGTTTTAAGTCAGGGGACTGGGATAGCCATGGCAAGACCTTTTGTGGTCAGTAAACCATTGTTATGTTGATTTTGATGCATATTTTGGATCACTGACCTGCTGGAAGATCCAACCACGGCCCATTTTAAGCTTTCTGGCTGAGGCAGTCAGGTGATCATTTAATATCTGTTGATATTTAATAGAGTCCATGATGCCATGTATCCTAACAAAATGTCCAGGTCCTCTGGCAGAAAAACAGCCCCAATACATTAAAGAGCCACCACCATATTTAAACGTGGGCATAAGGTACTTTTCCATATGGCTACCTCTCTAGGTGCGCCAAACCCACCTCTGGTGTTTATTGCCAAAAAGCTCTATTTTGGTTTCATCTGACCATAGAACCCAATCCCATGTGAAGTTCCAGTAGTGTCGCTGAAGACGCTTGAGTTTGTTTTTGGATGAGAGTAGAGGCTTTTTTCTTGAAAGCCTTCTAAACAAATTGTGGTGAAGTAGGTGATGTCGTATTGTAGTTTTAGAGACTTTCTGACCCCAAGATGCAATTAACTTCTGCAATTCTCCAGCTGTGATCCTTGGAGATTTTTTGTCCACTTGAACCATCCTCTTCACAGTGCTTTGAGACAATATATTCAAGGTTGATTCATAACATTTCCAGTTGACTGGAATGTCTTAATTATTGCCCTGATATTGGAAATTGCTATTTTCTTACAGTCAATTTCCATTTTGTGAAGCTCAACAACCTTTTGCCGCACATCACAGCTATATTCCTTGATCTTACCCATTGTGATGAATGACTAAGGGAATCTGGCCTGTGTGTTACCTCATATTTATACCCCTGTGAAACAGGAAGTCATGGTTGAGCAATTTCTTGTTCCTAGTCACTGATGTGTACTAAAAAATTAAAAATATTCATAGGGGTGCCAATAATTGTGCCACACATATTTAACAAATTTTTTATAAACCTGTATTGTGTTTGCAATTGTCTGATACCCATGAGAGCAGAGTATTTTTGTGATTTTTTTTTAACAAAAGATCAAAATGTTAAAGAATAAAGCTCATATTTACCAAGGGTGCCAATATTAGTGGAGGGCACTGTACAATTTTGAAGCCTTGCATGTATTCTACTTAAAATGTAGCTCATAAAGTAAGGCTATAAGCACAACTGTTGACACACCAACAGGAGAAGTAACTGAGTTTTGGATGCAATCACATAGTTCAACAACAGCCTATGGAGGCTAGAACAGTTTGCTTCCTTGACCCAAATTCCTAATGACCATCCCCATTTACCAGCAGTGATTACTCCTGGAGGTTTCAGACTTTGAGTATATGGTGGAAATGCTAGCTGGGTTTTGCTGGTTTCTTACTGCAGTACATAATGTTGTTGTATAAAACACATGTTGCCTTTGGAGACCCTTGCTATGAACTGGGGCTGTGAGAACAAAATTTACTCTTAAAATGCTCGTTTAATTTTCATATTTACACATTCAAAATGGGGAAAAAACACCTTTAAAATGTTCTATTATTAGTCGCCTAATACATGTCTACTGGAATACATGTTTCCATTGGTTATATGACTGTTGTGTTGCCTGAGGTTTTTCAAAGCATTAATTTCCTTGGTAAACATAAAATATGAAAAAATTGTCCTAAAAGGTCCGTTATATGTACAGTCAGGTCCATAAGCATTTGGACAGTGACACAATATTCCTACTTTTGCCTCTGTACACCACCACAATGGAAGCAATAAACAATCAAGATGTGATTGAAGTGTAGACTTTCAGCTTTAATGTAAGGGGTTTAACAAAAATATTGCATAAACCATTTAGTAATTACAGCCATTTTTACAGAGTCATGCCATATTCACAGGCTCAAAAGTAACTGGACAAACTAACAATCTTAACGAGGGGACCCTCTGTCACAGGGGGACGTTTGGCCCTCGCATGTCGTAGCCAGAGCAAACTGCCAAACATATGTCTCAGTTTTAAAGCGTGGTGCTAATATTGATTTGTGTAGACATGAGTGAGTGATTGTCTTGACATTAACCTAGACAAGTTTGAACAACTTCAGGTAAAAATGGGAGTGCTATTCCAAAGTATGTAAAAAGGCCACAACTCCTGTTGCCAGTTGGTGGTACTATGAGTGTGCCCTGCAAGTCAGATCCATGTGACCAGCCTCCAATAACAAATACAATTCTCAAATTTTGATCTAAATCACATAATGCACAGCAAAAATATGAGCTCTTCCTATATCTCATTTTAATGCCATAATCACCTCCCCATGGCAACACCATTCGATATATCAAAAATCCGTTTGCAATTTAGCATCTTCAATGTCTTGCCATGATGTTGGCCATGGTTGGTGCCTGTCACATGAATCCCCTAGGAGGAGTATTTCAAAATCCAGAGCATGTGTTTTTTCAAACAAACCAACATGGTCAACTTCCTGTTGGGCGGGGCTAACACAAGCCAAAGAGAAAAATGTCTGTCATGGTGAGAACAATGTCCCCACTAAAACTTGTGATAATTAGACAACCTGTGTGGCAACCACAGCAATAAATTCATTTGGAATGTTAGGGGGCACTACGGAGTCCACTGGCCACACCCAGGACAAATGACAAAAGAATTATAGAACATTGCCAATCTTTGATGGGTGTAACAGGTTTCAAGAGTTTAAGTATTCCAAAGGCATGAAATATGCATTTGTTAACTAGGGGGCGCTATGGAGTCATGTGCTATGGCACATCTATGCCAAATTGTGATAACAAATCAAAAAATATTCTAAGCCAAATGTATGTGTAAACTTTCATAAGTTTTCAGCCATTGTGAGTCCCTCAAAACACCATGGGAAAATTTCAAAATTCTACATTCCATCCAACATGGCTGACTTCCTGTTGGGTGGAGTCAGATCAAACCAAATGAACTTTGTCTTACATGATGAGATCAATAACCATACCAAATCTTGTGTACCTCTGATCAACTTCATCCCAACCACTGACTGTTTCTGGTGGCACTGTAGAGCTCCTCGACCACACCCAAGCCTAAACACTACATAACTATTTGATTTTACGCAGGTCTGATGTGTATGCCAAGTTTCGTGAGTTTTCAAGGACGACAAATGCCTAAAAAAATGGGTGAATGTGTTTTAAAATTTTTTTTTAATAATAATTAAAGCTGCAAGCAGCGATAAACTGGCCCTCACACCCGGGTGCACATTGGGGCTGCTCTGCCAGGGAAAAGCAATTCCAATTTTAAAGTTTATATAGTTGTTTTTGACATATTTCCTGTTGTCAGTAGGTGGCGCTATGACTATAACTGAATATTGGCAGGTAGATTCGCATCAAACATGTTAAGTCTGTTACAGACTGAACATTATATGCTTGAGTTATAACAACTTCCTGTTTAATAGCAGTAATAGCACGCTTTAGCACTTAGCTAAGTGTTGCTAGCATGTTTTAACATGTTTCCAGCATGGAACACCATTCGATTTTTTAGCACTTTTTAGCACTTATATGTTGTTAGGAATGTATCACGATGAAAAACATGTAATTTACTGTTGTCGGTAGGTGGCGCTATGACTGTAACTGAATATTGGGATGTAGATGTACTCAGGCCAGGACTCGTATCAAATATGCAACATTTGGTACAGACTGAACTTTGTATGTTTGAGTTATAACAACTTCCTATTGCGTGGCATTTATAGCATGCTTTAGCACTTAGCTAAATGTTGCTAGCATGGTATAACATGTTTCTATCATGTTGCTAACATATTTACCACTTACTGGCATATTTTAATATGTTGGTAGTAGGGATGTCACGAGAACAAGTTGGTACCAACATTCTTAAAACGTGACGGTACTTGTTTTTCTGCAGTAGCGTTGGTACTGTGGTAATAAAGGTTCCGAGGTTGCAATTCTTCCGGAACTGATGGGGTCAGCAAATACACGTAAGTGTTTTAGTCGGTCCACAAGTGGTAAAGAAGAAGAACGCCTACAAGCACACGGGAAAAACTACAGAAGATGACGACAAGTTTTTAGCTCCGCCCTGACTCGTTGAGAGGAACGTGGTAAGAGTTAAATATGGAACAAACATATAATTGATGCTCTGGAGCCGGTGTGCAACCGATGCTATCATTCATTTCAAACAAAGCGAGCAAACACCTCAAATTTGGCGAAGCACCTGAGAGACGGACCCTATATTATGTTTGTTTGCGGTAGCTGGCATTGTTGCCATGAAACCAGCTAACGTTATGCTCCATGTAATGTTTGCGATAACCAGTTATTTGTTAAGGACGCTAATGCATTGCAATGTTATAAACTACCTCCTAATGGACCACCATGCATCGCCATTCAGCCCGTGTCCTGTCAGCACACCATCGGTGCTCGGGCCCTAATTAATCCTAAAGAAAACAATAGGGCCTTCGCCCTTTCAGGGTTTGGGCCCTAATAACGAGAGGTCCCCCTGTCACAGGTGGACGAAGGGCCCTCGCATTGGCGTGCAAGTTGAACCAGATTAAACCGCACAACGGGGCAGAGGTGGAGACCTGATATGCATCGTGTGGCGGCAAAATGTAATGGTGAAGATTGACATCAGGCCCCGGTGAAGAAGAAACTGGTGCCTTAGTTTCATGGTGAGCTTTTTACTTAAATGGCTATTGTAGAATTAACACAGGTTTTTGCTCATAGATTTGTTATTATATTAGTAAAGTAAAGGGGAATTAAATATTTTGGCAGGCAAGACTGCATTACATAAATGTAGATTCGCCAGTAACTTGTTCTGATGTGACTTATTTTGATCTGATACATCCTAACAAACAAGCTGAACGCACATGAATAAAATTTAAATGTTACTGGTGTGCACCGAAAAATGCATAAAGAGACAATTGTGAACACACACATGTTCACACAATAGCAGATCTTAGGGCCAACTAAATGGAATACTTGAGATGCATTTTTGTAGGTCAACTTATGTTCCACATGAGGCTGACAAAACAAGGTTTGGTGAATTAATATCAAATTAAATGAAATGTCAATAATTTTTTTTTAACTATACTCTAGTAAAGTGAATGTGTGTGACCAGGAGTGACTTTTGTAACTACAAGTTACTACAAAGTGCAGTGCACCTAGTTTTTCATATAGGTGGCACTATAACTGAAAGCACAAAATCCTCATCACACATCATCCTGACAGCAATCACAAAGATCCAAGCAAAGCTTTGTGTTCGCCATTACCTTAGGAATCCACTATAACAACCTTGATTTACAAATTATCTCTTTAATTACATATTCATTACTGTCTCTACTTTTTGTTAAATAAATGTCCAGCAAATCTGCTAAAGACCAAGGTTTGCATGCATTACACTCCTTATAAAATCGACACCACCATTATACACATATTATATTCCATGCTAACCAAATGAGCATGATCGACAATGTCTATTCAGTAAACAATGTTCCACTGTTATGCTGATGATACACAGCTGTATGTTTCAGCAAAGCCAGATAACACACAACAGCTTAATAAAGTTGAGGAATGTGTAAAGGGCATTAGACGTTGGATGCTTATTAACTTCCTTTTACTTAATTCTGACAAGACAGAAGTACTTGTACTAGAACCACGTGTAGCTAGAAGTTAGCTTTCTGATTACATAGTTACTCTGGATGGTCTTTCTGTTTTGTCGTGTGCAGCAGTAATAGACCTTGGTGTGGTTATTGACCCCGGTCTTTCATTTGACGCTCATGTAGATAGTATTACTAGGATAGCCTTCTTTCATTTCAGAAATATTGCTAAGATAAAAAATATAATGTCACTACATGATGCAGAAATATTAGTTCATGCTTTCATCACCTCTAGGCTAGATTATTGTAATGCCTTACTGTCTGGATGTTCCAGTAGGTGCATAAACAAGTAAGTAAGCAAATTTTATTTATAAAGCACATTTAACACAGCGAAGCTGACCAAAGTGCTGAACAGAGTAAAGAAATGTAAAATAGAAAACAGAATAAAATCAAATAAAGACAGACAATAAACAATAGTAAAAAAATTTATTAAAACGCCTGGGAGAAGAGTAAAATTGGTAATTGAAGGTGCAAAGCGGATGTCCAGTGGCAATTGATTCCATAAACGAGGGGCAGCAACTGAAAAAGCTCTATCTCGCTTAGTTTTTAAACGTGATCGAGAGACATACAGAAGAAACCTATCAGAAGAGCTTAGAAATCTGTCAGATGAATGTGGTGTAAGAAGATCTTTGAGATACGAAGGAGCTTGATCATTAAGAGTTTTAAAGACAAACAACAGAATCTTAAACTGAATCCTAAAATGGACCGGGAGCCAATGGAGCGATGCTAAAACTGGGGTGACATGATCAAATTTCTTTGCCCTGGTCTTTGCCCTTGCAGCTGCATTCTGAACCATCTGGAGATGAGCAAGAGATGACTAAGGAAGACCCAAGCACAATGAATTACAATAATCTAAGCGTGATGTGATAAAAGCATGAATAACCTTCTCCAAATCTTGGAAAGACAAAAATGTTTTAAGTTTAGAAATAATCCTTAATTGATCAAAACTATTCTTAACGACTGAATTTATTTGCTTGGTTAAGCATAATTCTGAGTCCAGGATGATACCAAGGTTCCTAACCTGGGAAGAAATTGAGGAGAAATGGTTACGAAGCTCATTTGTGAGACCATCTCTCAATCTCAGGGGACCAAAAAGAATTATTTCAGTTTTGTCTTCATTAAGTTGGAGAAAGTTATTTGTTAACCATTTTTTAATATCGTCAAGACAGTCCAACAATGGTTCAATGGAGTCACCAGCTTTCAATGCTATGTACAACTGGGTATCATCAGCATATAAATGAAAAGAGACATTGTGTGCCCTAATGATATTCCCCAACAGACGCATATATAAGTTAAAAAGAAGTGGGCCCAGAATGGAGCCTTGAGGTACACCACTAATAATAGGAGCGGGAGATGAGGAGAAATTACCCAATGCTACCGAAAAGGACCTGTCTTTAAGATATGAGCTGAACTATTGTAGGGCGGTACCCTTCATATCAATCAAATGCTCTAAGTGCCAAAGAAGTATGTTATGATCTACAGTATCAAAGGTAGCTGTAAGGTCTAGTAGCATCTAACCTATAAAGCACTAAACGGTCTCGCGCATTACCTAAGCAAATTTTTGGTCTTCTATGATCCGCCACTTAGATCAAAAGGTGCAGGCTATTTGTTGGTACCTTGAATAGTGAAGGCTATAGTAGGGGGAAGAGCTTTCTCTTACAAAGCCCCACAGTTATGAAACAGCCTTTCAATTAGTGTTTGGGACTCAGACACAGTCTCAGTGTTTAAGTCTAGGCTGAAAACATATTTGTTTACTCAAGCTTACCATGAGTAGACGTTCTTTTACGCAAAAGTACACAGTCTTATCCATCACAGGATAGTAAGCATACCCAATAATCTCTCTCTCTCTCTCTCTCTCTCTCTCTCTTTACTTCCCTCTCCCTCTGTCGAGCCACACATGATTTTATGGAGATGCCAGTGATCCTGACCCTTTCTGCACTCCAAACCTGCGTGATCCATCTGGATGCCCTACCATTGGATGGAGCTCCGATCAACTGGAGGCTACAGCCTGGAGATTGCTTCGGATGGTATCGCTTGAAGTACCATGAAATAATTTTAGCAATTCCACATGGACATTCTCACTGTGGTTGCTGGGACTACAGTTGTTCCTATGACCTTGGGACTGCAATTACCACATACAATTTTGCACTCAGGACTCCTTTGGTGAACAGTGGACTAGTTCAACAAAAACTTCATATAAAAACCATAATGAACTTTCTTTTACTTTCACACTATCTGTTGTTACCCAGATGAGGATGGGTTCCCTTCTGAGTCTGGTTCCTCTCAAGATTTCTTCCTCATATCATCTTAGGGAGTTTTTCCTTGCCACCATCGCCACCAGCTTGCTCATTAGGGATAAATTCACACACTTAAAATCTGTATCCTACGTTTACATGTTTCTGTAAAGCTGCTTTGAGACAACGCCCATTGTAAAAAGCGCTATACAAATAAAATTGAATTAAACAAGTTAATGTAAGACTAACACAATAGAAAATGTGCCTACTTCCCTCAACCACACCTTTACAAATATAGGCTCTCTCACCACAAGTGGTTTTGCAAACTATATCCTTAAGTATCTACATGTTACCTCCCTTTTCAATTCTATTTGGCTTCATGTGTATGCCATGCCATTTCTGTATGAAGCCAACTGAACCTTGCAAAATGAATAACATATTGAGCATCCATGCAGGAAAATTTGACACACATCACACACATTGTCTACACATTGATGTAGACAAATTTCAGGTAAATCAAACTAACCTTGTACTACTATATTTCAGTGCAATGCACCTACTTTTCCATATAGGTGGCACTATAACAAAAAGCACAAAAGTCAAATGGATGTAATCAGGACTTGCTATTGAGTAACTACTTGAAGTTTGAAGCCCATCATTCAAACCAGCACAGAATTATTCACACTTGCTATTTACCTATGGCAATGACAACACCTTAATCACCCATCACTGAACCCTATTCAAATTAATCTTCCACCTTAATTTCCTAGGTTTAAGTGACTATATTTCAAGCAAATCAGACAAACCCTCTAGTAAATCAACATGAATCCATAGGGTAAACCCATATAAACTCTTTTTAGAGTGCAATATAACAGTTTCAGTCTAGGTGGCACTATAACAATGACTCAAAATTGTCACATTATTGTAATCAGGAGTGACCCATTAGTAGCCATGCACAAGTTGAGGCTGATGAAACCAAACATCATCAAAGTTATTTCCACTTCCTGGTTTTTGTGTGGCGTCTCATGCAAATCAATTTGAAGCCATTATGTCCTCATTTGAGATATCCACTATTCCTTGGCCATTTATAATCACATATCTAAAGTTTATTCCAACCAAATTTAAAGGACATCCGCTGAACTCTCCAGAAGCAGTACAAAAGAGTTTCTGAAAAATATGAAAAAAATGCACGAATTCCAAAATTGGCCAACTTTCTGTTGGGCAGAGTCACTAAAACCAATGTTAAAAATTTGTACAATGATGACATTCATGCTCATGCCAAATTTCATGACTGTCAAACCAACTGTCTCCTTACCATTAAAACCTTTGCATCTGATTTAGTGTTGTGTGTCAAGCATATCTATTGCCCACCATTACATCCTTGTTTAAGATATCCACTATTCCCTCAAATTTATAATTACATATGTCTGGAGTTTATAATTAAATTTCAAGTGAATCTGATTATCTTTGTAGAAGGAGTACGAAAGAGTTTAAATTATATGAAGAAACACGAATCTTTCAAAATGGCCGACTTCCTGTTGGGCGGAGCTAAAACAAGCCAACGGGAAAGATGTCTGACATGATGTAGACAATGTCTCCACCAAAATTCGTAAATATCAGACAAACTTTGTGGCAACCACAACAGCTGACCAAAACCTAAAAGAAATGAGCAAAGAATTATAAAATTTGGGCAAAATGTGATGAGTACAGCAAATTTCCCTGACTTTTCGTGAACTACAAGGATGTCAAATTTACGTTCAAAACCTAGGTGGCGCTATGGAGCTCAGGAGGCACACCTATGGTAAACTGCAATATCAAGTGAAAAGTTGTCCTAACAGAAATAGAAATGTAAAGTTTCATGCATTTTCAGTCATTGTAAGACTCTCGAAACACCGTGGGAATGCTTGAAAACCCCACATTCCAGCCAGCATGGCTGACTTCCTGTTGGGCGGAGTCAGATACAACCAAGCGAACCTTGGCATGATGATTGCAACGACCATTTATTTATCATGTCTATTGGACCAATGGTTCCACATTTACTGCCAATTTCATGTTTTGTTCAGCTATAGTGCCACCAACTGGTCACACTCAGTAATGTTTTTACATTTGTCTTCAGATTGAGTCCATACATATGAACCCCAAGTTTGGTGAAATTATCTCATTCCGTTCAAGAGTTATAGCCATTTAAGTAAAAGTGGCCACGCTCACTTCAAACTTTTTGCTGTGCCCTTGCGAGGGTAAATCAAAACTTCAACTTGTTTTTGATAATTATTAATCTAAGGTGTCCAACGAATTGTCCTGCAATAGTTTTATTTCAGTTGAGGGAAATATTTAACGAAGAATTTGATTGACCGCAGTGATCCTAGAGGCAAATTTGTTCAGAATGAGGAGATCTAAATATAGTTTACAAAGAAAATGTGCATCTCTGAAACATCGGAAAATATACAATTATATGCACCATTTATACAGTCATTTTAAAGTTTTTTCTTAGTATTATAGCACCACCAATTGGCCAAACACTGAATGAAACTTGGTATGCTTATGTAAGGCCTCAGTCTGAGCTTTTGGCCTTACATAAGCATACCAACTTTGGTGAAAATAGCTCAGTCGCTTTAAGAGTTATTACTATGTAACTGATTCGCCAAGTCCACCTTTACTTTTGTCATGCCATCGACATGTAAAATCAAAAGGTAAACTTTTTTTTGATAATTATTTAGAAATAGAGTACAGAGAATCGTGTAGCACTTGTTTCATTGATATTTAGCGAAAAACCTATAACTAGTTTGCAAAAGTAAGTTTTTAACATTATCTGAAATATTCACCAAACCACTTGACGGACACCAACGGTTCTTAGGCAAAGATGTTTCAAATGAGAAGAGCTATCATATGATATATATTACTTGTGAATTTTGACAACACTCGCTCTCTCGCGCTCTTTTTCTTTTTTTTTCTTGCTCTCGCTCCAATAACTGCATATCAATGGCTCAAGCCTCCGCTTTGCCTCGTGGCCGCATTACCACCACGAGTGCGCACTATTGTTCTTATAATTCAACTTACATATTTCTTATAATTATTACTTACATATTTCTGGAAAATCTAAATTTTCTGTCATTTTGTTTGTTGTTAGCTCTGTGTGCTGTGGTAAATGGTCTGCACTTATATAGCACTTTTATCCAAAGTGCTTTACACTGTGTCTCATTCACCCATTCACACACACACTCACACACCAATGCTGCCATGCAAGGCGCTAGCTTGCCATCGGGAGCAACTTGGGGTTCAGTGTCATGCCCAAGGACATTTCGGCATGTGAAGTCACATGGGCCGGGAATCGAACCTCCAACCCTACGATTAGTGGACAACCCGCTCTACCACCTGAGCCACAGCCGTCCAATGGTGGTGGACAGCAGGCTAACATTTCCATTATTTCAGTTCACTTGGCGAAGTGATATGGAACTGTAATGTGGTCAAAACCTGACTGGAACTTCTTTAGCTGTGCATTTACTGAAAAATAATTGCACACCTCAAAATGCTCATCAGCCAATCGGAATCAGGAATTCAACAGCTCTGTGGTAGAAGAACATTTAATTTAATTGCCTTAAGAAGCTCTTTGGTTAGTTTCACGGTACATTTTGGAAACCAACATCCTATCAGTTTTGCAGCATTTGACTGAATCTGAGCAGACAGTATAGCTCTATACACTTCAGAATTCATACTGCTACTTCTATTAGGAGTCAAATCATCAACAAACACCAGTGATCCAGTTTCATTGGCAGACATACATGCCCATGCCATAACACTTCCTCTACATGTTAATGTGATATTGCTTTTCTATCATGAGCCCATCCTTTCCTTTTCCATACTCTTCTCTTCCCATCACTCTGGTACAAGTTAATTTTGCAGCAGAAATGGTCAGGTTTTTTTTTTTTTTTTTTAAATATGTTTTTTAGCAAAGCCTAATCTGGCCTTACAGTTCTTCAGTGTTACCAATGGTTTGCATCTTGGAGGTCTATATTTACATTCATGGAGTCTCTTAATTGTAGCCTTTGAAAATAATATGCATACCTCCTGCATACTTGGATAAATCTTGTGAAGGGGTTTTTCTTCACCAAGGAAAGAATTCTGCAATCATCCACTTTATTTGTCTTCCATGGCCTTTCAGGCCTTTTGGTGTTGCTGAGCTCGACAGTGCATTCCTTCTCTTTAAGAATGTACCAGATTGTTGATTTGGCCACTCCTAATGTTTCTGCTATGTCTCTGATAAGTCTGTTTTGTTTTTTCATCCTAATGATGGCTGTCTTCACTTGCATCAACAACTCTTCAGACCGCATATTGAGAGCTCCCATAAACAGCTACCAAATGCAAATTCAACACTTGGAATCAACTCCAGAACATTTATCTCCTTAATTTGTCATGAAATAATGAGGAAACGGGCCACATCTGTCCATGAAACTGCTTATCACTCAATCGTCCAGTTACTTTTGAGCCTGTGAAAATGGAGAAACTCTGTAAAAAATGGCTAATTCCTAAACTTTAAATGTAATATTTTTGTTTAGCCCCTTGAATTAAAGCTGAAAGTCTACACTTCAATCTTGACTCCTTCATTTGAAATCCATTGTGTGGTGTACAAAGGCAAAAATTATGA
This sequence comes from Stegophilus panzeri, assembly GCA_024331685.1. Taxonomy (NCBI): domain Eukaryota; kingdom Metazoa; phylum Chordata; class Actinopteri; order Siluriformes; family Trichomycteridae; genus Stegophilus; species Stegophilus panzeri. The sequence continues at coordinate 11,099,699 of JANDJT010000103.1, forward strand.
AAATTGTATCACTGTCCAAATACTTATGGAAACTAAGTTTCAATTTCCAAAAGACCCTTATTGCGTTACTATTTTTTGTATCGGAATCTCAAACTGTGTTCTATTTGGCTTATAGTGCATTATGTAGCTTGTATAAAATGTTATACACAATACATATAAATACACGCACCGTCCACTTTATTAGGAGCACCCGTACACTTGCTCATTCATGCAGTTATCTAATTAGCCAATCATGTGAAAGCAGCACAATGAAAAAAATTATACAGATACAGTTAAAGAGCTCCAGTTAATGTTCACATCTAACATCAAAATGGAGAAAAAGTGTGATCTCTGTGACTTTGATCATGGCATGAATGTTTGTACAGAAGGGTTGGTTTGAGTATTTAAGAAACTGCTAATCTACTGGAATTTTCACACACAACAGTCTTTAGTGTTTACACAGAATGGTGTGGAAAACAAAAAACATCCTGTGTGAGGAGGGTCTGCAGGCTGAAACACCTCCCTCACCTTGATGAGGGAGATCAGAGGAGAATGACCAGAATGGTCTGAACTGACAAGTCTATGGTAACACAAATAAGCACTCTTTACATGGTGAGCAGAAAAGCATCTCAGGATGCACACATCAAACCTTGAGATGGATGGGCTACAATAGCAGAAGACCACAGTGGGTTCCACTACTATCAGCCAAGAACAAGAATCTGAGGTTACCATGGACAAAGACTCACCAAAACTGGACAGTTGATGACTGGAAAAAGACCAGATGATTTTTCCTAATCTTTAACTATGCAGTTTGGGTGAGCCTGTGACCGTGATAGCCTCAGATTCTTGTTCTTGACTGACAGGAGGAGCGCTTTTCTGCTTACCAAGATTGTAAGGAGTGATTATTTGAGTTAATATATCCTTTCTGGCAGCTTGAGCCAATCTGGCCATTTTCCTCTGACTTCTCTTATCAACAAGGAGTTTCCACCCATAGAATTGTCGCTCACTCAAGGCTTTTTTTGTTTTTCGCACTATTCTCTGTGTAAACTCTAGAGATTGTTGTATGTGAAATTCCCAGGAGATCAGCAGTTTCTGAAATACTCAAATCTGGTGCCAACATCCATGCCATGATCACAGAGATCACACTTTTTCTTCATTCTGATGTTTGATGTGAACATTAACTGAAGATCTTGACCTGTATCTGCATGACTTTTTTTTTTTGCACTGCGCTGCTACCAGATGATTGGCTGATTAGGTAACTGTATGAACGTGCAGGTGTAAAGATATTCCTAATAACGTGGACAGTGTGTGTATATGTAGTGAGTTGGGATTAGGCCTATATATTGTAACGGGGTTAAACAAATGTTAGTCTTTCAGTGAAAGCTTAGAATATCACTATCAGTATTGTGCTTATGTATAGGGCTACCATACTGTATAAACAGAACATCACCTCTCAGGTGACTCCTCAAAGATACTTTGGCATTGCGACTCCTCCATCATCAGACTCCGGCTCAGATTCTGCCCCCCAGGGTATTGGAAGTTGGCAAATGAATGTGACATGGGTGATGCTTTCCCCACCTCACTGGCTCTGGTCCCTCCTCTTCTCTCTAGGCCAGACAGGCCATACGCGAGGCCATCCAGCACTGGGTTGAGTGAGCGTGACATGTAGGTGTCAGCTGATTGTGGGCGGCGCAAAGGAGAGGCAGGGCATGGCGAGAGTTTGCTGACGAGCGGCGTGAGCAGGTCAGCGTGGGCCGCTCGTACTGGTTTAACCACCCGGTCCACATGAACATTGAGCACCTTTTGCTCGAAGGCACACGAGAAGACACTAGGTACCAGGTTCCGCAGCCATGACAGAAGACTCAGGTCAGGCTCATCGCTGCCATTGCCGCAGAGCACGTCAATGCCCAGCAGCACCTCGGCCTCACTGATCTCCTCGCCTGTGGCCTTGCTCTGGCAGAACTCAACACAGCACTCATATAGCACGCCCTTGACCAGTAGTTGAAACAAGCGGTCTGCGCCAGCCCGGAAACCTGCTTCACTCAACTTGCGGTCAGCAGGGATGAACTCAGCCACCATGGTACAGGCCTCCTCAAAGCAGCGTACGCGTGCTGTGCTTGGGTTCCAATCCCTGAATTCCGCATGGCTGGTAAGACGAGGGAGGGTGAGGAGAAGGCAGAGTTTGCTGTAGTCCTCTTTGGAGGGACAGAACTCTTCCAAAGCATGGAGGCATTTTACAGCTTCCTGCATGGTTAGCTCCAGCTGAGGGATGACAAAGTAAAGAGACAGAAAATGGAGACATGTGCATGTGCACTGTTGTATATATTTATGATATTCTTTGTAAGACACGTATGTGAATGTTTTTGAGACAGGTGGACTGTTTAAAGAAGATGAATGGGGCACATGTCACAATGAATCAGTGGTACTCACATGCTGTGGCTCATCCTCAGCTGACATGGCATTATTTACACAGAGAGCTTCCAGAAACTTCTGCTTAAGTACAATGTAGCGGAATCTGCCAGCAAAATGTCATCAAGAAATACATTTACGTTTATTCATTTAGCAGACGCTTTTATTCAAAGCAACTTACAAATGAGGAAATACAAGCAAAGCGATATATCAAGTGGAGAACAATACAAGTAGTGCTACCATACAAGATATTTTAATTGAGTTCTAGAAAGCAAAGTTTGCAGAGTAGAGGTATAAGTGCCAGAGTAGGGTTTTTTTAATGATAATGTGGGGTTGGCATTTTAGGGGTTAGTTAGGTATTCACGGAAGAGGTGGGTCTTTAGCTGTTTTTTGAAGATCGTGACAGATTCTGCTGTCTGGATTGAGGTTGGAAGTTCATTCTATCACTGAGGGACAGTTAGTGTGAAGGTTCTTTAAAGGGAGTACACATACACATCAAAAACACATCAAAGGGCTTATTTTCATGATAATAATGCAAGTGTAAGACATAAGATATGTGTGGCAGATATATGTTATGGTATTTTCATAACTACTGACTGGCAGTTACGTGGTGAAGAGCACTGCAACTGTAAAAAGTAATTTGTCAAGAATGAATACATTAGCACACATTAGGTGTGCTGATGATATATCAAATCAGCTCCTCTTATTCCGTTAATCAGTGCATGAGTAATCACAAGTGCACGATTAGATTTTACTTACCGATTTCACATTATTATTTCAGTGGAAGAAATGAACTGTTAGCTGACAGAACCTCTTGTGTGCTTTTGTGAGTGTTCATTCCCATATCGGAACCTCCAGGACATAGCATTTATATTAGCTTATTACTTGCCTTATTTACAGCAGTTAATTTGATGAGCATGGTATTTAAATAGTTTTATATCACAGTGCAGTTGAATTCTCAAATCTGATTGGTCAGAAGATGTGTATTATTTTTGCATAACAGAACAGCTCAGACATGAGTTACAGCTTTAACATGAGCAAAAGGTTAATAATATAAATGTTCTAATACGTTATGGTCTCTATAGTAACAGCTCTTACAAAGGGACTTGTATGGCAGATGCTCCACATAGTCTACAACTAATAATAAATGGATAAAAAAAAAACATGCTGGTGATTAATAAATTTAAAGGTAAATCTTTTTTTTTTAATCACGGCTATGACATAAGTGAGAACAGGAACTAACTGGTCTCTCAGACATTTCATGTCATTAAATCTAACTAAACCCTGTTAAAATGTGTTACCCGCCACTTGTTAAAGGGGTCATAACATGATTTTTAATGTTTCCCTTCTGTCTGCAAGCGTAACGTATCCGTTTGTGCATGTGTAAGCTCTGAAAAGTCTCAAAACTCATATTTTCCCCCCCAAAGGGATTTATTCTATCTAACAGAGAACACTGCTCCAGACCTGCCCCAAACGCCTCGTTCCAAATCCAGATTTACTTCCGTAATTTCTGTATGTCACGGCATGCACTATCAGCATAAACCCGCCCAAAGGCAGCCATGCAGAAAGAAGGCAAGGCTTCAGTGAATTTAGGCGCCATGTCGCAGAGACACTGTGTGTTTTGGTGCGAAAGCAAAATCTTTTTGTTTAGCCTTCCGAAAACGGACAAAATCAGTGGTTACTGTTTATTTATAACGTTGTTCCTGAGCAGTACAACCCAAATGTTTTCTTGTGAGCGACGCATTTTATGGACGACAGCTTCCTGAACCTGGGAGAGTGCAACACAGGCTACACACAAAGGCAACTCCTGAAAAATGGGGCGATTCTCGGACAATCTTCTGCGCTTCTGAATCAGAACCTGTAAGTGTGTTTGATTATTTTATGAAGTATCTGATATTGACTGGTCAAATGTGGAGTTTTGTGTTGTGGCTCAGTTGTAGACCTCTGCTAATGTGCTAGCTAAAGTTTGCTAAGTTGCCTCAGTTGTTTAAAGTATTTGTTTGTATGTTGGTGGTCTGACAGAGACGTTGATTGTAGCTGCTGTTGTGATTCTATCTTGAAATGGTTTATATCAATTGAATCACAAGAATCCTAACTTTCCAAAGATATATTGCATGAGTACCTATGTACAGAAGCTGTGTACAGCATAGTTAGTCCCGCCGGCGGGGTCGGAATTTACATCGTATTTGAAAGGTAAGTTACAAAATAAAAAGTTACCACTGTGAAACGTTCTGCTGAAGTCATGTTTGCAAACTTGCTTCCGCTTGATCATCCGCATTTTCTGAATCGGGTTCGAACTAATACAGTAAAACTGATGACATGTTGCTTAGGAGCTTGCTTTGGAGGCTACAGCTAAAGTAAACGCTAAAGCTAAGGGGCGTTTTTTAACTTTTCCGACACACGCAAAGCTTTTGGCCAATCACAATGCAACGGGTAAGCTGGCCAATCAGAGCACTCTGGGATTTTCAGAAGGAGGGGCTTTGGTGAAATCGGAGCGTTTCAGGCAACCTGGGAATAGAGGTACTTCAATAATGTACAACCCCAATTCCAAAACAAGTTGGGATGCTGTGTAAAATGTAAATCAATGCAAATAAAAACAGAATGCAATGATTTGCAAATCTAATAAACCCATATGTTATTCATAAAAGAACACAAAAAACATATCAAATGTTTAAACTGAAGAAATGTACCATTTTAAGGAAAAAATAAGGTAATTTTGAATTTGATGGTCGTAGCACGTCTCAAAAAAGTTGGGACGGGACAACAAAAGGCTGGAAAACTGTTACTAAAAAGAAACCGCTGGAGTAATATTTTGCATCTAATTAGGTTAACTGGCAACAGGTTAGTAACATGATTGGGTATAAAAAGATTATCTTAGAGAGGCAGAGTCTCTCAGAAGCAAAGATGGGATGGAATCTGGATGTCAGGTAAACATTTCCGGTTGATTGGGCACCCTAGCGCGTTTTGGCTGCCTCTCCTCACACTGTCTGTTTGTTTTTATGTTAACGTGGGTTCTGTAATCCTGCTGTTTTCATTTTTTTAAGTCATCCTCTACACTTGTAATGTGGCGGGACTATTACACACACCTTGGATTCTTGCTTTTATCTGTTTGTGTTATCTGGAGGACTCTGGAGCTTAATCGGAGGAGTTTACCCTGTGGAGTTACCGAAAACATACGCTGCCTTTGGACTGCAGCGGTCCTGGACTCACGGAACATGGCTTTAAAGGTACACCGCACACCAGCTGTTGAACTTAAAACAGAACTATCCAGGGTTCCCACTCCAAGTCAAATGAAAAATTTCATGATTTTTCCCTGACTTTCCCTGACCAAAATTTTGAATTTTCATGACCTACTGTATGAAGAACCGTATGATGTATTGCCTGGGTACTGAGCAGAAAAAAACTAACTATTTTAACCCATTAAATCTGTAAGCTCGATTTCCTGGTTAACAGACATTTTCAGTGAAAAACTTAGTTTTCATTGCTTAAAAAGAACATATACTTATCTCATGACGAGTCATTACACCTCAAAGAAAATGGTCCTAATAAAAAATATTTCTTCAGTGGAAATAAAATCAATTCATTTACGAGGTACCGTAAGCCAACTTAAGTACATTTTTAACCCATAACACCGTGTCACATTCAGCAAATGAGCACATTGTAAAAAAAAAAGAAAAGAAGAAAAAAAAAAAAAAAGAAATCTCTCTCTCTCTCATTATATATATATATATATATATATATATAAAAAATCACATTTTAGCTAATACATCTGAAAAATTTACAAACAAAATTCCCTGATATTCCCTGACTTCAACCCCAAAATTATAAAATTCCCTGACTTTCCGTGACTGGAACAGACTTTATTAAATTTCCATGACATTCCAGAAATTCCATGACCAGTAGGAACCCCGACTATCATTTGCAAAATGACGCTTATGAATACTATTGAAATGGCCTGTTGAGACAAAGGTGGTATATACATCGGGGTCTTGGACGCAGTTACAACCTTTCTTCTTCTTCTTCTTCTTCTTCTTCTTCTTCTTCTAACATCAGTGTTTTTATGAGTCAGCGACAGACTAAAAGAGTGTCTCAAACTGGTGTGGTCCTCAGTAATTTATCTTTGCTTGTCCAATCGGAGTTGCCTTCTGTGGTGTCCCAGAACCAGTAATTGCTGCGTTATTTAACACTCATTCAGTAAACAACGAGGCTCTGCTTTTATCGGACATCATCACAGATAGAAAACTGGATTCTGTTCTTAACCGAAACATGGCACAAACAAAATGATGGACTTCTCTTTAACCAGATTACTCCAGAGGGCTATGGGATGTTTGATCTCTCACGACTCACTGGCAGAGGTGGGGGAATGCCAAGCTGCCACTGTTGGGCCCTTGAGCAAGGCCCTTAACTCTCTCTGCTCCAGGGGCGCCGTATCATGGCTGACCCTGCGTTCTGACCCCAACTTCCTGACATGCTGGGGTATGCGAAGAAAAAAAGAATTTCACTGTGCATATGTATATGTGATCAATAAAAGACTCATTATGATTGTAGTACACAAACTGCAATTTGTGTGTACCACAGTTTACATCATTTGAATGCTTTCTGTTAAGTCTCTCTGCCTCCAAAGCAACTGCCATCGCTACTATCTATCGACCACCAAAGACAAATGAAGGTTGTTTTGTCTGAGTCTGCTGACTTGTTGTCAATGTTGTGTTTTAAATTCAAGAAAATTCTTATTTTGGGAGATTTTAATATACACATTGACCAAAATGACTGTGTGATGACAAAGGACTTTTTATTTTTACTGGATTGTTTTAATCTTACACAGTTTATTAGTGGCCCAACACACAGCAATGGTCATACTCCAGACCTTGTGATTGCAAATGATTAATTTGTGTCACAGCTGTCTTCTGTTGATATTGGTCTTTCTGAACTGCCTCTTCTTTGTACATCATCTTCATGCATTGTTAATTTTCGTAAATGGAAATCAATTAATCCAACAGATTTTGCAGACTCGTTTCCTGTCTTCATGGATTCACATCAGTTCCTCTTGAAGATAAGATTTTACAGTTGAATAATGTTCGCGCCTCTAATCTGGACTCCTTTGCTCCCTTGAAGTCATGCAATGTGACTGTTGCTCGATCTGCTCCTTGGTATAATGACAACCTGCGCTCTATGAAGGCAGCTTGTCATAAAATGGAGCGCAAGTGGCATAACTCTGGCTTGAATGTATTTTTTCAAGCTTTGAAAGACAGCTTGGGGGAATATAGAGCTGCAATTGAGTCTACAAGATCTGCCTATTTTTCTAAGATTATTGAGAATAATCAAAGCAATCCCAGGCATCTCTTCTGTACTATAAACAAACTCCTCAAAGTTGATGTTGGCACCTCTTCGCCTGTTTCAAATCAGTTATGTAATAAGTTTCTTCATTTTTTTCAGTTCTAAAATTGACAGTGTTTATAACATAAATCATGCTATACTTGTTTCTTCTTCAACACTCTGCTTGCCTAATTTCTCTGGCACATCTTTCACAATTTTTTCTCAACTTGACTCAGAGCTGCTTACTAGGTAGGTATCACGTATGAAAGCCACCACTTGCATGCTTGATCCCCTCCCTACAAGCTTATTTAAATCCTGTTTTAACTCTTTGTGACCAGCTGTTCTCAGCATTATTTACGATTATCTGCGCACTGGTGTTGTACCAGCAGAATTGAAAACTGCTGCTGTAACCCCAGTTCCAAAAAAGCATATCGTTGATTTGGACAATTTAAATAATTATCGTCCTATATAAAACCTTCCCTTTTTGGCAAAAATTTTAGAACATGTTGTGGCTTTGCAACTTCACAATAACCTTTCTGTTAATAGTCTTTTCGAGCCCCTTCAGTCTGGTTTTTGTAAACTTCACAGTACAGAGACAGCTTTGGTCAAGGTCACGAAAGATCTGTTAATAGCCTCAGATTCTGGTTCTCTTTCCATCCTTATCCTTCTTGATCTTAGCGCTGCTTTTGACACTGTCAATCACAACCTCTTACTCAACCGACTTGAAAATGTCTTTGGTGTTTCTGAGAGTGTTATAACCTGGTTTAGATCTTGTCTTTCTGATCGCTGCCAGTTTATTTTTATGAGTGGCTTCAGGTCTGAGATTGGATCTGTTCCTACTGGTGTCCCTTTTTAGGGATCAATTTTAGGCCCCTTACTTTTTAGTATTTATATATTTCCTCTTGGATTGCTCTTAAGATCACTCAGGCTTAAATATCACTTCTATGCAGATGATACTCAGATTTATATTCACTCTAAGCCTGTTCAAAATGTGGATGTTTCTTTTCTCTCACATTGTATTTCTGAGATAAAAATATGGATGACCCAAAACGTTTTGTGTCTTAATAGTGATAAGACTGAGGTTTTGCTTATTGGATCTTCTCATCTTCTTCATAAAGCTGGCTTACTAATGTTGAAGGCTCTGCTTTGGAGTTCCAAACTAAATTTAAAAAAATCTAGGAGTCATATTTGATTCGAGTTTGTCTTCTGACCCACACATACAATCTACTGTAAAGAATTCCTTTTTTCATCTCAGAAATATCGCTATCCTATGCTATCTTCTCCTGTGACTGAAAGGCTTATCAACACTTTTGTATTTTCTCGTATTGATTACTGCAATGCACTTCTTGCTGGGGTTCCTAAAGCCACACTAAATAAATTGCAATGTGTGCAAAATACTGTTGCTAGGATCCTGACTGGTGTCAGGAGAAATGAACACATCACTCCAATACTAAAGTCCTTGCACTGGCTCCTGTTCAGGTTTCGCGTTGATTTTAAAATCCTTATGCTCACTTATAAGGCACTGCATGGTCTGGCCCCTCAGTATCTGTCTGTGCTTTTAACTTTATATACACCTAAGCGTCATTTGCGCTCCTCTCAAGCTGGTTCAGTGGCTGTCCCACAGACACGGTTGCAATCTGTAGGGGACAGGGCTTTCTTGTCCTATGCTCCTAGACTCTGGAATGCACTCCCTGCTCATATTAGAGATGCACAGAATTTGAGCATTTTTAAATCTAACCTAAAAACAATTTTTTTAGGTTAGCTTTTTCTTAATGGTTTTAACCATTTTGTATTCAAGTCTGTTTTTTGTTTTTGTATGTTTTGTGTTTTTATATGTGGTTTTTTTTCTTCATTTTCTTGATATTTTCTTATCGTGTAAATTGCCTTGAGAAGCTGCTTTAAAGGCGCTATATAAAAATAAAGTTTACTATTATTATTATTATTATTATTATTATTATTATTATTATTATTACTCCTCACAGGATAACATTTGCAGATCCCTGAGAGGAGACAGAGACAAAGCCTCACCTTTTCCTGTCAAACTTCTCCATACACTCCAGAGGCTGAATAAACTGCAGCACCTCATCCCACTGTCCATCTAGAATAAGTTGCCTGAGAGAAGGACAGAGAGTGAGAAGGATGCACGTCAAAGACAAAAATCCAAAAAATATTTTTGTATATGCTGAATTTCCTGAACCATAGAAATTTAATATAATAGTAAAGCTGTGTGCAAATGTCTGCATAAGCCAAATCAAACAAACATTTTCTGCAGGATTTACATAAAATTCAGGCAGGCTGATATTATTCATATTTGCATATGTTTGTTGATCACTCAAAGTGCAAAATGCAACACAGCTCATTTGCACAAAAAATCCATAAAAGGTCAAGTACAAAAAAGGGATGTAAATTAAATGAATGATGAGAGAAAAAGCAGATGTGGAAGTTATTTTGACACACTGCTATGTCAAGAAAATTTATAAACTGAATGCTAACATATTGGCTGTAAAATATAGAAAAATAGCATATTTAGGAGAATATATATCATACTAAATTGTTTCAGAAATTAAAACAAAATCTAAAATAGATAAAAGGCAACCTGAGTAAACACAAAATATCTTTTTTTAAAAAAATGTTTTTATTGAAGCAAAAAAAGTTATCCAATACCAACTGGGCCTATATGAAAATTTATTTGCTCCCATAGTTACTAATTTCTCAAATCTATGAAACTACATTCATAATGGGGTTCATCTGGACTAGACGCAACCAGGCCTGATTACTGCAAACCCTGTTCAATCAAATCAACACTTAGATAGAACTTTTTCAACAGCTTGAAGTTGGTTAAAAGGTCTTACCCAGTAACAAAGTATGGGAAAATTTTAAGAAATTACAGAAATGACGAGGAAGAAGGTGATTGAAATACATCAGTCTGAGAGGTTACAAAGCTATTTCAAAGGCTCTGAGACTCCAAAGGACCATAGTGAGAGCCATTATCTCCAAATGGAAAAACTCGGCAAAGCAGTGAACCTTTCTGGAAGTGGCTGACCTTCCAAAATTCCTCCAAGAGCACAGCAATGACTCATCCAGCAAGTTCACAAAAGAGCCAAGGACAACATCAAAGGACCTACAGGCCTCTCTTGTATCAATAAAGTTCACTATTCATAACTCCACTATCAGAAAGACACTGGACAAAAATGGCATCCATGGAAAAGTGGTGAGGTGAAAACCACTGTTAACCCAGAAGAACATTAAGGCTCATCCAAATTTTGCCAAAACACACCCTGATGACCCTCAAACCTTTTTGGAGAATGTTCTGTGGACTGATGAGTCAAAAGTGGAACTGTTTGGAAGACAGGGGTGCCGTTACATCAGGTGTAAACCAAACACCGAATTCCACAAAAAGAACATCATACCTACAGTCAAGCATGGTGGTGGATGTGTGATGGTGTGAGGATGCTTTGATGCTTCAGGCCCTGGGCAACTTGCATCTGGACTCTACCAGAAAACCAGTCCATAAGTTGAAACTCAAGCACAACTGGAAGACAGTGATCCAAAGCATAGGAGTAAGTCCTAGTCTTAGAAGCAAGTGATGGTTATTTGCTTCAATAAAAATAAATAAATAACTGTATTGTGTGTTTACTCTGATTGCCTTTGCTTTATGTTGTACTTGGTCTGAAGAGAGATACTAATTTTATATATTTTAT
>JANDJT010000103.1:11116768-11137054 GCA_024331685.1 Stegophilus panzeri
AATTTATTTTATAGTATTTATGCATAATTTTTATGGATGCACAAAAAGCACTGAATTAAACTACAATCCTAAATTAATAATAAAAACTCCTTGTGGTTTCTGTTACTCACTACCTTTAGGGATATTATTTTACTTGTGTCTACTTTTGATCATAGCGTTTTAATTAGACATTACAGATCTTACTCACGCTCCCACTCTGTATCAGCGCGTCTACACCGTGCATAAGGAGCAACGTAGCCTCGTTACTAACAGATCACTTCCGTTATAATAAACGTCAGAATTTACACTGCAAGCGTGCAAATACACCATATAATGACAATAAACTTAAATTAAACTAAACCTTTTAAGCAGCTTGCACCAGTTTCCCCTTCCCCTTACACACAGTGGAGCATTTTGGATATTAACATAAGTTTGTCCTCGTGCATCAGTTTGATTTCCATGGTGTTTAAAATGCTTCCCTGCCTTAGAGGACTTGGAGGTTACACACTTTGTTCCTCAGTCACTTGACGATTTCGCCTCCGTCTGATGGTGACTGAGGTCATGTTGGGAATAAATGGTAATGTTGACAAACAGTAAACTGAAGAAAGTCATTGTCGGTGACTCTGAGTGTCTGCTAATGCTAGCGTGCGTATGACGTCATGCGCCATCGACTAGGAAACAGCTTATACTTCCGGTTAGTAAAAAAATCACTAGTGATATATTTGAGATGATATTACCTTTCTAAAATCCATACACTAGATGGTACAGTACGCAGTACATAGTGTAAGTATATAGGATGTCATTTTGGACACAACTTTAGTATTTACTCTCCAAAGCGTGTTTACGGAACAGAAGTAACGTAATGAGTAAATCTCCCCCATGCCACGCGCAGATCAACTATTCAATAATGAAATTCGTTGACAACGATTTTCATAATCGATTATTATCGATTTTATCGATTAGTTGTTGCAGCTCTAGAAACACGTACAAATTATGTAGTAACTCTACTACCAACTATTCAGAGCTCCAGAACCAGCACTGAAATTCAACACTCTGCATATAACACTAATTTATTTACTCAGGAGTCTCCAGAGGGTGTTAATGTGTGTGTGAGGCACAACCTGAGGAAGAGCATATCATCTGAGTAGAGGCCATTGATTACTCCACTCTCCTTCTCCAGGGCCAGCATGCTGATGTGCAGCTTCCGCGAGTTCAAGAAGTCCAGAATCACCTTAATGATCTCCACCTCCTTTATGTTGATAGTCTCCTCAGCTGTCATGGTGGCAGACTTCTACATAGGTAGAGAGCAAGACAGCAAGAAAGAGAGAGATTATTGTCATCCCCACACACACAGTTACAAAGTAATCAGTACCAGGTGAAAGAACATCTTTCCTTTAAAGTGTCCATAACATCAAAACTGGTGTTTCAGGGTCTCCTAGCCTCTTGTGGACACAAATATATTGCAGATATTTTTCTTTTTTTTGACAGGTTATAATGCCATGGAAAAGGATGAAAAAATTGATGACTCAAACTGCTCATTAGAATCACTAGTACCCCTGTAAACAAACTCTGGGTAATGCTTTACAGTAATGGCTAGTCAGCATGTAGTTTTTGCAGGATTTTTTTTGGAGATGAAGATGGAGTTTATATACGTAGATATAAAGTCTACACACCACTGTTAAACTTGCACGTTTTTGTGATGAAAAAAATGAGAAGATAAATCATGTCATATCTTTGTCCACCTTGGAATATCTGCAGGAATACCTAGCAAGTACTGTTCACTCCCTGCATGGGATAACAATCTCTTGTATTCTTTACATGTCTGGATAATGGAGTAGGGTGGCTAGACGGAAGCCCTTTCTCATATATTAAAAAACATCGTAGCCCACCTAAATCACCCCAAACAAATGTGGCAAAATATGTTATGGTCTGATGAGACCAAGGTAAAACTTTTTGTGCATAATTCTAAAAGATGTTTGTCACAAAAACAAGACCGCTTATCACCCAAAGAACATGGTGGTATGGTGATATACCAACGCATCGTGGTAGCAGCATCATGGGGCTGCTTCTCTTTGACCCAAGTACAAATCAAAGTCATCAAAGGAATGGTTTCAGAAGAACAACAACAACATCATTTTTGAAAGGCCCAGTCAGACCCCAAATTTAATCCCATCATTAAAAACTTGTGGAATGACTTGAAAAGGGCTCTGCATAGGAGATCCCCTCCACAATTTGAACAATTTGGAGCATACCATCAAGAATGGAATAAAAACGGGAATGAACATTTATGCAATGAGGTTATTGTATGGTTTTTTTTCCCCCTCTTAAAATATTCCTGTTTATTTTTCATTTGAATTTTGTTGGTTGTTAGATCACATTAGAGGTGGAAAAATCTCTCAAACAGAGCTCAAACATGTACAATCTCACTCAAAACATTGTGAGCTGGCCATGATTGTCTATGTGCTATGTACAATGGTTAATGTACAGATAATGTATGCATGTTTGTGTGATCTACTGGAGCTGGAGATATCAATGCATGTGTCTGTGTGTGAGTTGTCCAAAAAGCTTGTTTGCCTATACTTTTGTGGCACTTTTCCACTGCAGGGTACAGCTAGACTCAACTCTGCTCGCTTTTTGGGGGCTTTTCACTATGTATAGTACCTGGTACCAGGTACTATTTTTAGTACCACCTCTGTCAAGGTTCCAAGCAAGCCGAGCCGATACTAAATGTGAGCCACGCACTGAGGGAGTAGGGAATTCTCCTTAAAGAGTGGTTCTGTATTGTGCCTGAATAAATGTGTCATTTAATACATACTTTCTGTATGGTAATATTCTATAAATTGAAAATTATGTATCATTTATCTCATTACAGATAAAATTACAACAAAGGGTTCCCACTTAGATATTTACATATCGCTTGTTACCGATTTCCAAACAGGCATTTATCAGAGTCACTCCTGTCGCAGCTGAATCTAACTTAGTCATATCGAGCACTATGTAGGGTATAGAACGCCATTATTTTACATCCTTAATAGGGTCTATGTTCGGTGAACAGGAAAGGCATTTGGAATATGGCCTGACAAAGTATTTGTACAGGGCTTCGATAATACAACATTATTCCTGCGTGAAGGCAAGTGGAAGATGGCACCCACAAAGTAAAGTAGAAAAGTGAGCCAAGTTGAGTCGAGGCGTACCATGCAGTGGAAAAGTGGTTTTGTTTCACTTAACAGCAGTCTTGTTCTTTGCAGGGAGCCAAATTTACTCACTGCTGTATTTCCATAGGGTAGTGAGAAAAGACTATTGCGGGCTGTAAATATGCAGCAGATAGCGGAGTTATGGTCCAAAGCTCCATGGTTGGAAACCTCTGCTCAATGAAACCGAAACTAACAACGGTTTCAATGGGCAAGTGAGAAATCCCACACAGTTGAAAACAAGCTCTCTTTAAAGCAGGGCTCTTCAAAGGGTCAGTGTTTGGTTGGAATGAAGCTCGGCTCAATCAAAAGCTACACCTGATTCCACCTCTTTAATCAGTTCATCTTGGCCCTCAATCAGGCATGGCTCTTGCTTGATTGGAATAAAAGTTTGCAAAGGGCCCTTTGTGGATATGATTAAGATTAAAATTTAGGATCACAGTTCTCAATTTCATTTAGGTTTCCAATACACATATTTAATTGTAATTCTGTTTATGAAAATGATCACAGTAGAAAGGGTAAAATCACTGATTGAACACCATCTTTACATTTATTGTGCATGACTTGAATAAGCCATGAATAAGTACTAGAGATGGCACCAATCCAGCACCCGTATTGGTATCGGGCCAATACCAGTACCATACTGAAAAAGTGGTATGGTGCAAGCTCTAAACACTACTTGATGCTGTATGTCTAACATCAAAACAAAAGATCACTAAGAAAATAATTACTGTAATAAAACAAACACAAAAACTGAAATGTCACTTCAATGGCATTAAATAATTTACAAAGCTGTGCAGATATTGGCTTTATAAGCGGCCCAGTACCACCTATGGCGCGCATCAACATCTGTCACTGGCCATTAAACGTCATCACACACACAAACACAACTCATCAAGAGAAAAGCATTGTGGGAAATGCCATACTGAACTGGTCCATATAATTTTTTTTTTTTTTTTACACAAAACCAGTAACCAGTTCATGCGTCTTTGCTCAGTCGCAGGTGTGCTGCTGTCCCACCCAGCTCTGTGTACTCATGCTTTCCTTTTTGAACAAGACTTTATTGATGTTTTTCAGAAAATATTACACATCTGTGGTACATACAGCCATCAAAACAGAGATTAACATATACAACGATATGCATCACACAGAAAAAAACACAGATTCACACTTTTACACAGATCCATGTATTACACAGGAAAGATGTATGTATGTTCAGTAAACAGTATTACCTCCAAATGCTTTCCCATAGCACAGCTAAGCTACATTTCATCATGGAGGCCAGAAAAACAGCTGTGACATCTATCCAAATCCATCATAGCCGATTTAGAACAATGAGTCGAGCTGCTAACAAGCGAAACCCAGCGGCACCAAAGCACTGCAAGAAAGCCTCGCCTCGCCTATCTGAAACCGCATACTACTGCACAAACTAGCATGACAAAACAGTACGCCACCTGCTGTGGCATTATGAAGGACCTGCGTACTTAGCGTACTACTTTGCCATACTATTTAGTGCGTTAGTATGCGGTTTTGGACGAATAGGAGTAATAGCACTCAACGAATCTTTAGAGCTTACCTGATAAAGTCTACATATACACAAACTGCAGACGGTCTCTTTTGGTTCTTAGAAGTTGGGCTGGCACACAACAATCCTCTTGGATGTTTAAATTTATTAATTTAGAAGGGCGATGGCTTTATCTCTCTTGTTGTTTCGCCTCTATCGGTGCCGTTACCTCCCTAGTGTTGGTTGTCAGGCGAACGCTTCCTCTGCGTCGTCCACCAATCAGATGCGCGTATGCTGGGAGCATCTCTTGTCGGCGGTTCGGATTGGTCAGATCGCAGAACGCTTAGTAAATCTTGGAAATCCAATAATAACTACCGCCCAAACTTCCCACGGTAGGACAGTTGAAAAACGAGCCTTTGTTGATTAGGCGTCTCTAAGAGCATGTATATACCAAATCAATAGACAAAAACTAGAGAGGAAAAAAAAACCCTGTCTGTTCATGATACAAGTGGACGTTGCAGTGTTGTGTTGGAGCGATGTGCTTTGCTTCTACCCCAGGATAGGGGTGTGGCCGTATGTTGGCAGAGTCAACCCCTGAAATAAGCTTTCCACTAGGCTGGTTTAAAATCACATCTCCGAGAGGTCTGTCACTTCTGTGGAATTCATGCTATAAATAAATCACATTTAGCTCATTCCTTTTGTAACTATGCAACCAATACAGTGGTTTTGGCACCAAGGAACAAATGAAATATTCTTAATATGCTTAATTCCTAAATCCTAGACACATCACTATGACAGTAATTTAAATTGAGCTATAGCTAGATAAAGATTGACACATACACTATATTGGAAGCAGGAAAAATGGACAAGCATAAGGATTTGAGCGACTTTACAAGGGCCAAATTTTGATGGCTAGACTGCTGGGTCAGAGCATCTCCAAAACAGCAGGTCTTGTTGGGTGTTCCTGGTATGCAGTGGTTAATACTTATCAAAAGTGGTGAACCGGCAACAGGGTCATGGGCTCCCAAGGCTCTCTAATGAATGTGGGGGAAGGTTAGCCCATCTGGTCCAATCCCACAGAAGTGGGAGTGTAGCACAAATTGTGTAGCACAAATTGCTGAAAAAGTTAATGCTGGCTATGATAGACAAGTGTCAGAATAAGGTGCGTTGCAGCTTGCTGCATATTGGGCTGTGTAGCCACAGACCAGTCAGATTGACCTTGCTGCCCCCTGTCCAACACCAAAAGTGTCTACAATGGGCACACGAAGTACTTGACCATGGAGCAGTGGAAGAAGGTGGCCTGGTCTGATGAATCACATTTTCTTTTACATCATGAGGATGGCTGGGTACATGTGCATCGTTTACCTGGGGAAGAGATGGCACCAAGATGCACTATGTGAAGAAGGCAAGCCGGAGGAGGAAGTATAATGCTCTGGGCAACGTTCTGCTGGGAAACCTTGGGGCTTGGCATTCATGTGGATGTTACTTTGACACGTACCACCTACTTAAACATTGCTGCAGACCAAGTAAACCCCTTCACGTCAACAGTATTCCCTAATGGCAGTAGCCTCTTTCAGCAGGATAATGCTCCCTGACACACTGCAAAAATTGTTCAGGAATTGTTTGAGGAACATGACAAAGAAGTCAAGGTGTTGACTCGTAAAATTCCCCAGATCTCAACCCAATCAAGCATCTCTGTCATGTGCTGGACAAACAAGTCCGATCCATGGACGCCCCATCTCAAAACTTACAGGACTTAAAGGATCTGCTGCTAACGTCTTGGTGCCAGATAGCACAGCACACCTACAGAGGTAACACATATTACCTTACCTTACTGTTACTACTGACAATAATAGCACCACCAAAATAACATTTGGATGAAAATCTGTATTTGCAAAGCCAAACAGGATAGCAGGTGTTCCAATAAAGAACAGACATACAACAAATGGACAATATGAACACATGCGCCAATGAGGAATGAAGGAACAGGAAAACTGAACATTCAGCTGTTACATAGGCTATGACTGAAACTATACTAAATTGTATATCAAAATAATATTCCACAATAGATACAGACCAGAGCTGACATTCTATTTAAACATAAAATAATACTTATAACGGTACAATGCATTTTTTTCGTGCTGTTAATGGGTCTTTCTCAATATGCATCCTTATTTGACTTCATCCTTCATTGATTTCAGAAGAATGTAAGTGTGAGAATGGTAAAAATACTGAACAGAGATTCCCCCCAAATATTGAGGATGTAAAAGCATTAATTTGGGTCTTGTCACCAGGTACAAATTTAATAATAATAAAAAAAAGAATTTAAATGCAACATTGTGATGGTGGAACTTTCAACTTGGTAGGGAACTGAGTACTCCAGTACCCAGTTAAGTTAGCAATAGTTTGGAAGCTGGTAACATTAAGTATCGAGCACCTCCCACTCATAGTGAAGTGGTTTTGTTCTCTGTGTCAGTGCAAGTTTATTTGAAATTTGCTAAAACATTCTTCCTAGAAATACAGGTCTATACAATCTTGTATTGAGAAACACCCATAAATTCACTGCAACTTTGCTCCTTGGCAACAATACCCCACAATACCTTCCAAAGTTAAAGCACTTTCTTGTTAATAAGAAAAATATCATTAATATCCAATGGCTTTAAAAACAGGCTTAATATGCAAAACTATAATATGTACAGCTCTAATAAATTTGATGAATGATTTCTGCTAGAGAAAAATAAAAACATCTTTCGGTTCTTTTGAACCTGAAGATATAAAAACGCAAGGTTTGATACAAAGCTTGTAAAAATGCAACAGCTCTTGGGAAAGGACTTTATACTTAAGTAAAGTTATTTAGACTTTGTTTTTTAAATGGATCTATTTTGGCAGCATTGGTATGGAAGCATTATCATACGATACTCTAATTATTTTGATTTTAATAGTAACAAGTCAACACAAAAAAGTACTCAAGCTGTGTCTGTAAAAGAAATAATACCAGTATGTTTTTACAGTGGTGCTTGAATATTTGTGAACCCTTTAGAATTTTCAATATATCTGCGTATATATGACTTAAAACCGCATCAGATTTTCATGTCCTAAAAGTAGACAGAGATCCTAATTAAACAAATGATACAAAAATATTATACTTGGTCTTTTATTTATTGAGTAAAATGGTCCAATATTACAAATATGTGAGTGGCAAAAGCACTGTATGTGACCCTCTAGGATTAGCAGTTAATTTGAAGGTGAAATTATTCCAAGAGCAAGCTGCGTAATAGTCCACAAGGTCACAAAGTAACCCAGGGTAACTTCTAAGCTTCTGAAGGCCTCTCTCACATTGGCTAATCTTAATGTTCATGAGTCCACCATCAGGAGAACACTGAACAACAAATGGTGTGCATGGCAGGGTTGCAAGGAGAAAGCCACTGCTCTCCAAAAAGAACATTGCTGCCCATCTGCAGTTTGCTAACAATCACATGGACAAGCCAGAAGGATATTGGAAAAATGTTTTGTGGACAGATAAGACCAAAATATACCTTTTTGGTTTAAATGAGAAGTGTTATGTTTGGAGAAAGGATGTGAAATGTTGTGGAAGGACCTGAAGCAAGCAATACATTTGAAGAAACCCACCAGTATCCCAGAGTTGAAGCTGTTCTGTAATGAGGAATGGGCTAAAATTCCTCCAAGCCGATGTGCAGGACTGATCAACAGTTACCGGAAACGTTTAGTTGCAGTTATTGCTGTGCAAGGCGGTCACACCAGATACTGAAAGCAAAGGTTCACATATTTTTGCCACTCACAGATATGTAATATTGGATAATTTCCTCAATAAATAAATGACCCAGTATAATATTTTTGTCTCATTTGTTCAGTTGGGTTCTCTTTATCTACTTTTATGACTTGATAATGAAATATAAAAAATTCTAAAGGGTTCAAAAACTTTTAAGCACCACTGTACATGAACATATTACATGAACTGATACTGTTACACTAGAGATTGTTACACAGTCATTACATAGTTTGTGTGAATGATGTGCTATGGTTTAGCAGCATAAATTGAGAAAAGGCCTCACAATGATGAGTACAAGCTAAATAATATCTGCATTCAGATGAAAATAAAGGCAATTATATACAAACACACTACTCATACCTGGTAGAAGCTATTTTGCACCAACTTTGAGATAATTACCAAAATATAAATAGATTCAGACAGTGGATTCAGAGTCAGGTGCTTAGGTTCCAGTAAACAAAATTATGTCAATGATATAATAAATATGTTACCATCTTTAAATGTTAATTGTAACACCCATCTGTGTCTCATTATGATAACACACCACTGCACACACTCAAACAAGTTTAGTGTTAGTAAGAGAAAATGTAAAAAGTAAAAAGCAAGACTGTGTAACCCACGGCTTTGGCACACACACACGCCACATGCAGACAAGCTATATAGTGTTCGCTATCAGCTCATCTTAAAGTGATGTTGGTTGCTGATTAAACAATCTTGCACATCTTCAATATTTACATTCAAGCTGTGTGTAATATTGTCGTGAAATTTAGTCATTCTTTTCACTCTCAGAAGCAAAAGCTAAACACTGATAATGTAAAGTCTCTGAAATCCTAAACAGAACTCCAGTGAGGTGTTTAGTGCATGTTTCCTTGTGTTCCACCTGCTTTACTTAAGCAGTTTTTTGGGTGTGCTCTGCTTCTTGGTCTGCCAAAGGTGGCTGTAGATGGTAATGGCATCGATGCTGGCTGACATGGTCTTGGCTGGGATGTGGCAGAATTGCTTCTTGTCTGAGCTGTACTTGTAAAGGTTCTCAATCATCCTGGGCATGATGGTCTTGGGGCCAATGCCTGCCAGCTTGCTTATCTCCTCTGTCTCTGGGCAGTATGTGTAGAGTGCGCGGAACTGGCACCCTGAATCTCGGAACAGGATTAGGAAGTTGTTAGACTCTGTCTTCTCCATTTCCTGTTAGATGAAGGAAAACAATTCTAATACAGTACTTTTAGAGATACAACATACAAAGGATATAAAAAGTCTACACACCCTTGTTAAAATGGCAGGTGTTTGTGATGTTAAAAAAAAGAAACCAACATAAATTGTCAGAACTTTTCCATCCTCAATGTGAAAGTACAACGTATACAAATTACATGAAAAACTATCAGAAACATATTTAGGAAAAACAAAAGTTATAATAACCTGGTTGCATAAGTGTGTACATCAGTTTATAATTGGGGATGTGGCTGTGGTCAGAATGAATCACATTCAATCTCATGTTCAAAAGTAATTATACTGATTAACACCAAATAAAGATAATCTGTTTCTGATGGATTTTCTTGACATCTTGGTTTCATCTGACTGCTGATGCCATGGTCTGCAAAACGCTTACAAAGCATGCATGGTATCTCACTTGTTGAAAGGTATCGATCAGGAGAAAAGAATAAAAGGATGAAAGAATTTCCAAAACATTACGGTGTTCCATGGTAATAAAGGCCATCATCAACAAATGGAGAAAATGGAGCACCACAGTGATGTCACCAAAAACAGGACGTCCCTCCGAAATTTATAAAAGGACAAGAGAAAAACTTACCAGGGAGGCTGCTAAGAGACCTACAGCAACATTAAAGGAGCTGCAGGAAAATCTCTCTGCATGTGACAACAGTCTCTCATATTCTTCACATGTCTGGTCTATGGGGTAGGGTGACTAGATAGAAGCTCTTTCTCACAAAAAAAATCCAAGCTCAACTAAATCACCTCAAACCATGTGGCAAAATGTGTTATGGTCTGATGAGACCAATTCCATAAGGTATCATTATTCCATAATACCAAAAGGTATGATTGGTGCAAAAAAACACATCACCAAAAGAACGCCAAAGCCATGGTGCAGCATGACCCAAAATGTATATCAAAATCAACAAAGGAATGGCTTAACCAAAAGAAGGTCAATGTTTCTGAATGACCTAGCTAGAACCCAGCAATGAATTTTACTAAAAATCTGCTGGGTGACCTGAAGTGGGCTTTGCAGAGGAGATGCCCCTTAAAATTTGATGGATCTAGTCCAGATGTGCCACCCTGACAGACTCTTACCCAAAAAGAATGAGTGGTGTAATAGAATCAAAAGGTATTTCAACAAAGTATTAGTTTAGGCATATGAAACACTTATACAACTTGGTTGTTGTAAGTTTTTTATTTTTCCTTTTTTCCTAAAATTTTCTGATTGCTTTCTCTATATTTGTATACATTTTTCACATTAAAGGTGGGATACAATTAATCTTAATTTCATTTAGAGATGCACCGAAATTTCAAAAAAAAAAAAAAAAAAAAAGCCAGAAAATATGAGCCGAAAATATGAGCCGAAAATATATGCGGTCACACCCCGCCCCTCAGTGCTCGGCACTCAGATTTCACTCTCGATCTAGCCAACGATTATCGTTGCATTGCAACATTATTAGATCCGTGATTTAAAGAACATTACTTTGAGGTGGAGAAAAAGCAGCATGCACAGGAAATGATCCGGAGGATCGACGAGCAGCACAGAGCAAAGTGTGCCAGTGAAACGACTGACGAGGCACAAACTCCCTCACCTTCTGACATGTTTGATGAGATTCTACAGGAAAGCGCAGCTATACTTTCCATTGCTTCCACAGATTGCATGCAGGTATTTATCTGCCCCAAGCAGCATCTCATGTTCTTGATGAGAAGAGGAACTGTCTCTCCTGCCAGAAAGCTGAGCAACTTTTGTTCTTGAAGAGAAACTTGCCACGTTTGCTTAAATAGAAAGCAGTCCAATTTGCTATGTGTATAGCAATTACATTAAAATTCGTGTAGCCCTGCAAAACTTTGTTCTTGACTTGAGGCTACAGTTTACAGTTTGAGGTTAGTTTTAGTTCTATTGCTGCTGTGTTGCACTGTTGTTTTGGACAATAATCTTTAATTAATGTGGAAGTACGTTTACATAAACGGAATAGAGGCCTAGTTCATTACTTGACTGCTGTTTTACATATCATATTAGTTTTCTAGAACTCTACATTATTTGGATAATTGGATAAAAAAAAAATCTGTTAAATTTGATTGTTACAGAACTGAATGAAGAATAATATATTTTTAATATTGTATTTGTGTGTTAATTTCAATAAAAGTGTGATCATTTTATGTTTTTCAATAAAATAATTTTATGGTTTTTCAATTCAGATTAATTAAATTCTTGTAATGAATTAAAAAGTCTAATATTAATACAATTATACAAAAAAACTTTTTAAATGTGTTTTTAAAAAATTAATTTTCGGTTTCTGGTCAAGTGCATCCTGAATTTTCGGTTTCGGCCCAGGATTTTCCTTTCGGTGCATCACTAGTTTCATTCATTTACTTCACAAAAACCTGCCATTTTAACAGGGGTGTGTAGATTTTTTTTTTTACATCCACTGTACTTATGGTTATGACATCATGGGCATGACACACCCTCTAACAGAGAAATAAGGACTAAGACTTGTAGCCTCAAAATGTTATACACAATAATGTACACTGTACAGCATTAATACCTTAAAATGAAAAACTGAAGAATGAACCAATGAGGCTGAATGTTAGATATGTCAGTCATACATCTGCAAAAACTGCAATAATTTAAACTAATGTATGCACATAGCTTTCTTTGAAATAGCATGCCTAATTCATTCATTCATTCATTCATCTTCAACAACCACTTTATCCTTGATCCGAGTTGCGGTGGATCCAGAGGCAATCCCGGCAACACTGGGTGCAAGGCGGGAGAATTCATCCCAGAGGACACAACAGTCCATTGCTGGGCACCATGCACACCCACATACTCAATTTAGTATAACCAATCTGCCTACATGCATATCTTTGGATAGTGGGAGGAAACTGGAGGACCCGGAGGAAACCCATGGAAACACAGGGAGAACATGGAAAACTCTACACAGACAGAAACCTGAGCTCAGGTTTGAGTCCAGTTGTGTTAGTTAGTTAATTACAGTTACATTTATATAGCGCTTTTCTAGACACTCAAAGTGCTTTACATAGTATGGAAGGGGAATCTCCTCAACTACCACTAGTGTGTAGCATCCACCTGGATGATGCAACGGCAGCCATAGTGCACCAGAACGCCCACCACACACCAGCTATTACTGGAGAGGAGAGAGTGATGTAGCCAGTTCAGAGATGGGGATTATTAGGGGGCCATGATAGAGAAGGGCCAGTGGGGGAATTTCGTGGATTTTTAATGACCACAGAGAGTCTGTGAGGTAGCAATGCTACTCAATACGCCACCATGCTGCCCCGTCTTTATATAATAATTTTTCATTTACTATATTTACATATTTATATTTTATGCACACATTAATAGAAGTTCAGTCATAACCTCTAGTATCTTGGTCTTCTGTCCCTCGTTGACTTTGCCTGCCAAGCAGCAGTGAGCCAATGCATTCTGGATGATGTACTTGTTAGACTTGGCACTGGGCTCCTTGTAAAGCTTTGGTCCTATTGAAGAAGAGATTAAGTATTCAACGAATATAAATATACCTTGAACCCCATGTGCAATACACCCAACACAATTCACATTTACCTAATAAAACTACTTTAACCTTTAGCCTTCTTTAATCTTTATTTGTGTTCCACTGTGTACCTGTGTATTCTGTGTTAGATGCTGCCGATGATGTGGTAGATTCATTTTCCCAGTTCTCCCCATTCCGATTTACTGATGGACAGAGTGACAACTGACCTTCTGCAGTCTCTGGTCTGTGGATAAACACATAAAAACATACAATATTAAACACATCATTATTTATTTAGAACATAAATATTAGAAGTGTCAGTGGTTGCAGTGATTTATATATTTTAAAAAATACAGGAGCATTAACAAAGTTAAAAGTATGATAGTGAGAATTACAAAAGTTAAAAACATGACAAAGGCAGGGGATAGTTAGATAGTATGGGGAGTTAGCAGGTTAATAACATGTTAAACTTTTTCTCTTGCAGAATGGGCAAATTTAAACACAACATGAATGGTGTGACAGAAAAGCAGGTATTATACCAAACATGATCTTAACCCTAACCCTAGCCTCCTGAGAACTGAGATAAAACTGAGGTTTAAAAAATACTTCAATTTAAGTTTAAACATACAGGGTTATCCTGTATGCAACAAAATCCTGCAAAATTCCATCTCCTTCTGTTCTGCCTTCTATGTGGAAAATAAAATGCATTAAGATTATCTTGGTGTCTACTGTAAAGGACATTTATATATAGGCTATTAGTTTAACACTCAAATAATTAAACTGCTCTCAGACTACACTAAACGATTCCTGACATTTAAATCAACAAGTACATATGATATTTTTGCAAAAATAAATTAAATTTAACTTACTTTTCTTTTTCTTTACAATGTGCTTTTTGGGATAGAAGCCAGTTTTACAGACATGAAGATGAAACCTCTTTAACCTCCCACCCTGACAATTGGGATATCATTGGAAAGCCCAGGAGGTCCAATTTAATATACAGCAGAACTTATCTATATAACTCAAATTTGTAAAAGGAGAGATGCAGAAACATTGTGCACTACAGAGGACACAAATGAATAGACGGGGTCTCAGGAGGCTAATAATAGTATGTACTAGAGATGCAACGATAATAAATTTCTCAGCCAATACCGATACTTCTGCCTTTTATGCCTTCTTTTAAATTAATAATAATTAATTCCACAGTTCTGAAGGAAATGTAAATAACTTTATTCTCTTCATTTCAACAAGTTGTTTCACAGTAAGTGGTCTCATAAACAGAAAACACATTACTCAAATTAACATGAACACATGAACTAAAGAGAACTCTGAAGATTAAAGTAAGATTTCTTAAGTTATTGAATGTTATTAATTCATATTAACATTGACTGAATTCTAAAAAACCTCCTGTTAGTCTCACACTCACTCACCAGAAACAAAAGCATTTCTACTTCATCACTGAACATCAAGCTGGTCATATATAATATAAACTTTTTTTATATATTAACATTAACTGGATATGAAATACACTACAAATATATTTTTCTGTGCAATATATACTACTTTTTTGTCAACTCATCTTCATTTAAATCTTTCAGTGGTGTACTGGCCCTTTAATTCAGTGCGAGCAGCGCATAAAAAAAAACAACATTTTTTTGACTTGACGCTGAAACTCCCGCTTCACTTCTGCTCACTTCCGGTGTACAATTTTAGCAGTGCAGAGATTACAGAGCTTACAAACTGCAGTTTTGTCATCATTCCACACAAGAGACATCATCTTTACACACAGCACGAAATCAATGAGTTTTCCCCACACTCTTTTGATTGACAATATATTTAATTGGCCCTGATCATCGGATGTTTTTAAAGTATCGGCCGATGACCGTTAGCGTGAAAAATTGCTTTCATCAGCCAATACGGATTATTGGCCGATACATCGGGGCATCTCTAGTATGTACTACATAGGAATATGGCCTACTGGAATTATACAACACAATATGAACAGTTCAATGAATAAATTATTCTGATGTTATGTTAATGCTATCTAACAGCAGAGACTTTTCTGTGTTTAAAATGCTCAGGAGATATGATCCGATCTGAGGGAACTGACCTGGCCTTTGCCCCTTTTGCAGAGCTCAAAAAGAAACACAGATTGCCTGGAGAAAATTTACTGCGCCTGGCACAGCATGGGGAGGAATACAAACAGCAGGGATGAATGTCAGACAAGAAGTGACAGAAGGAAAATAGGGCTAAGAGATATACCATATTAAAGTGAATACCAGTATGATTAAGTGGCACAATATTGATTTTACCATACCGTGGACACCCAGAAATGGCTAATCAGAAGCAGCCACCCCACAACACAAATTAAATATGAATTGGAACAGCTTAAATAATTAATAGAATAATTTTTTTAATGCATGCATTTCAAAATGCACTATTAACTGTTTACATTGTTTGCTGAATAAAATGCATCTCACATTACCCATGTGAGTGGTAACATTAGCCAAGAGAGCTAGTTTTATTAAGCCTAATGGACCCTTTCCACATTTCCATGTTTAGAACCGGTAAACGCAGAGAGCACGCCAAGGTAAAATGTCACAGCATTACTAACAGTTGGGTTTGTTGGTTTAGTTAGGTTCACATTTTACGTAATATTTTGCTGAGTGTAAAGCTCATTGTACACCAAAAGCATCACAGTGCGTTCTTCTGGTGTGGAACATGTCTATACTTTCTTGCATGATTATTATAAACATGCATTACCACTGTATATCATCCCTCAAAGCTCATTAATCTAATGAGATTTTTACTAATTCACAAAGCTTGGATTTTAACCGAGGCCATAGCACATGCTGTTACAGTATTATAGGTATAGGGATACACCATACACTATATATAGAGATCAGTGGATCCACCACAAAATAAACCCTGAATTTAGTACTTTTTAGTTTTTCTAGCTTAAGATCATGACCATACCACATGAAAATACGCTTATTTTTATTTCATATAGCGCCTGTGGACACTTCCAGTGGCCAGTGAAAAGGCCATTTTGATCAACATGACAGCATCCTGGATGTAGCACCGTTGCGGTCTGCTTTAAAATGGGCTTAAAGTGCCCCCATTATGGTTTTTCAAATATTACCTTTCATGTAGTGTGTTATAGAGCTGCTTGTGAATGTAAAAAGTCTGCAAAGTTTCAAAAATCAAAGCACACGACAAACGGAGTTATTGACTCCCAAAAGAAGGAAGTGATTCTGAACGAAACGAGTCGTTAGTGAATCCAGACTCACTTCCTACACAACACTCCGAAGGTTTGTAACAAAAAGCCCCACCTCTGGTCTTGATTGGCTGCTCACAAAGAGATGGAGCTGAAACTCGTTATGGTAGTGGGAGTTTCCTTTCTGAAACACGTCGACAGCGGTAGACTAATCACAACAAACTGGGACATTTGACCAATCAGAGCAGAGTATGCTCTCTGAACGGAGGAGTTTAGACGGAATCCTTTAGAACAGATCATTTAACAAGTTGTAATGCTGCAATTTAAATTATTTCCCATTATTGTCTATGGGGCCGGAATAACACCATTTTCCGAAGATTCCGAAACATGACATGTATATGCCAGGTCTACTCCTTATATGATGTTGACATATATCGGTATTTGTAATGATTGTATTTAACTCGAGTTTTTAATATAATAGGCTTTATGGTCTGTTTTTTTATTATATAATTCTCCTCATTAAGCTGAGCATTTTGATATGTCACATGTCTATGTTGTGGATGTTTTGTGATTCCACTTATTTTTAAAGAAGCACTGTGTCAGCATTAGGTATTGCACAGTCTGAGAGTCCTTTTGTGTTGTATGTACAAGAGCATTTAGGATTCATGACCTCATGCCTTATGTAGGATCATGGTGGTACTCTGCATCCAGTTCATTATTACTCTGGAAAGTTAGATATATTTGCTCAAGGCATGATCCCATACCTAAGAGCAGTACAGACAGTACAGCATGGGCCCATGCCTAAGAGCAGTACAAGCAGTACAGGCACCTAGCTCTTCAAGCCTGCTCAAGTGTAGTGTTAGGGCAAACCATAACAGTCAGGTGCCCACATTCTGTATCTGCACTAATGAATCAAGCTAAAGTCACCTCTGTCACCTGCTCCTGTTGGGGAAATTGGTTAACTACACACACAGCCCCGAATGTTGTTTTGCAACATGCTCCAGTCAATAACCCATCATCTTGTATGATGTCTGCAATGACTGAGGTTTCTTTAGAGGATGGAGATGAAGTGACTCTTGACTGTTATGCTTATGTACTCATCTCTAAGTGAAATTGTTGAAACTCCATTGAATAATGTTGATTTTGAAATGTTTGTTGATGGTTCGGCTCAAGTTATTGAAGGTAACAAACGAGCAGGATATACAGTGGCTTCTTTGTCTGATGTAGTAGCTTCTGGTCACCTGCCGGATCACAAGCTGCAGAACTGATAGCATTAACTAGAGTATGCACACTGGCTTCTGAATCAATGGCTAACATCTATACAGACTCTAGATATGCATTTGGGGTTGTTCATGATTTTGGTGTTATATGGCAGAGTCGTCAATTCTGTGGCTCAGGTGGTAGAGCGGGTTGTCCACTAATCGTAGGGTTGGTGGTTCGATTCCCGGCGCACATAACTTCACATGCTGAAGTGTCCTTGGGCAAGACACTGAACTACAAGTTGCTCCCAATGGCAAGTTAGCACCTTGCATGGCAGCTCTGCTACCATTGGTGTGTGAGTGTGTGAGTGAATGAGACACAGTGTAAAGCGCTTTGGATAAAAGCGTTATACAAGTGCAGACCATTTACTAGTTACCATCTAAATATCTTCTGGGTCCCCCATTAAACATGCAGAATTAGTCAAAGACCTAATGTTTGCTATGACTCTTCCTAAACAGTTAGCAGTGATAAAATTGAACACTTTTTCACACTACCTGTTGTTACCCAGATGAGGATGGGTTCCCTTCTGAGTCTGGTTCCTCTCAAGGTTTCTTCCTCTTAACATCTTAGGGAGTTTTCCTTGCCACCGTCGCCACTCAGTGGCTTGCTCAGTTGGGATAAATTCGCGCCTTTAATATCTATATACCGTGTTGATATTTCTGGAAAGCTGCTTTGAGACAATGTCGATTGTAAAAAGCGCTATACAAATAAAATTGAATTGAATAAAATTGAAAGCACATCTTACTCCTAAGACTGCAGAAGCTCAAGGTAATGCTCTTGCAGACACCGCTGCTAAACAAGCCTGTTTATACACCACTGTGCAGGTCTGTGCTGGCATGTCAACACCTAATGTCATTGTGCCTCCAGACTCTCTTATTGATCTCTACAAAGATGTTCCCCTTTATGAGGCTTGGATATGGTTAGATAAAGGAGCTATTGCTGACTCATCTGGCTGCTGGACCAAAGGGGGAAAGTGTGTTGCACCCGAGTCACTGCTACCATATCTGGCCCAGCAGGTTCATAACTGAGGTCACATTAACCCAGCAGCAATGACTAATCGTTTCTCACGTCAATGGTGGAACCCTGCGTTCAGAACAAAAACAGCAGAAAAAGCCAAACGATGTGTTGCATGTCAACAAAATAATGATATTCCAGCAACATCAACAGTAGCAGCACACACCCCAGCCCCACCGGGGCCTTTCTGACATCTACAGGTAGACTACATCTCAATGCCTCCATGTAAAGGAAAGCCTGATGTCTTAGTAGTTGTGGACAAATTCTCAAGATGGGTAGTATTCCCATAGGTCGAGCCACTGCCACACATACAGCTAAATGTTTGATCAATGACTTCATACCGAGATGGGGTTTGCCTGATTCAATTGACTCAGATCAGGGTACACACTTTACTGGGGAAGTTGTAAAGGAAGTAGCCAGGATGTTTAAAATCAAGTGGAATCTTCACTGTCCGTATAGGCCACAAGCCTCAGGTCAGGTAGAAAGGGAAAGCAGGACAATTAAGACAAGGCTAAGTAAAATGCATCAGAAAGGTATACCATAGGTTGAAGCTTTGCCAGCACTATTATGTAGCATTAGAGCATCCCCAAATCAGTCAGTTGGACTCTGTCTACATGAAATTATTACAGGACACCCTATGTCTATGCCAGGGGTCATTGATCTCAGAAGTGCCAACGTACACATTGCTTCAGATGGCTTGATAGCTTACTGTGAAAATCTCACTCAGGCAGTACAGAAGGCTGGAGACAGGGTAACTACGTGTTGGCAACCTCCACCTGAAGGGGGACATGCTATCATTCCAGGACAGTGGGTAATGATAAGGTCCTTTAAGAGTAAACCCTTAGAACCTAAGTGGCAAGGACCATACCAGGTATTGTTAGTAACAGATGCTGCAGTATTGTGCCAAGGAAAGAAAACTTGGATTCATGTCTCTCACTGCAAAGTATTTCCACCATCCACAGGGACAGAGTAGGACACACGAACCAGTAAGGAGCCCCGGGAAGAACCAAAGTGCAAGAGGCTTCAAGGACCACCCTGCGTTGAAGACTCTCTCATAGGTTTCCCCTCTCAGTAGTTTATCCCCACCTAGCTGGTCCTAGGTGTCCTAAAACTACAGATTAGGGCATGAGGGGGAAAAATAAAGAAAACTATACGATCACAAAGATTTTACACATCAAATTTAAGATGCAAATGCTGCTCTTCTGCTGGTTCTTTTTCTTTGTGTGTTACAGACACCAGTACAGGAGCTGTGCCAGATTTATTGCTGCAACATCCTCATCATTACCAAGACAGAAACCCTTGGCCAAGACATCTGTAGAAGACCATCTGGCAGTCAAGAAAATTCTGGCCTGAATTTACCATGCACCACTGGATTATACTAGTGACTTATACTAGTGACATACACGATTATGGCCAAAATGATAATCCCGATTATTTTGATCAATATTGAGATCTCGAGTTATTTATCACAATTATTAATTGATTTTAGGGACAACATATTTTTATTGCACTTTCACATTTAAATGAATAGACCACTGCTTTCACCTCCATGCTGTGCTACATTCCTGCTAATGTACAAATCTTTGCATCAAATTAGACTGGTCCTTAAA
>JANDJT010000103.1:11137154-11147154 GCA_024331685.1 Stegophilus panzeri
CTTGTATTGTTCTCTGCTTGATATATCGCTTTGCTTGTATTTTCTCATTTGTAAGTCGCTTTGGATAAAAGTGTCTGGTAAATGAATAAGTGTAAATGTAAACATGCCCCGTGCCGTGTGCAGACCAACTAATTGAGGAGATTAGTTGACAACGATTTTCATAAATGATTATTATCGATTAGTTGCATTTAAGAATACATTTAAGAATAGTTTTTTTTTTTTTCATTATTATGTATGTATCAGACTTGGTAGTTTAGAGAAGCAACAGCATCAGCTGTATTACACTGTTAAACAGAGTTGCTAAGTGGAGGTCTCTGCCAGATCCTGTTCACCTTTGTGTGAGTCAAACAAGAATGGCTTACTGAAGCCATCACCTGTGGTATGTGTTGGCTCTTGGTGCCTCCATCCCAGTCACTGACGACCATCATTCATGAATTAATAATTGTCTGAGTCAAATGTAAATATAATGGCTTAGGTGTGGACCTTCGTTTTTTTTCTATGATAATGAAGTAGTCGGCGTGATATAGTTATGTTGATTGGATTAAGGGCTGGTGAAACTCCATTGTCTGGGGAGGGTTCCTACAACTGCTTACTTCCTTTGTACACTTTGTTTACCGTCATCAACTGAGTGCCTTGACTTTCCATGGAAGCACAGCCCCCTAAATATCTTTAAAACTACAATGTATAGCTTAGTGTTTTAGACTTGATGACTGCAGCGCAAGACAGCACATTCTGACCTGTAGACTGATGCTCCTGATCTTCTGCAATAAAGAATCCTGTTGAAGCTTTACCCAAGTCTCCTGGTCTTCACTTCTGAGTTTCCAACAGGGGTTACCGTGCACGTGACATCACGTGACTTGCATGTGACGTCACTAGAATACCGACAAAGTAATTCTCCTCACTGAGCTGGGTGTTTTGATATGTCACATGTCTATGTTTTGTGATTTCACTTATTTTGGGGGTGATTGTGTATGTGACATCACTAAAATACCCATAATGCATTACTGTACACTGAGTTGAGCGTATGGTCATCCCCCATAATGCAATTCTCTCCACTGAGCTGATCAATTTGATGTCCGACATGGTTGCAGTAGTTTGTTGCTTAGTTTATGTCCTCTTAGGTCCTACAACTGATTTCTCAATGAGTGTGTATGGGGGAAAATTAATCTGGAAATTTCACATGACATACATGGGAATGGTGAGGAAAGTAATCTCCAGAGAATTCAGAGTGATTTCAGATATGATCCGTATCTGTGAGTTAAACGGTGCGGGACTAGTTAGGTGCAGAATATTTCCTATGGAGAAAGTAAATCTAAAAAACGGTATTTCTGTTTGCCTGTGTGCTCCTCTAGACTCTTTATTTTACATTAGTGTATATTGGGAATTCTGACAGGAAATTCCATGCAATGTGCACGTGGGATCTATTCCCAAATGGGATTTCCTGATTCTCTGGACAAAGCCGAACACATGGACATGTCATTCATGTCTCTGTCACTGACGGTGTGGGAGTTTGGGGGGTTACACATGTTCCTATTATTTTCAATGGGGCCGGAATAACACCATTTTCTGGACATTTCTGGAGAAAATTCTGAAACATAATGTGTACATGCCGGGTCTACTCCCTAAGACATACAAGACGATATGTGATACGAGCATGTCAGCCGAACGACATCCAAGCTGTGACACCCGTGATTTATTCCCCATTCATTCTCTAAGGGTGATATATATGCAATTTTTTTGGTCTGCAGTTTGCACATTGTAAGTCGGATCCCTTATAAAAGTTATAGCACACCTCTCCTCAATAAGCTGGTCGATTTGAGCCCTGATTCATATCCATAGCTTTGTCAAGACAACATAATAATTATAAGCTTATAAAGCAGAACAGTATACTGGCTTTGTCAAGCCAACATAATAATAAGTATGAGCAAGAATAATAGTGATGCCCCACCACCACCACCACTACTACTACTACTACTACTACTACTACTAATAATAATAATAATAATAATAATAATAATAATAATAAGTATGTAAGGGGGCGGCTGTGGCTCAGGTGGTAGAGCGGGTTGTCCACGTGGTAGAGCGGGTTGTCCACTAATCGTAGGGTTGGCGGTTCGATTCCCGGGCCACATGACTCCACATGCTGAAGTGTCCTTGGGCAAGACACTGAACCTCCCGATGGCAAATTAGCGCCTTGCATGGCAGCTCTGCTACCACTGGTGTGTGAGTGTGTGTGTGTGAATGAGTGAATGAGACACAGGGTAAATGTGCCATTTACCATTTACCAAGTATGTGGCACAACAATAGTGATGCAAGCACCACTAAATAGAGTTGACATTTTCTGAAGAAAATGTGAGTGGTGATTGCCACTCACACTTACAATTCGACACCTACATGCAGCTGCACATACCGCTCAGTAGGGGGAGCTACGTGTGTGTTGAAGCATAACTAATTGGTATCTGTAATGATGGTATTTAACTCGAGATTTTAATATAATAGGCTTCATGGCAGTCCGAATACCCATACTGCAATTCTCCTCATTGAGTCAAGAGTTTTGATAGCCGAGAGTCTATTTTGTGGTTGTTTTGTGATTCCACTTATTTTGGGGGTTACCATGCACATGACATCACGTGACTTGCATGTGACGTCAATAGAATACACATAAGGCAATTCTCCTCATTGAGTCAAGCGTTTTAATGTCACATGCCTATGTTGAGGTAGTTTTGTGATTCCACTTATTTTGGGGGTTAACGTGCACTTGCCGTCACTAAAATACCCATAACGCATTTCTGCACACTGAGTTGAGGGTATTGTCAATCCCCATAATGCAGTTCTCTTCACTGAGCTGATTGTTTTGATGTATGGCATGGCTGCAGTAGTTTGGTGATTAGTTTATGGCCTCTTGTTTCCTGATTTCTCAATGAGTGTGTATGGGGGAAATTTCATCGGGAATTTCCTATCACATGTATGTGGTAATGGCGAGAAAAGTAATTGGACACATCTGCTGAAAATTTCCCATATTCCCTGTTATGGAATAACGCCATTTTCCAGACATTTCTGGCGAAAAAAAAAAAAAAAAAAAATCAGAAACGGTGATGTGTATATGCCAAATCTACTCCCTAAGATGTACGAGAGGATATGTGATGAAGATGTCAGCCAAACAACGTCCGAGCTGTGGCACCCGTGTTTTATTCCCCATTCATTCTCTATGGGAAAAGTGCACGTGGGAATGCTAAGAAAAGTAATAGCATACCTCTCCCAATGGGGCCGCACGTTTTGAGGTATGTTTTGTGATGATGACGTGAAGTATGTGAGATATCAATATTGATGCTTTGCTATGCAAGCAATAACAATAATAATCATCATCATTATTAAAATAAAGTTACATTTCTTAACACCTTTTTCAAATATGATACATAATCTGCATAGTGGAAAAATATCATGGTATGAATTTCAGCACATATCACCCACCCCTAAAAGACATGAAGCAAGAAGTGAGAGGAGAGTGGCACCAAAAGCAAGATAGGAGGAGATTGCAATGAAAATCCTAAAATGAATACATATGTTTGAAATAATCCTAACTTTGGAATCTTGTTGGTAAGAAAATGAAATCTTTACTGTGTGGTATGAAGCCTTAATGGTTCATAATCATTAACATACTTCTAACTAAAAAATGCCTCGGAGGTAGGCCAAGAAAACAAGTTTCAGACATTGTACACAAAATAAGCTAGTTGCAATAATGACAAACAAGCATCTCCAAAAATCTTCAAAATCACTTCCATATGAAATAAAAGAAAATCAGTTTAAAATTCTTTGCATGCCCTTGTATAGCATCACCTCAAGCAGGTAATCAGTTAAACAGGTAATCTCACAGATTAAATGGTTGGTGTGTATGCACTGAAAACATGCTCACCTGGACACCCTCTTGTCTGTTTGGACACTCTCATTGTCTGCCAAGTTAAGGGAGGCAAGTGATATACTGGAGACAGAGTATCCCCGGGGTCGTGACCCTGGAGAAATATGCAAACCATATACATAAACAGAAACATAAAGCGAATATCTAAAAGCCAGAAGAATGCAAGCTAATTGCAAAAGTTAATTACAGCTGTACAGGTGTAATCAGGGAAAGCTTATGTTTACACAGAGTTTAAAGCTACAATATGCATGCAAAAAAAATATAATTACTGAGTCAGGGGAAGAAAGAACTTTATAATATGATGCCCATGAGCTACTCTAAGTTGCCCTGACAGTCCTATGTAGTATTTCACAGTCAGCACTGTATCCAGTCTTGGTTATATTGGGTGACAGTGAGTGAGCTGAACCCTCTGCTCACCTGAACTGTGTCTCTTTAACCTCATTTAATCATCTTTGAGCATTTCACATATTTGTTTGCAAACTTTTAACATTTTTATAAAACTCAGGAGATATTGTTAGAGTACCATGCATTCTATGCATTTATTCTAATTCCTGTGCATTTTTTAAAAATTACATGTTGAGTTATTCAGCCATTCAAATTGATGGAAACTGATGTTTGGACATTGCATTCACAGATATAAACCAATTAGTTATTATTTGCCATTTATATATGGATCTGTATCCCCACGATGATTATATGAATCAAAATTCTTTTGGTAAGTTTTTGTCTGGAGTATCTCGAGATGCTGCATACCTAAAAAAAAAAAGTAAAAAAAAAAAAAAAAAAAAGTGTTTTTTCAGAAAATTAGAATAGTGGATAAACTTTATAGATAAACATATAAATGTGATTTAGACTTGTTATGGCTTAAAGCAAGGATTCAGAGGAAGCAAGAATTATATGCTAGCATGCACGGCTGCATAGTTATCAGCAAATTTGCATTTTGTTAATTATAGTGCCACCTTGTGGCCGATTCTCAAGGAATTTGGTACACAGCCTTGTTTTGAAACTAAATTGTAAATTTTGGACAAGTGGTTCAAAAGTTATGACCATAAACGTACTTCCAAATTAGACTAAGAAATTCACCCAGTGGTGGTGCTAGAGCATTGGCAGCACTCAGCTAAAATTTGGTCAGAATGTTCCCCAATCAGTGTGCCAAATGTCAAAATTTTTTACTAGACCGTTCTATGGGCTTCCATAGACACTCTAGCCAGAAGCTTGCACCCATAATAAAAAATCCTTACAAAAACAATATAGTTTCAGCATTTCAAGTTTCAGTGCTTGAATCCCTAATAAAATACACAGAGAGCATAATAATCCATAATTGGAAATGACAGGCATTATAGTTAGTTAATGGCCTATCTGCATCTAGCACCCCCAGAGATGTGCAGAGCCTCAAACCCTACATTCAGCCTATAGTCCAGTGCACACAGTGCACTGTGAGATTACAGAGGCGCAATCCTCTACCCTTCAACCTTATATTTTGGCTAGCTAGCTAACACTATGAGACTAGTTCATCCTGTTACTGCATGTGCTGGATATGTGAGTCATTCAGTGTGAATTCAGTTAGGGTTGTTGCTACGTGTCTCAGGCGAAAACTGACTTTTAAAGTGGGGGCTATACACCCTTAATATCACTCACATTTGGAAATGTTGCACTTTTCCCCATTTTGAGGACCCCATAAGAAAAGGAACTGGCCTTCTGTGGTGATTTCTGAGCACTTACAATTTGTCTTTATATCTGCCAAATTACATGTTGCTGGGAATAATATTTAACATTAAATCCTAAACATGGCTTCCCAGATGTAAGAATTCAGCCAAAATACTTTGGTTTTAGGTCACAAGAAAAAATGGTAAATGGTCTGCACTTATATAGCACTTTTATCCAAAGCGCTTTACACTGTGTCTCATTCAACCATTCACACACACATATTCACACACCAATGGTAGCAGAGCTACCATGCAAGGCGCTAACTTGCCATCGGGAGCAACTTGGGGTTCAGTGTTTTGCCCAAGGACACTTCGGTATATGGAGTCATGTGGGCCGGGAATCGAACCACCAACCCTACGATTAGTGGATAACCCGCTCTACCACCTGAGCCACAGCTGCCCCTTAAAGTATCAAGAAAAAAGAATCAACAAAATCTGAGACATGCAGCAACAACCCTTTCCGAATTGACATGAAATGGCCCATGTGCTGATCCTGCAGAAAGAGCACAGTTATACCTTAGTGTTGCCAATGTACAGGCACTGCTGCTAAAAAACAACTAAAAGAAAAGCTCTTACTGAGAAGTTTTCCTCCTTCATCTGGTACTCTGATAACTGTGATAGTTACATTATAGTAAGCACAATAAAGTTATTTTATTCTCAAATCATAAATATTTGGACCGCATCCCAAACTATATACTACCGTATAGTATTGGTGTCTTTACTATTTAGGCACATTGCTTAGTTTTGACATGCAATCCTGAATTCTCTCTGATGCATTACTTGCCACTCTAATTAATTTATGAAATGTACATCGCAATGGTATATTTTTACCAGAAGAATTCCAGTAAGGAATTCTAATCTCTTACATCCTGTAAGTCATGTGAGTTGAGTTCATGTATCTTTGTTTGCCAAGCAATAGGGTCACAGTATTCCCTGCTTGTATATGGCACACCATTTTAAGGTTGGGTTTTCATATTGTGTCTGTTGCTTATATCCATTATACCCATGTTTGTCCATAGCAGAGATATGCAATCTGCACTGTAGGTTTTTGAATGAGTAGCTGCTGTACCTGTGTATGTCTGAGCAGGTGGTTTAGGAGACTCAATGATGTCTCTGTGCATGGACTTGGGACGGGGCTTCTTCTGTTTGATGCTTGGGGGATGGGGTTTAATGACCGTATCCATGTCCTCCATCAGTTTGAGCTGCCTCCTCCTCAAATATTCATTTTTGATGAACTCCCGTCTTGCCTTCTCCTCCTCTTTCTTCTGACGATCCTCTTCTGCTTTCAGTCTGTCCAGCAGAGGGCAATAAATGGCTCATCCATACAAAACTCGATTAAGACTCATAAATCTTCAGAGATATTAGGCCCTTTAAACAAATATGACTATACAGTTACTCTAACATTTGCTAAATTATTGCTGAATAGGAAAAAAAAAGTTTTTAGCTTTCTGGACCTATACGTGTTCCGCTATAGAGAGAGCTAACCTTGATATTTCCTTCTTCTGCTCCATCTCTTGCTCCTGCAGTCGTTTCTTCATCTGCATTTCTTTCTCTCTCCTTAGCCTCTTCTCCAGGAGAGCTGCTCTCTTCTGTGCAATGTCTTCCTCACCTTTTTGATCATCCTAAATGAAAACAGGTACAAAGCAGCCAAGTCAGAGACACCTGACAAAGATCACAAATCAAGCAGAAATACAAACCACCACAATCAAATGGTTCTGGCTCGACACACACACACCCCAATACACAATATACATGTGCATATGAACACACATAGGCCCCAACCTTAACAAAAACATTCCTTCTCCTGAGTCACAATGCAGACACAATCACGGTGCCAAAAATACTCATGACTACAAATGTAAGAGAAAAACACACATAAGAACACAGTCAACCAAGCCCAGAGGTACTAATCAGCTCAAAAAGCATACAATTAATCATGAATATAAGATTATGATTCAATTCATTTATATTACTGTCATTTGATTTATATAACTAACTGTTGCACACAGTATGATTCGCTGAAGCTGATTTGCTAAAGTTTTGCAAATATCTTTGTAGTTATGCTTTTCTAAAACAGCTGACATGCTTACCAGTAATGCATTAATGGAATGCCATCTGTATTAAGGATTTAATTGTATGAATTTAGTTTGAGGAATAACGGTTAACTTATTTTTTGTTTTTTCCGTCCAAAGTTATACTATCGACTTGAAAAATGCTCATAATGTAATATTTGTCTACTAAGAAATCATTTATAGTTCAAATGGTCAAATTAAATTACTAGTAGAGGTCAGAGACTCAGTCTGTCTTTTTTGGAACTTTATTGTTTATTATTAGTAAAAGACTATTTTACTTTAATGCCAGTGCCAGTAGATCCTGCAGAGCACCAATTTTTAATAAGAAAATTAAAAAGTGCCAGCCCATAAAAACAACTTGAATGAACTCTGAACTTTTCCCGCCAATATGAGCCCTGACTTAACTACCTAGCTTAACTAATACAGCATTGTATTGTTTATTTTATTTTATTTATATTACCTTGACTTGTGAATAGAGCAATGGGTGGTTATCACAGAAATTTAAAGTGTTTTAACCTCTTCGCAGCCACTATTTTCCACCACAATTTACAAAATTAGGTATTGTTGACCTTCGGACAACTTGATAATTTTTTAAATATCCAAAAAAGCTTCCCTGCTGAATTAAAGCATTTGTCTGGTGAGAATACTGCTGATATATGTCATTTTTTACACCATGTCTGCTCTGTACATTGTCAAAAGGTATTAGGACTAGCCAAAATTGAGCAAGTGGCACCTCACACACACGTGACACACTCACAGGAAGAATTCCTTGGATGAAGTAGACTGCAGGGTTTCTTAAATAGGATTTCCATCTGTAGATTCTAACTTCCCAATATCTGGTCAAGGTACTATACATGTAATAATTACAAATAATTGGACATTTAAGGTGAGTTTATCCAAAAGAGCCAATACATCATGACAGCAAAATACTGTATAAATAAGCCCTAGACGCATAAATATCAAATCAAACTGAGACTAATTTAAAGAAGAACCACTGGTTACATCACTTGGGGTTAGCACCTTCTGTCGTATTCATTCATATTTAAATGAATAACATCTAACCAACAACATTCATACTGCAGTTTTACTGGTGTTTCATAGCTGCTAACATGCTCAGCTAACCAAAAGACCATATTTGAGTGTAAAGAGTGAAAACACACACAGCAAAATAATGTGATGTGTTTCGTGAGCTCAATGGTATGTTTCTATGGTTAGTGACATAAAACAAAAGGTCCTACCCTGTAGAAGAACCCACAACACATCTTCTCCACCCTGCCCTCCATCACTTTCCCACTTTCCAGTTCGTGATCCTCCAGAGGCTTCAGTTCAGAGAGAGGCACCTCAGTTAGGTCCTTCCCACCCTGGGCCTGACCTTCCCCTGTGCCATCTGTACTAATCACTTCCAAATGCTCCGTTACTGTCTGGGACTGAACCTGAAACGCTGCTGTTGTCTTGATGGGTCCGCCATCTTCTGATGGTTTCTCTTTCATATCTTGATCTTTTTTCTTCTCTATCTCTTCTTTTGCTTTTTGGTTCGCTGTGACTTGGCTGGACAGAGCATCACCGGAAATCTTTTCTGCATCTGTTCCAGGTTGCTTGTCTGTAGACCCCACTGCTAGTGCATTTACTTCCTCTTTATTTGTGTGATTCTCATCTGTAGGTCCCTTGTCATGTCCCAGGTATGCAAAAGAACTAGTTTGTGTTTGTCGAGGGGAGAACCTGCGCAGCCTAGGTAGACTGTCCACTGACTGTGGGGTGTTTAACATACGACTAAATGGGGTGAATTTCAGCTCACTTTGGCGTGGAGTACGGGTTGTTCTGGCATGGAATGAAGCAGACTTTCTCTTTATGGGGGCAGGTGAGCGTTGTGTGGTACGGGGTGACCCTGTGGAGGACAGGTTTGGGGAAAGAGACCCCACAGATCCACGACTCACAACACCACTGCTGCGCAGCTCACACAGGTGTTTCTGTAATGAAATTTGTGTTTGGATTTGAGTATGTGGAGGTGAGATCACCCAGGCTTGCTGCTCACGTAGATGCATGATGTGTTCTTGCTGCTGTGCCAGGCGCTGCATTTCTGTCTGCAGGAAGCTCAGTGATGCATTCAAGCGTTCGATCGAGCGTGTGTACTCTGCCAAGTCTACCACTTCTGCACTCCCTCCATCCTCTGGGGTCAATTTAAGTGGTGCTCCATCGGGCTTGCACCTCTCTAATTGAGAGTTGCTATCGTTTGTTTTCAATAGTTGTGGTTGTACATTTTGCTTCTCATCTAGAGTTCTGCAACTTCCACTACCACCCCCTAGTGG
>JANDJT010000103.1:11182605-11194007 GCA_024331685.1 Stegophilus panzeri
AGACATTAATGGCTGTGTGTTGAGTTATTTTGAGGGGACGGCAAATTTACACTGTTATACAAGCTGTACACTCACTATTTTACATTGTAGCAAAGTGTCATTTCTTCAGTGTTATCACATTAAAAGATGTAATCAAATATTTACAAAAATGTGAGGGGTGTACTCACTTTTGTGAGATACTGTATGCCTGACTGACTGAATATAAAGTAAACCATTACTTGGAACAGCCTTCTTCCATTCAGATCTGATAAATTGGTTGTCAAGGACTACCCCAAGGTTTGTGCACTGTCAAATGGTGTGACATGAGAGCTGTCCAGAAAGATAATAAGAGTGATATAGTGGAAGTGATAGAAAGTGGGCAAGCCACTGACTAGCTGTTTGTGTGTCATAGAAAACACCCCAAGAGGGCGCCACTGTCTAAAGACAAGTTAGCCTGTGATTGAGCAAGAGGGTCAAGAGGCACCTTCTTCGGTTAAAAGCAATTTGATGTACTCTATAGCTACCACCTGAGTGGCATGGGAGTGTTGTTTATAGAAATTTGTGAAGTGGCTGCATGGAGCTCACCATCTACCTTTGCCAAATGTTACATTTTGAATGTTGCTTTATCACAGTCCTTTTGCTCTGTGGTGATTTAGAGTGATTAACTCAATAAAGAACAGTATCAGAATGTTGAGTAATTCTTATCCTGAACAAAAAAAAGTGTATTAGCACTTGAGATATTTTCAGCTTTAAAAGCCTAACGACCAGTATCAATACCTTGAGCCTTGAGTAATTCTTGAGTGGGTTTAGTATTACACTGGTCAGCCATAACATTAAACCCACCTGCCTAATATTGTGTAGGTCCCACGTGTGCCAACAAAATAGCTCAGACCTTTCGAGGCATGGACTCCACAAGACTTCTGAAGGTGTTCTGTGGTATCTGGCACCAAGACGTTAGCAGCAGATCCTTTAAGCCCTGTAAGTTGTCAGTTGCAGCCTCCATGGATCGGACTTCTTTGTCCAGCACATCCCACAGATGCTCGATTGGATTGTGATCTGGGGAATGTGGAGGCCAAGTTGGACAATTTTTGCAGTGTGGCAGGGCACATTATCCTGCTGAAAGAGATCAGTGCCATTAGGGAATACCATTGCCATGAAGGGGTTTACTTGGTCTGCAACAAAGTTTACGTGTAAAAGTAACATCCACATGAATGTCAGGACACAAGAATTCCCAGCAGAACATTGCCCAGAGCATCACACTGCCTCAGCCAGCTTGTATTCTTCCCATAGTGCATCCTGGTGCCATCTCTTCCCCAGGTAAGGCGCCGGGCACGCACCCGGCCGTCCACTGATTCATCAGACAAGGCCACCTTTTTCCATTGCTCCTTGGGCCAATTCTGATACTCACATGCCCTTTGTAAGCACTTTCTGTGGTAGAAGGGGCAGCAAGGGAACTTAGCAGCCCCATACGCAGTAAGTTGTGATGCGCTGTGTGATCTGACACTTTTCTACCATAACCAGTATTGACGTTGACAGCAATCTGTGCTACAGTAGCTCTTCTGTGGGATCGGACCAGACGGGCTAGCCTTCTCTCCCCACACACATCAATGAGCCTTGGACACCCATAACCCTGTCGCTGGTTCAATGGTAGTCTTTCCTTGGAGCACTTTTGGTAGATACTAAATCACTGCATACTGTGAGCAACCCACAGGACCTGCCGTTTGGGAGACGCTCTGACCCAGTCGTCCATCACAATTTGGCCCTTGTCAAAGTCACTCAGATCCTTATGCTTGCCCATTTTTCCTACTTCCAACACATCAACACTGAGAACTGACTGTTCACTTGCTGCCTAATATAGCCCACCCATTGACAGGTGATAATCAATGTTATTGACTTAACCCGTCAGTGGTATAATGTTATGGCTGATCAGTGTATTTTGGAAAGTTCTCTAGTATTGTTTGATATAATGCAACTTCAAAATGAGTTATGAAACCTCACAACAACTCAACTAGTTCTAAAGGAAACAGCGCTGACAGTTTGGAACAAAAGGAAGTTGAATGTTACATATGTAATTATGGTTCTAGAACTGAGTGGAGACCCATTAGGACACCTGGGTCACTCAGGCTGAATGGCCATAGGATGAGTGTGACATGGCATGGAACTTTTATAGGCTTCTCATGTGGGGTCATGGCCACAAGGTGAATAGTTTTTGGCATGAAAATGAGCAAATAAGAATACTCCCTTAGTTCTGAAGGAAACTACTTTGGTGGTCCTCAATTCAGTCATAGAATAATGACCATCATAACCTTCCATTTTCGTAATATTTTATTAACAAACCTTTAGTCACATTAGTGTTTAGTATGTGCAAGTTAGTAGTCTTAGTTCTTTGCAGTGGTCACCAATACATATAGAATGTGCCCCATATTCACATTGTAAGTCTCCTTGTTAGTCCCAGTTATCAGATTTATAAATTTAACATATCTTTGTATAAAACCAACCTTTTGGACTGCAGGTTTGGCCTCAAGTGTATTTCCTACTCTTTGCTCTTGAGCCATGGTCTCTCTCAAGTATTCATTAACCTGCAA
The DNA here is from genome assembly GCA_024331685.1 of Stegophilus panzeri. Classification (NCBI taxonomy): domain Eukaryota; kingdom Metazoa; phylum Chordata; class Actinopteri; order Siluriformes; family Trichomycteridae; genus Stegophilus; species Stegophilus panzeri. The sequence goes on from JANDJT010000103.1 coordinate 11,185,170, forward strand.
TGAAACACACAAACAAGCTGCAAGTGAGTTCATTTCACTCTTCTTAACTGCCATGGACACTGAGAATCATCTGATTCCTTCTTGTGCACACGTGCATGTATCCCTGCACAGGTATACCCGAGACCTCTTAGCAAAGTCACAGTGAGATGACTTGAACCACAAGTATACCAGTTATCCACTTATATCTACAGTTGGAGGTATCCAGGTGATTCTCAGTGTCCATGGCCTCAGCAGTTTCCAACTTGGACATCCTCTGAAATGGGTCGAAAAAAATCCACATGAAAATGGGTCACAGACACAGTTGATGGGCTCTAAATTAGCCATGGCAGCCTCTCCTGATATAGCAGTGGGCTCAGTAGGATTGGATAATGCTAGGCAACACACAGCCCTGAATGCATCATTTCACACAGTGCTTGATATGGCAGAATTCACTATGCCATAGTACAAACTTTAAAGGAGAATTTGTACAGATAGCTCTCTTGTGCTCAAAATCCATTGCATGCATTATAGCTAAAATGATGGATGAGCAGCAGATTGGACCATTGATGCCTATATCACAGTGCTGATAGTCTTACCAGCTGAAGCACTGCATCCAGATTTATGCTGCCCAAATCTTGAATGCAGAGATACCAGTGATTCTCTAGTGCAAATAATATTGCATTGTGTGTGGCACATAATGGAAATACATTAGCCATGTTGCTTCTAGTATTTAGGCAAGCACTTAAATCTACAGAAGTAAGGGACAACTGACTGCATCAGATCAGATTTCTACCCCTCTGTCTCACTCTAGAATCACAGGTGCACTACATGGCCAAAAGTCTTTGGACATCTGACCACCACAAAGTTCAAAGCGCATAATTGTATAAGACATCTTTGAATGCTGTAGCATTACAATTTCCCTTCACTGGAATTAAGGGGCCCAAACCTATTCCAGCATGATAATGCCCCTGTGCACAAGTGCATGAAGACATGGTCTGCCAAGGTTGGAGTCGAAGAACTCGAGTGGTCAGCACAGAGTCCTGACCACAACCCCACTGAACACCTCACTAATGCTCATGTGGCTGAATGGGCAAATCATTACAGCCAGTGTATTCTGAGATGTATACATACAACCTTTTCTGCCATCATGGTCAATGGCATAAGAACACTACTGTACTTGGATGACTGGTACCAAGGAGCATTCCATTCTCCTCACACACATTAAAGTGCTCAGTCCCCACACAATTCTTCAGCAAGGAGCTAGATTTACTGAGAATGCTAGTCACAGTGTCACCCCAAGGTGTGGCAGACATTATTATACTTGGTCAACTCATCTGTCAGAGCTGTACATTGGTGCAGCACATGTACGGTCAAGATCGCGCATACACCCAGGGAAGTAGTGTCTGAAGCCTAGGTGTGAGAAAAATTTGGCAAGGTGTAAGTCCACATTTACGTTGTGGTTCTCCCTGTCAAAATTAAACAGCCCAATGGAACAGGATGTAATCACCAACTACTAAAAAGATTTTCTTCTTCTACTGCTGATTCTTCCCACTTTGCACAGCTACGCACTGTACAATTCAACAAATAGCCCTGCTCGTGACCCTGAGATGGGCAGCAAGACTTTGAATTCCACTACTGCTTTTACCAGTGGTCGGAAAACCATAGTAGCGCCCTCCATCCACTGTCCCAAATGGATGAAAGATTTGGCACACTCATCCTGGTTATCCAGTTAAATTTGGCCCTGTGGAATTAATCATTACCTGAGGACTGAGAGCAGACCAGGAAACACTCCTAAAAGCAACAGCCCCTAGTACACAATTTTGTAGGCCTTTAGGTGGAAGCTGTTCTGTGAATGGTGTGCACCATCGGTGCATTGCCCGATTCAAAAACACTAACTTTTGTCCAAGGATTTCTGAAAGTGTTTTAATAACAAAGTTCATTTCAAGCAGCCTTTAAACTCATAGAACCTAATTAGCTTTGCAGTAGCTACAGAATGGTTTATTGTAATGACCAAATAAAATATAGTTCAAAATTACTACTTTAATAATAATCTAACATTTTAGAGAAAAACAAAAAAATATATTTTTAAATACCAGTGGCTGGGTCCAGGATCTCACCTTGTTAATCCAGGTGGTCACAGCTTCTTCAGCATCATAAGGGAAGTCTTCCTCTGGAAAGAAAGGTGAGTACTTCTGTACACAGGTCAGCACTCTCTCAACACTGATCATCTCCACTGTATATGCCATCATCAGAGTGTCAATCATCGCCAAGTGGGAGCTCTGCAAGTGTGATTGGGGGGTGGGGGGAATGGGGGACACACACAAGCTACTTGGTTGTCGTTAAACATTATAAACAAGTTAGAAGAATAGCATTCACAATGCCTGATTTTAGTTCAACACCACAATAAATGAAGAGCTGTGTTATTTAATAAGTATAATCATAATAAACATGAAATGATAAAACATCATTAGTTATTAGTCATTATTAGGGCTGCAACTAACAATTATTTTGATAACCGGGTGACTATTTTTTCGATTAACCAATTAATCGGATAAAAAGCTAAAGTTTTTTTCAATTAGATTTTGTTTATTATAACAAAATAAACCCCTAAATCATGGTATTTGTGCATGTACTTTTAAAAAATGCAAAAGGTACATACAGCTTTACTAATATAATCTTTAATTTTTACATTTAAACCTTAAATAAAACATTTGTCATTGTCTACAGTTTGTCCAGTTTTAAGCAGCAAAACTTTAAATAATATCCAAAATATAAATCAAAAACAAAGCCAAAAATTGAGTTTTAAAAATATATAGGATAGCATCTGTTACAATGGCTGATTGTTGAGGAATGCATGGGGGATTTCTCCTCTCAACAAATTCACTCATGGAGAACTGTTTCTTTCTGAAATAAATAAATAAATAAATAAACAAACAGCAATTGAGTATGTAAGAAGCAATTTATATGTAAATTAATATTTTCTTTGTTTATAATGATAATTGCTGATGACAAGTTGACAATGATTAATATAAGAAATCTAAATAATATAATTAATACATGTTTTAACCATTTTTGTAAATTTCTTTTACACACATGCTGTACTTCAGATGTGACAATATAAACCAAAAACATCTAAAATATATAATTAATTCATTTAATTTATATAACATAGTAGAGCCGCAGTAGATCGCATTTGAAAAACAGATAAAAGTTAACTGTAGCAGACACACAGAGAAACGCAGCAAGCTCACAGGCTTGTTTAAAAGGACAGGAACAATTATGCACTAATGCACAAATGCATAAGCATTCGACGAAAACCACTACAGTGACTAAAAAAACATATTTTACTGCTGCTATCATCAACTGCCTTTAGATTTAGTGCTTCACTTTGTTCACACCGCTTTAATTTAAACTGTTTCTGTGGTAGCGCTATTTTAATCCATCAATATGCTGCACAACCTGATGCTCGAGACAAAATACATCTAGTGTGACTGTCCCGAAGGTAGTAAACAAAACTGTTTACACAATGGCATGGAATTTAACTAGACTATACCATTTTCACATGTTCATATAATGTGGATATACTCTGGTTTTTGCTTACCGTGCTGTTGTTTCACCTTCACCAACGTATTTTCGTTTCATGTGCTCGTGCACCACTGTGGTACTCCCGTGCCACACAAGCTCAGCTTTGAATAACATGCAAGTTACCATCTTCTTTGCTGCATTTAATGTAAAATGCTCCCATGCCTTAGATGACTTGGGACGCACAATTTTTTTTTTGCTGCCGGGTTATCTGTTTTCTCTGCCATTTCGCACGTGTTTGCGCCTGTGTTTTCATGAAAGCGACGTCATACGTAAACGCCCCTCGTGACGTCAGCAGACCAACTAATCAATAAAGACATTCGTTGCCAACGATTTTCATGATCGATTATTAGCGATTTTATCGATTAGTTGTTGCAGCCCTAGTCATTATGAATCGTTACTTAAAAATTACATTTGTAGGTGTCCATTACAAAAAGCAAACGTTAAACTCCTGTATTGTGTTGTAGCAGGAAAAGGGCGGAAGGCCCAGCTTCTCAGCCCACTAATAAAAATAGACCAGAAACAACTGGTTTAGAATTGCTCAATTGGATGACACTTTCACAAGTCATGTTAGTGCTACCCGCTGCCAGCCCAAACTACTGAAATGGTTTCATACTATGTCCCTCTGCAACTGAATGCTGATAAGTGGCTGCAGAGCCCACAATCTGCAGAACGTGCCAGGGATGTTTGTGTAAACAAGATCCAGCGTGTTCGGCCCCCTCGTTGCAAAGTCAACATGTTGATGAAATTTAGGGAGCACTGACTTGAGATTCGCATGGTTGAAATCTCCAGCGATAATAAACAGTCCATCGGGGTGTGTGTTCTGCAGTTCGCTAATACAGTTCACAGAGTGCCTCCTTAGCATTAGCACTGGGGGGAATGTATACTCCGATTAACAGAATAGTAGTGAATTCCCGCGGCAAATAAAATGGTCTGCAGCTAACAGTCACAAACTCCACCAGCGATGAGCAGTAACTAGAAACTAGCACCGAGTTCTTGCACCATTCCGTGTTGATGTAAACACACAAGCCACCACCGCGAGCCTTACCGCACAGAGCTGCATTTCTGTCGGCACAAAACAAGGCTGAGCCACGTCTCAGTGAAAACAAAGACGAAGCAGTCTCTAAACTCACACCGCGTTGCCTGCTGGAGTCGGATGTAATCCAGTTTATTGTCCAGGGAGCAGACGTTGGAGAGCAGGATGGACGGGAGATCCGGCCGGTTAGGGTTTGCTTTTAGCCTAGCATGGACCCCCACCCTATTCCCACGCTTCCGCTTCCTCGCACACCACTTTTGACGTCCCCTCCTCCGGCCACCGGCATCAGGCAACGCCGAGGACTGGATGCCTGGTCTCCGCAGCAAGCCGAGGTCACGCAGCTTCTCCAGCAGATCATCATGCAGGTTGGTTGTTGCATGATTTCTGTATTTTAGCAGTGTCTGGTGATGGTAAACATGAACACCGGTTTCTCTGATGTCCATGTGCTGTAAAAAGACGGGCTACAAGACCCTCAGGCTGCTGGACCAGACAACATTCCTGGCAGAGTGCTCAGAGGATGTGCAGATCAGCTAGCAGATGTTTTCACTGACATCTTCAACTCCCTGAGCATCGCCATCGTTCCAACATGCTCCAAGGCTACCACCATCATCCCCGTGCCGAAGAAGTCTCCAGTGTCCTGCCTCAATGACTACCGTCCTGTTGCACTCACATCCTTCCTCATGAAGTGCTTCGAGAGGCTCGTCATGAGGCACATCAAGACCCACTCACTGGACCCGCTGCAGTTCGCGTATCGCACCAACCACTCAACAGATGATGCCATCGCCACCACCCTACATCTGGCCCTCACCCACCTCGACAAAAAGGACACCTATGTTCGAATGCTGTTCATAGACTTCAGTTCAGCATTCAACACAATCATTCCTCAGCAGGTGACTGGAAAGCTGAACCTACTGGGCCTTAACACCTCCATCTGCAACTGGATCCTGGACTCCTTGACTGGGAGACCTCAATCAGTCTGGATCGGGAACAACATGTCCAGCACCACCACCACGCTTAGCACTGGCGCCACCCTGGGCTGTGTGCTCAGTCCACTGCTGTTCACTCTGCTGACTCACAACTGTGCAGCAATGTATGGCTCCAATCACACCACACCACAAGTTGGGTGATGACACGACTGTGGTGGGTCTCATCAGCAAGAATGATGAGTCAGCATACAGAGAGGAGGTGCAGCGATTAACGGACTGGTGCAGTGCCAACAACCTGTCTCTGAATGTGGACAAAACAAAAGATGGTTATTGACTTCAGGAGAGCACTCTCCGCTGAACATCGATGGCTTCAGCGGACAGTGAGGACAGCTGAGAAGATCATTGGGTCTCTCTTCCCTCAATCATAGACATTTACACCACACGCTGCATCAGCAAAGCTACCACCATTGTGGATGACCCCTCACACACACACCCCGAAGTATTCAAGCCCTCATGGCCAGACTGTGTAACAGCTTCTTCCCCCAAGCCATCAGACTCCTCAATACTCAGAGACTGGACAGACACACGTTCGCACGCACACACTCTCTCTGAACACCATCCCACTCCCATTGCAATATTTGCACATTCCTGCATTGACTCTGTTGCATTTTTGCTGCTACTGTATTTATAAAAAATATAGTATTTATTTTATTGTCACTATTATACACCTTACCACAAGAACTGCTATGTCCATATTTGGTATAAGTTAATCTGTGGAAGACTAAGTCATAGCATGTTATGTTCACATTTATACCATTTTTAAATTGCATTGTTACTCTTTGGCACCTATCTTCTGCACTACCTATTACATCGGACACTTCTACACTATAACTGTGTACTGATCAGTGCTACACTGTCACTTACTGTGTCCTGTTTTAGTAGTACTGTACTGTCTTGTGTTTTTAGCACACATTTGCATGTGCACTTTATGTAGAAATGTGTAGATCTTATTTAGTTCTGTCGTCGTCTCACGTGTTTAGTGTGTTTTATGTAGCACCATGGTCCTGGAGGAATGTTGTTTCATTTCACTGTGTACTGTACCAGCTGTATATGGTTGAAATGTCAAAGCTACTTGAACTTGAAATAATCTGAATTGTAAACAAAATTCAACAGACTGTGACCTTAGAAATGTTGATTCCATCATAACTGTATTCTTAACAAGACTTCTGAAAACACACCATTCAAACTAACACTGTGAAGAGATCCAACACTCAACATAAATGTTTTGAGCAAAATCAAATACTCAGGTACTTCTCTATTCTTCACTGAATAATGTGCCCAGGTCAGTTTGCTATTCAAATATATTCTCATTCTTTCTTCTTGTAAAAAGCTTTTCTCTTTCCTTTTGTGTACATAAAAACCCCCTGCCTTTGTTCTGATTTCTGGCTATTAGTGAAACACAGAAGGGTGGAGCACTACTAAATAAAACAGATGAGTAGAGAAGCAAGAAATAAAGAACAGAACATAGATTGGTTGCCTCATTTTCCTTCTATCTTGCAGTGCTTTGGGTGTCATGACAGGAAAGGAGAGAAAGGAAGGAGAGAAAGAGGAGACTGTGTCCTCTGTGTGTGTGCTCTTGCTTTCAAGCCCCACCCAAAGTCATATTGCAGCATTAAATACACGCATACACATGTCTAATCAAAGAGCCACACATGTACATAAAATGTTCTCTCTCTCTCTCACGCGACACAATTTCATTATTTGTCTTCCACAGCCTACCTCCTGTACACATATAGCATAACCTGTCATAGTGCTAATCATTAAGACACATACACGTGCAGCGATGGTGAAAGGACAAAGATATTGAGATTCTGCAGAGAGATCATTAAAATAATGGTGTACAGTTGATCGTCTCTGCAAATTTTATAAATTGCTGGGAATAAGAGTGTTCTCTAAACTAAGAAATTTTGGTTTGTTTATTTCAGAGCACATATGAGTGAGTGTATTGGGATTGTTGTAATTCAACAATGAGAAGATCAACTCCTCTGCATATACCATGCCTCTTGTGCAGCCAAACTGCATAACCTGTTGCAAAACACACAGAGTATTTCTGTGTGTGTCAAAGACAGATTTTAAACACACTTAGGCACGGAGTATACATAAATATGCTTACATGTCCTTTTCTTGAATGTGTAAGCAAACTCTGTGTGTGTGTGTGTGTGGGTGAGTGAGTGAGTGAGTGAACATATGGGCTGAATTATGTGGGGTCTTTGTCTCCATACATAGGGGACTATGTCTGCAGGCACCACGTCGGTTGTGCCTTCGTCAGTGGATGTTCATGGATCTCCAATTCTCAGTTGGTTCAGCCATGAAAATGATTTCAACATGTTCTTTTGTCAAAGGCATTCTTAAAGGCTATCTGAAAAAATATATATAATATAAAATATATGAAAGTATGAATTTTTGGAAGACATTTTGCTAAAAAGTGTTAATTTCCCCTTTGTATGGAGACTTTTACGACACCCTGCACATTCATAATAAAATGACTAGTCTTACTCTGTCCTAGTAGAGGCAGCTGATATTGAGACACACAGACACACACACACACAAACAAAGGGGGTGCGGAGGGGGACAACTAAAGACTGCAATGCAGAGACCAGCAAAAGACTTCAGAAGTACTGGGCCTCCCTGCCCCCATCCACAGTTGAAGTAATATCCCATGTTGCTTAAATAAACTGCAAACAAATTATATTTTCTGTACAAAAATTCCAAGGCCACAGCTAAAGTAAACATGTTAATAAATAATAATAATAAAAAAAGTTATTGTGTCTGAATTTGGCATCCATCTCTAATGTCTCGCTACATCCCCCTTGCATCCCCACATGGCTCCTTAATGTGCAGTTGCAGTATAGTATGCAAAGTATACAAATAAAGTGAAAAGAATTTTTTAGGAAAAAAAAAAAAAAAAAAAGTGTGCACACCCCTAAACTAATTTGTTTAAGCACCTTTTGATTTTATTACACCACTCAGACTTTTTTATTACACCACTCAGACAGAGTCTATCAGCATGGTACATCATGACTTGAAAATATTTTCCCACTCTTTCTTGAAAAAACTAGATCCGTCAAATTTTAAGGGCACCTCCTGCAAACAGCCCGCTTCAGATCACCCCACAGATTTTTACTTGGATTCAGGTCTGGGCTCTGGCTAGGCCATTCAAAAACTTCTGTTGATTTCGATGTACAGTATCTCACAAAAGTGAGTACACCCCTCACAGTTTTGTAAATATTTGATTATATCTTTTCATGTGACAAC
>JANDJT010000103.1:11211948-11222455 GCA_024331685.1 Stegophilus panzeri
GAAAAGATATAATCAAATATTTACAAAAATGTGAGGGGTGTACTCACTTTTGTGAGATACTGTATATATTATATATATATTATGATTGAAAGTTTGTTTTCTAACTCCTAATACGCTGTTCATCAGACTCTAACCAAAAACATGTCACAAAGCTTCTTTTGCTGCTCATGGTGCCAATAATTGGCTTGACCCCAGTATTTCTGCTTGCAGCTATATTTAGGGGCCAAGCACCAAAGGTGCGTAGGCACCTCTTGTAATAGTTAGTGTTCTTATTATGATTATTATCATTACTATTACTATTATTATTATTATTATTATTATTATTATTATTCCACTCTGGAAGTCTATGGCAGCCCATAGAACCATATGGTAAAAAGTTGTGAAATTAGGAAAAGTTTCGGGGCAGCGCCTCCTTCTGGTCAAAAATTATAATGACGTTTAAAAAATGCTAATTGCTTTTTATTAATTATTGCAAAAGGCAAGAGAGTATATTACATGTTCTCAGCATGGCCCAAGGAATGGATAGCAATTTGGCCATAGTCAGCGAAACTTCCTGTCCGCCATTTTGATTGTCTTTAAAAAACTACTTTTTCTAACTCCTCCCAGACCGTTTGTCCGATTGTCACGAAATTTGAAAAAGATCATCTTTACATGATGCCAGCAAAAAGTTATCAAAAGCTTTCTGACAGACCAAACCGTTCTCGAACAAGTCACAAACGAATCCAACATTGAGCATGCCAAAATGGAGGTGAGGCTATATCTCTGTTGTGAATTTGCGTATTCAGACTAAACTTAGTACCTGTCATTTGCATCATAACTTGAGGTTAGCTGCTGTGTTTTTGGAACAAAAATATAATGCAATTTCAAAAAAATGCTAATATCTTTTCATTACTTTTGCCTATTGTAATGACACTGGACTTGATAGATTTCGTGAATCATGTCGAGAACAATGATAACAATTATGCCGTGGTCAATCGAACTTGCTGTCCACCATTTTAAATTTCATTGAAAACCTTCTTTTTTGAACTCCTTCTGGAGCGTTGGCCCCATTTTCACCAAATTTGATTCAGATAATTTTCAGACCATGCCGGCAAAAAGTTATGGATTTTGTGTTCATATACTTACCTGTTTTCGTTTAACGCGTCAACAACTTTGATGGCATGATGCCAAAACTATTCAGAGGCTGTATCTTTTCAAGGCTTTTGCATATTGACACCAAACTTTGTGTGTGTCATTGTGACCCCACCCTGACCACATCACATCAGTTTGGTCACAGCACCACCTATTGGTCAAATATGATAAGCAATTACATCATACCGATTGTATTTATGAATGTTGAACCATTTTGCCTAAAATCATATACAAATGTCTAAAATTGCTCCTTTTTTACAGTCGGCCTTGATACTCCCTGCCATGCTTGTTTAGCTCCTTGTTTAGCCTCTTTAGTGTTTGGCCCCTTAATTGCTGCTTGCAGCAATATTTATTATTATTCTCATCTCCGAAAAGTGCCCAATAACTCAAGATCTGAATGGTAAATAGTTTTGAAATTTGGCACATTGATACTACAGGCCACGAGTAACTCCCACACCACAAATGGTCCACATGAGCCCATAGGTGGCGCTACAGGCCACGCTCAAATTCTACATGATTTTTCCCTCCGCCCCATAAGTCCAAAATGTCAACAGAAAATTGGTATACATGCCTTATTTCTCATTGGGAACAAAAAAGCCATTGGGACCCATAAAGTCGCCCATTATAAATTTTCCAATACATTGAAAATTATTGCAAAAAACTACAAAAATATTCTCCTCATGAACCATAGGTCCGACTGACTTGCACTGTGGTACATGTGTGGTATACATGTCTTTCTATAAGGTGATAAGCAATAAGGAATCAAATAAAAACTGGCCAAACTATTTACATATTGGTGAACTGAAAACTGTTGCGCATATATCGTGTCCATAATCAATATTAACCTTATTGAAAGGAATTAAAAGGAATAAAAATTTCTCGCTAATGCTAAAATAATGATTTACACAAGTGCTAATCATAAAACAGATACTCCGATTCAATCACCAGTTCATATGAAGACTCTTGACAATGCTGAGTAACAAATCTGAGAAGTGGGTGAAAGTAAGATGAAAAATAGCTTTATCGTGAATATCTTAAATATACATTCTCGGCTAAATACTAGAGTACTCTTCCAGTGGATGTCTCCCTTCCTCCACAATCCATACATACTCCAAAATTCTCACTGACTCCTCAGGCCCTTTACACGTGTGCGAGCTTGGGGCTACGCACATGCATCCACGGCTTTCTGGCAATGGTGGGCTGACTGTCTATTAGGCAGACATTCTGTGGCTGGTTTGGCCACAGCTAATGCTAACAGAAACAGTAAGTCTTCTCCAGAACCATGAACCTTGGTCAATTTTGCCAATTTTGTTCTACTGTGGCACACTGAAACTAGAGACTAGACTTTTCAGAAAGCATGGGCCTAAACAGAGTATAGGTGGCGATACAGGCCACGCTTCAAATTTGGCACATTCAAAATTATGCCATTTCTACTCCGTCAGGACGAAATATCTGAAAGTTGGTATGCATGCCTTGTTGCTCATGGGGAACAAAAAGGGCTCAAGAACCCATAATGTCCACATGATGGATTTTTCTCTACAATGATCATTTGTGGAAAACTACAAAAATGAACTTAAAATCTGCCATTGATCCAAATGCGTTGAAATGTTGTATCTGTGGGATGTATTTCTCTACCATGTCAATTTTTAAAATGGTCCGCAATCTTGAGGAGGAATCCGCCATTTCTGTTTGCAGCTATATTCCAGATTTAGTCCCATCTTCACTCTTATGGAATTTCCACTCGATTTTGGAGCATGGCCGTGGGGATTTGCCCATTCGGCCACGAGAGCATTAGTGAGGTCAGGCACTGATGTCGTCAGGCAAGGACGCCTGGGGGGCAGTCTGCCTTCCAGTTCATCAGGTGTTCAATGGGGTTGAGGTCAGGGATCGGTGCAAGCCACTTGAGTTCTTCCACTCCAACTATGCCTTTATGGACCTCACTTACTGTCATGTTGGAACAGGTTTAGGTTAGGACCATTAATTCCAGTGAAGGGAAATTGTAATGTTACAGCATACAAAGTCATCCTATACAACTGTGTGCTTCCAAATTTGTGGCAACAGTGGAGAAAGTCCATATATGGGTCTGATGGACAGGTGTCCACAAACCTTTGGCCAAATCGTGTATGGTCAGTACGTCAATATAGTACTTCAAAATAGGTATGTGCTGACAGGCCCTAGATGGTTTAGGGGTTAACTATGGTAAAGACCTTAACCAGATAGAAGGATGGCAAGAGATAGAAGGGTGGCAACAGAATAAATATTAGACTGACACAGGTGAGAAATAACAGGTCATGGAGCAAAAAGTGATGGCCAATCTACAAGTAGTGCATCCACATATTGCTATTCCACAACAGTATTGAGGTCTAGTCTTTTATGCCGCATCTTAAATTAAACACCTGCGTGGTCATTAACTTTTCCGTTCCACAATTTACTGAAACCAGTGGATATGAATATTTGGACTTATGTGAAAAGCTGGATTATGTGATTTCATGGCCACAAAGTGATTAATACCCTTAATAATAACTCAAATCTGAACCAAATGATTTTGATTGCATGAATTATCATGAATTATTTGATTGCATGAATTATGAATTATTAAAAATGCAATTTTGATGAATTATGATTGCAGTTGTAGACATTTAGAACAAAATCTTTGCTGTGCTGCAGGTTTCTCATGCTGTGGCATCTGGTTTAATCCTGATTTAGATTCAGTTTATCAGTCAATACAATTTATAGGTGTGGAACACAATTCATACTTAAAGGGATAGAATTTTCATTTTTGGGTGAACTGTCATCAATTACTCACCCTCATGTCGTTCCAAACCCATAAGACTTTCGTTCATCTTCGGAACACAAATGACGACATTTTAATGAAACCTGGGAGATTTCTGTCCCTCCATTTACAGTCCACGTAACCAAAACTTTCAAGCTCCAAAAAGTTCATGAAGGCATCATAAAAGTAATCTGTGAGACTACAATTTCGACTCATCAATCCTCAGAACATTTTCCCAAAAGGTTTGAGGATCATCAAGGTGTGTTTTGGCAAGATTCAAACGAGCCTTAATGTTCTTCTGGGTTAGCAGTGATTTTCGCCTCACCATTCGTCAATGGATGCCATTTGTGCCCAGTGTCTTTCTGATAGTGGAGTCATGAACAGTGACCTTTAATTATGCAAGAGAGGCCTGTAGGTCCTTTGATGTTGTCCTTGGCTCTTTTTTGACTTGCTGGATGAGTAGTTCCTGTGCTCTTGGAGGAATTTTGGAAGGTCAGCCACATCCAGAAAGGTTCACTATTGTGCCGAGTTTTTCCATTTGGAGATAATGGCTCTCACTATGGTCCTTGGGAGTCCCAGAGACTTTGAAATAGCTTTGTAACCCTTCCAAGACTGTTGTATTTCAATCACCTTCTTCCTCATCATTTCTGGAAATTCTTTCAATTTTGGCATAGTGTGTTACTGGATAAGACCCTTTAACCAACTTCATGCTGTTGAAAAAGTTCTATTTAAGTGATGATTTGATTGAACAGGGTTTGCAGTAATCAGGCCTGGTTGCGTCTAGTCCACCTGAACCCCATTATGAATGCATTTCATAGATTTGAAGAATTAGTAACTACGGGGGCAAATACATGTTCACACAGGCCCAGTTAGTATTGAATAATATTTTTGCTTCAATAAATAACAATTTAAAAAGGATATTTTGTGTTTACTCAGGTTGCCATTGTTTTATTTTAGATTTTGTTTTAATTTCTGAAATAATTTAGTATGAGATATACACAAAAACAGAAGAAACACTGTATTTTCTCTTCCATACAGATCTCTGATACGCGTTAACGAGAGAACCGCAACGCATACGTGTTGTGTTGACGCGAGAGTGGACAAAAAAAAATGTCCGCAAGATTGGACAAATAAAGAAATGCAAGATCTTCATGGCAAACCCTGCTCTCTGACCCCAGCTCACTGACATGCTGGGCTATGCGAAGATTAGAATTGCACTGTGCATATGTGATCAATAAAAACTCATTATTATTATGTCCTCCTCTATGTCAAAATCTGCAGACACCTTTGTTAGAAAGATTGTTCTATGTGACTCAGTTTGTGTACAGTGTCCCTCTTCCTCTGCTGTAAACAGTGCAGCGCTTCTGGTTCCCGTTGTATCATGAGAACGTGAGAGCAGATGTTCTCGTGATACAACAGGACCTGGAAGCACTGCACTGTTTACAGCAGAGGAGGAGGGCCACAGTACAAAACTGAGGGTATGTCTCAACCAGCTCCCTAGTTCAGTAGTTAGGGCACTGATCAGGGAGTCAGCCATTTTAAGGGCTATCTGAATTGCAAAATCCTTCCAGTGCACTGGAACGCTCAGTCCCTAAAATATCTCACAATGCACCACAAAAACCAGGGAGCATCGATGCTCACTATGTTCCCTTACAGGAAATGACATCATGTTTTCTGAAGCCTCTCAGCACGAAACAAATGAGGGACGAACTCTCAACCAACTTCCGGCTACAAATTTAAGTAGCTTGTTGTCATTGTTGTATTTCTCAAATGATTGCGTATGTTAGCTATTTTTAAATTTATCTGACATTCTATATAAGGTTTGTTTGAGTCTACCGACATTTAAGTGTTTATTTTTTTTTTTTATCTACTAGCTTGGATTCTGCTTGACATGAAAAATGTGTGTGACAAAGCTAACAAATTTATATGACATAAAACTTAAATATTTAAGTTTAAAATTTTTGGTGACGTTCTACAACGCGAGTACGTAGTCATGTCGCTGGAAATTCAGTTGTCAGTGTCCCAATGTGTCGTGAGCCAGGGTCCTTACCAGTGCCCGAACTCGTGTACACGTTACTGATTCACTACCTACTGAACTAGGGAGCTGTTTGGGACATACAGAGTCAGTTTAGAGGACCTTTTTTGTCAACACAACACGCATACATCGTGGCTCTCTCATGAGCACTCGTCAGAGATCTATGCATAAGTGAGGATATTTTGTGAATAAAGATTTTATTTTATTATTTATGCTCACACAAAGCATTCGTATCACTTCATAAAATCAGGATTAAACCACTGGAGTCACATGGATTACGTTTATGATGCCTTTATGAACGTTTCGGAGCTTGAAAGTTTTGGTTACGTGGACTGTAAATGAAGGGTCAGAAATCTCCATGGTTTCATTAAAATGTCTTCATTTGAATACCAAAGATGAATGAACGTCTTATTGGTTTGGAATGACACGAGGGTGAGTAATTGATGACAGAAGATTCAGTTTGGGGTCAACTATAACTTTAAGGTTAGTTTAAGCTTGTAAGAATATACAGTTTTAAAAGAAAAGGTTTGTTTTATCGTATAATAACAGTCCTTTGGGTAAAGACAGCTTAGAAAATTAGGACTACGTTCAGAACATCATACTGACGTACTAAACAGTACATCAGTATATATTAGTATCCGACTTATTACATACTATTTTGCAACGGAGAATGTAGTCTTGAACGTAGCCTTGGAGATGCATCAGACGCGGAAGGGGAAAACGCGAAACAGACTATTAACTCAGTTAATGCTTATCTAAACGATGCAGTTTATCCGACACAGGCCCAGAAACTTGTCTTTCTTTCTACCATATTCTTCCTCACTCTGAGCTGTGTGCAAATATTACGAAGTGCCACCTACCTGAGCCATAGGCTTTGGCCACGAGCCACGTCAAGCTGCACGCTATTTTGGCCCTCACAAAGTCGTAGTGATCAAACGATTTGATGGCCGGGACGAGAAACGTCCTGCTGCTGTGTTTGGCACCTCCTGCGTCTTCCATCATGATTTCCACACGGACAAGCGCTGAACTACGGGAAAAAAACAGGCTCGTGGCATTTCCCTCAATGCGCAAATAGCCTACCAAAAATAACCGCGCGGTGCTTCTGAATATCGGGAAGGCGATGTTTCGGTGAAACGGAGAAAACCATTCCACCGTTTCTCTATCGTGGGCCGAAATCGATCCAGCGACTAAACGCAAAGGACTGCGGTAGTTTTCAGCCTTACTCTGGCATTATCCTTAGGTTGCGGCAGAGGCTCAAGCGCAGCGGGAGACGCAAAGTCCTGCCATCATTAAGTATGTCAGTGCGCCCTACGGAGAGCTAAAACCATTGCTGCGTGTCACTTTAGCGGATTTCCCTTTTCTTAAAAATTAAGACTGCGCGCTCCAAAATACGATCAAAATCAATCTCTCTTTCCTCCTGTCTCTGTGGTTAGCCTGCCGCACTTGTCTGGTAAAGCAGGAGTTGCCTGCGCATGCGCACTAAGCCCAAACGCACTCTGGTGACGTTTTCCATCCTTTCAGCACCAAACTTTTTTCTCCATCTGACATCATCTACACACGTTTGTCCACCTCATATTCAAATGAACTTGTATATGAATCTAATCACACCCACGGCCTAAATAATTCAAGTTTGATTGATTTGATCACTTTGTCATATGACCACAAAAGTCCAATTCTGATTTTATTTTTTGACTTCTGAGTTCAAGTTATTTAAAGGAAGAAAGAAAAATACACACAATTACATGAAGCAGTGATGCTGAGGCTGATTTGTTGCTAGTTCAGACTACACAGTATTCAAACATGTATTTGCAAATACATTTACCATCTAAAATTAAAATGCAAATGCAAAGTCCATTCGACAGTTTATTTCCATTGCCTAAACTGGTATGACTGTGCCACATTGGAAAAAATAATAACATCATATATCATATAATAATAATAATAATATCATATAATTTGTGATTGCATTTTCCCCATGTGTTATGTATATCAGAGAAGGAACTCTGAACTACAGTTCCCAGCAGCCACTGCACCTCATTGCATCACAGTCACATGACCACCTGCACCTGAATCACGTTCTTGAATCTGTCGTCTGTCTGCAGTGCGGAAGAGACTACTCCACACCTGAACCTCCGAGAGTGAGCCATGTTCCTGCCTGAGGTCGAAGAGACGGCCTCCTGAACCATGTTCCTGCTTGAGGTCGAAGTGACGGCCTCCCAAGCCATGTTGCTGTCTGAGGTCAACGAGGTGACCTCCCATGCCAACTTCTTGTCTGAGGTCGAAGAGACAGCCTCCCAAGCCATGTTCCTGTCCGAGGTCGATGAGACGGCCTCCCGAGCCACGTTCCTGTCCGAGGTCGATGAGACGGCCTCCCAAGCCACGTTCCTGTCTGAGCTCGACATCACAACCAGCAACATTATGTTTGCATCTGAGTCTGCTGACACGGCCAACCAAGTTCTGCTCATGCCTGAGTCTGCTGACATGGCCGACCAAGTTCTGCCTTCCTGTTCCGCTGAGGACATCACTCTGCATTCCTGTTCCGCTGAAGACGTCGCTATGCCTTCTTGCCCTGCTGAAGCTGATGACCCAGCTTCCCACACCTGGGTGCTGTCTAGCGACCACGGCAAGCCTGCCCCAACCTCATGCCTGTCCCTCGGCTTTTGACCAGAGGGCCAGGACCGCCAGGGTAGGGAGTGTTTTCTGGCGCTCCAGGAGTAGGGCCTTTTGGGGGGGTTCTGTCATGTTTATCAGAGAAGGAACTCTGAACTACAGTTCCCAGCAGCCACTGCACCTCACTGCATCACAGTCACATAACCACCTGCACATGAATCACGGTCTTGTTAATGAGCACTCACAGCCACAGTTTGCACTGCACTCTTGTCTTACTTTGCTGTTGTCTATGTTGCTGTGTTTAAGTTCTTTGGTTTATGTTTAGTCATGGCCTTAGCATTTTGAGCCGATTCATAGTTCTTGTTTTGTGTTTGGTTGTGCTATTAATTAAAGTAAATCTGCACTTGCATCTGTCTCTGCCTCCAAATCGTGACACCATGCTGCAATTCAGAACTAAGTGAAAATGACAGAAGTCAAATTCTAAGACAAACAGACCACAATACTAGTTCTGCTGTAAAATTAATATGGAAAAAAGATTTGGGGTGCACATTTGAGGATGAAGAATGGGGGAAGATTACTGGAAATTTATAACTGATGTATAAAAATATTAGAACACATTTTATACAATTTAAACTGTTGCACAGATTCTACTGGAGCCCCAGTAAGCTGTTTAGGGCAGGATTGAGGGACAGTCTAGATTGCTGGCAATGCCAGAGGGAGGAGGGCAACCTGTTTCAAACCCTTGAGTCCTAATAGGAAAGCTGAATCACAATGGATACAGAGCTGCATCATGCTGGGCAGACGTATCATTGTGAGAGACTTGAAGTCTCCTGGAAAGCCATCAACTTATGTTGGCTCTCAGATTTCGGGTGTGTGGCAGCCGACTAGAGACTCTCCTTTAGTTTGCATGTGAGGATAGATATCTGCTACTCTAAGTGGAGGAAATTTCTCTACTTTTGCAATTTGCAATAAATTGTAATTATGTGGCAAGCCAGGAAAATGACTACACTAATGGTCACAGTAACAATGACATGGTTTCTTGTGGGACCTGATTTTCCCACCCTGTGTGTGTGTGTGTGTGTGTGTGTGTGTGTGTGTATGTATGTATGTATGTATGTATTATTATTAACACATTTACTTTTGTTTTGTGTGTCTTTGTTTGTGTGTTTTGTTTTGTTTTTTATTTAAATGATTGAGCATGTGTTTTACGTTGATTTCAAGATTTTATTTGTCACATACACAATTATATACAGTATATAGTGCCCTCCACTAATATTGGCACCCTTGGTAAATATGAGCAAAGAAGGCTATGAAAATTTGTCTTTTTTGTTTAACCTAGGTTACGTTCTCCTATGTATTTCTGTTTGCTCGATGTGCCATTTGTGTGTCTGTCGGTGGTGGCATGGATTTCTTTTGTCTCCTCCCCCTTCTCTAGGCCCCGCCTACTGCATGCGTCATGTTCCGGCTTGCTACTGGATGATCACATCTTGTCCACACCAGCTCCAGCCTTGTGCGATAGGATTGGTTGGCTGCACGTTTTCGGAAGTGTACTTGAGCCTCATCAGTCTCCATCCCGGGGCAGATCATTGCCATTGCTTTGTGTGTAGTGAGAAGTGCTTTTCGTGTGTTGATTTTGCCTGTGTATGACCTTATGCCTGTCTTTGACTTTGTTTATGCCCTGCCCCGTTACGATTCGAGTGGTACACTTGTGTATATATGTATATATTATTTTGTTAAATGACATCATAGTAGTCACCTTTGTAAATAGTGCACTGTTAAGAGTGGTTAGTAGGAAGTCGGCGCCATTTATGTTGATTCTTTTCTCCTGGTTTTGGGTTAGCTAGGGAGTGAGGGAAGAAAGTGTATTTTTCTTTTCTTTTCTTGTAGATTAGTTTTCTTTCTGTACAGTTAGAGGGTATTTTTGTTTATTATTTTGGCCTGCTCGGCTTCTGAAGGGA